>JAVLUZ010000157.1:7300473-7740473 GCA_036768485.1 Mermis nigrescens | reverse complement strand
TATCTGGGCTTCTTGCATTACGTTAATTAAAAGAATGGAAAACAAGGAAAAATTTGATTTAGATTAGATTCTAAAATTTAATACATTTTTAGCCAAATATGGCTCAATTTCGCGTCCAAATGGACGCTAGAGCAATTAAGCAAGAAGGGCCCATTCGCACGCAATGTTTTTGGAGTGAAAATAATGATATGTAAGCAGCGAGACAGTACAATGGTGAATAATTGTATGCAAATTATTGGCATTTCTATGCGTTTTGCGCAGATAGGTAGAGAAGGCAAATTTATTACCTCAGTATTAATTACTTTTATACAAAGAAATGCGTTATATGCTTAGCATTACTAGAAAAACATAGCATTATTGTAAACTAAAAGAAAAGGAAGGTGGAAAGCGCATTAATCAATAAACCAAAAAAACAAGAATAAACGATTCTTCTGCAAAGCTAATCATATTGGCGATGTTGATTTATAATTATCCTTACCTAAACCTATATGCATTTAATTTTAATTCTCTCTAATAGAACATTAATCAGTCATTCTCCGTAAAAAAGAAATATTAGAAAAATACTGGGTGGCACAGAATTTTAACATCAATTCGATTAGTTGGATGAAAATGTTGCTTGAATGTGTAAAACCTCATTCTGAGAATTTTTTAAGCCCATGAGTTTTTCGTTATATCGCATTTCTGAGTAAACAGATATCCTTTTTTCAGAATCTTCAATCAAAAAACTACGACTAACAGTAGAATTTTTCAGACTTGAAATAAAGTACTTTTCTAAACAGGTATATAAAAACTCCCAGGATATCTTCAGAAGAGTAAACGAATGGATGACAACTGCATGAGCTCATGGCGTTCAGACTAGATTTGGTTACAGTGTAAACAAATCGCTGTAGCGCACGAACCACTGGCAAGTGGCCAAATTTATCTTGCACAGTTTCAAACCATGGCATTTTCATCTATTTGACGCGACAAGTGTCAAAAAACAATGTTTATATTAGTTGAAGTTAAGATTTAACATCGATGTGTGGTATTTTTCGGTCATACTGTTTAAAGAGGCCTGCATGTATGAGACTCATTGGAATATAAAATTTGCGTCGGATTTATCTTTACTGTCAAAAATTATCCTTAATTTGACAAGTTGCACTTTTCCGAGTGTAATATGACGAACAGGATTAATTTGCCGGAAATTAATTTATATAAACTTCAGAATTATTTAAGGGATTATGAAAACTTTTGTCATGTGGTTTAGCAAAAGCCAGAAGCAAAACCTAGCGCTAATTTTTGTAATTCTGAAATATCACACAAATTCGACCAGGCTCAAATCCACACACGGCTGGGTGTAGATCTAGACTCTCTCCGACAATAAACCCCGCGGAACACGATAGAACCCCAGAGACAGTGGCGGATTTAAGAATTTTCCAAGGGGAAACGGTAGCCCACTTTTTCAAAATTAGTCGATAATAGGTCCAAAAATTTGCCTTTTGCGCGCGAAATAGCGTTTTTCGGCGTTTCTACATGGTCTGATTCTCTTCAAAATCGCTTTTTATTTCTTCAAAAATTTTCAAATTGTCGACAATTTTGTAGGGAAAAAATATTAAATCTCTTTGACTCTTTGACTTTAGGGAAAATCCGTCGCGAAGAGCCGAAAAATTCGTTAAATTTAGGCGGAAGGAAGTTTTAAAGCTCGAATTACTGCCCGATTTCCTGTTATTCGTAGCATTTGGTGCGAAATGTCGAATAGTTTTTAAAAGGTATGCTTCGTAATTAGAGAAAACTGAGCTTAAATAGCTGTTTCTGCTCTTGAAATCGCTCAGAAACCTATTCCTTAGCAAAAATATGGCCTTTTAGGCCGCCAAGAAAGAAAGCAAATATGTCATTCTAGGCATTATGCCGGAATAACTTGAGAAATTATGATGACTGAAACCAAAAATCATCGCAAAATACAAATGTATTCTTTCAAACTGTGTTGGACCATCGAACTTCAGATGTTAATCTCGATTTTGGCCCCATTTGATTCATGAATTTGGTTCTCGTCCGTGCATTATTATGACCAGACATGCACGTGGGGCGAGGGTTTAGGAGTCTAGACCCCCAGAATGGATAAATGGAAAATTTTTTGGGAAAATCAGGCAGAATGAAGGCAAAAAACAAATTAAAATTGAAAATTTTCTTCGAAAGAGCTTCAAACTGACTAGAAATATGTGTAGTAACGCAGTTTTATCGCTATTTAGCGCTTAAACCAATTTTAGGGCTTATTTTGGCCCCAAAAAGCTTAATTCTCGACCCCCCCAGACCGGCTGACCCCCTTTCAAGTCGGCCATGATGTGCACTCACGCTCTTGACCGCAATAAGCTGCAATATTAGTGTAAGGCTTTAAATCGAAAAAATTATTCCGCATAATTACTAACGGAAACTCACGCGCATTCAAAAGCGACCACGTTAGCTATTCGTAGGAAATAAATTAAAAAATTCGAGGAAAAAACGAGGCAAAAACGTGGCGATTTGCCCACGCACTTCAAGCGAGCGTTTTTCGTGCGTAAGAAACGCAAAAGCATTGCTAAATCGGGCGAAAAAATAAAAATTGCGCGTTACCGAAATCGCTAAATGATTTTCAATGACGTCATAGATTTCGGCTATTATTATCTGCGATAAGCGTGCATTGCGAAGACCAAACTTACAATAATAAAAATCGCAAATTAACCTGCTACTTATTCTGGGGAAGGGCGGTTAAAAGAGCAAGATAATTGACAGAATTTGCGTAACTCCCTGAATATAACGCGGAAACGTTTCCTAGCAGATTAGGCTAATTAAATTAACTATGCTTTGGCCGTGATGAATATACTTTTTTTACAGAAGTTTTGGCGAATAATATTCAGCACACACCCTACTTATTCCAAATAACAACGATGCAGATTAATGCTAAAATTATACGCAGGTAATGAAAAATAATATAAGCAATTATGCTTATAAAACGTGCATGATTTTTTTAAAATTTTTTTGCATAATTTTCTGCAAAAATAACAAGTTTTTTCGAGCGGAAGCGTTAAAGTTTAACGATTCGAACAAAATTCTTAGCAGGACGACGAACTAGTAGTAGCGTTCGAAAAATAGAACAAAAAGAATTAAGAATGAAATGTTTCATGATAACAAAGTCAAGATCTCTCGAATTAGAGGTAATGATTATTAACATGGAAATCGGTATAAAAAAATTATAATCAGTCTATGAAACCAAAGTATATTCTAGACTGGAAGATAGAAAACAAAAAACGAAATAAAAAAGTGAAATAAAATGGAGTAAATGGGCCAGTACCGTGGATTCGGCCGAGGGGGCGAAAGGCGGACTTAAAAAATTGATTAATACTTTTAAAGGAAGATTTTTTCTGCTCAAAAAATGTCGCTTCTTGGTCGCGCTCGGGCGAAAATTAAGGAAAATACTTCTTATCTTGTGCCAAGCGCCAAAAATTTGAAGATTTCACGTCAAAGGCATGCAATTTTCCATTTTTTTGTGCATTATCTTACCTTTTAAAGTTTTTTTCGAACAAGGGGAGGGGCGGCCGCCACACATGGGCGTGGAGGGGGGTTTGGGGGGCATGCAGCCCCCCCAGAAGTTGAAATACCCCCCCCCCAGAAATCAAAATACCCCCTCCCCAAAAAAAATTTTTTGTGCTTTTTTTAGCAATTTTTTGATGCCATTGGATAGTGCTCGATGAGAAACGTCGAAAAATGATGTTTTTTCGCCATACGACCACTTTTAAGACCATTTTTTGAGCTTTAAAATTTTTTCACCCCCAGAAATTTTTTCACCCCCAGAATTTTGGTGCTGCCCACCTATGGTGGCCGCCCCTCCCCGCCCCTTAAATACGGCCCTGGGAGCAAATGTACTGACAGTTGAAATTCAAAAATCAGTATGTTTACTAGGGACTGTATCCTCATTTTTTCAAAAAAAAACCGTCAAAAATGTCATTTCGAAAAGCCTAATAAATTTTTTCGAAAAACGCTCATAATTCCGAATTTTCTCAAAATGACTTGTTCTGCAGTAAAGGAAAAATTCGGGTTGACTAAATGGGGGAAGAGCGACAGCTAGAATGAGAGATTTCAAATTAGCAAAGCGGCGCCAAAATAACAGTCAAAAGAATTACAAGCGCCTCGAGCGGCCTAAAAAGGGCAGCAGCTGGGTTTACGAGAAAATGTACGAAACATACAAATACAGATCTCGCTCTTCAACAGACAGCGGATATTATAAATTTTTCTTTGGCCGAAATTGGCCGAATTCGTCGCAAGAAAATTTTAGCTACACTAATGCGTAGATATTATTACCTCGGCTACTCTTAGAAAACCGTAATCTTGATAACGCAAATATAGTATGTAAGAAAAGGGCCGTTAGTTTTATTCGTCGGGCTAATAAATTGTGTACATTTTCGGTAAAAGAGCTCCGCGAAATTACGCGCAGAGGTAGATTCGCCCTGATAATTACATTGAATAAAAGTCGTACTGTACGTACTGTAGCGCGTACATAAATCAATAGACTTTAAATTAGCATTTTTCGAATCGATATGCACGGAAAGATCCTACACGTCGCTATAGCCTTAATTAACTAACTCTCCCATCTTAACGCATGTCGTTTCTCGCTAGAGCTAAATAAGACAGAAGCTTGGAAATTTTCCATAGAAGCAGTTTATTCAATTTCACTAACTAACAGAGAACCCTAAACGAGTTTACCTTCCTTGCATTGCTTCATCGAAATATCTCAATCAAATATTCTCCCGAATAAGCGTGGGCTTCTGGAGTTAGAAAGCCAAAAAAATCATAAAATTCACTGTAGAAACCCCAAACTTAGACTTTTGAAGAAATTCTCGTTTTTTCTCGATTTTTTTTGTACGGGTCGATAGCGCTCCTGACCGGATTCAAGGGGGGGCGCCCCCCCTATTGGACAAAAATGATTAGCGTGATAAAAAAAGGATATGTAATTTGCAATGATTTTCGGCCGTCAGTGGTCATAGTTTCTCAAATTTTTCCAACGCTTCGCGCCGGATAATACCCTCAAATAACACATAATCAGAGATTAGGTTTTAGACAATTTAAAGAGCAAAAACAGCTTTGTCAGCATTGATTTTCTTCTATTTTGAAGCATAAATTTCCAAAATTTTCGACGTTTTGCGTCAAAGGCTATGGATACAGGACATCTTGCAAGAATTGAAGCGAATGAAGGTTCTACCACTTTATTTTACTTTTCCGGTGCTTCGTACAAGATTTTCCTAGAATCAAAAAATTTAATGATATTCGAGCGAGATTGTCAACATTTTGGAATTTTCCGAAAAAATGTTGCGCTAGCGATTTTAAGTACAACACAGCACAAAACGCAAAAAACGCTATTTAGCATGTGAAGGGCAAATTTTCGGACCTGTTTTGGACTGTTGCAAGGAAAGTCGGGGTACCGCCCGCTAGGAAAATCCTAGATACGCACTGATAGTGCCTGACAAGAAAGATATAATGACTCTGCTTGTTATCATAAATTTCTAAACCTGAAACAGTCTGACACCCGATATTTGGAAAATATCCAATAATGGAAGGTTCACAGAGTTTCAAAGAAATCAACTACTGGCCTTTTTTAAATATATTTTTATATATATTTTTTTAATTTTTTATAAATCTTTTTTTAATTTTCTATAAATTCCAGTTTTTTATGAAGATTTTGGAGCAATGAAGTATTCGTAAGATAATTTCGAATTTTGTTAAAAGTAGTGCTAAAAATCCATGCCAATGTATACATTTAAAAAAAATTTATGAGGCTTGTTCTTTTTGTATAAAATTGAAAATAAATTGCTTACTCCCCTTCAAGCACAATCTTTCCTTCAAATTTCCGATATATGAGAAACGTACAAAAATTAGTCAGTTTTACAAACGGTATGAATATTCCAAACCTTTCAAAGTATCCCGCTCTAATTCTTGCTACATATAAATATAAGAAGCTTAAAAATCTCATAAAAGCATAACAAGCGCTCGCGAAACAAGCAAAAATGGCAGCCGAGTCAGTCACAGCAAGAAGAATAGAGGAAAGGTTCAAATGCGCAACTAATTTCGAGCGGTTTTCACATTTGTACATACAAATGTAAATTATTTAAAATTTTGGGTAATCGTGTAGCATTGCGCACAGAAGGCTAATCCTCAGGAAAATCTTTTTTATTCGTAAGTATAACCCAACCATTATTGAAATAAGCTTTAAGACAGATTAAAACGAACATTATGTCAAATTGCTCGAAACAGATTCAATTATATCGTTATTTGAATCGTACAGGTTGCGCTAGTGGACCTAATAATGCGTTGCGATTAATCAAATGGGCTTTCTAAGCCCATCTAACGGCTAAAACCGATTGCTAATTTTTTCTTATTTTATTAAAATGATGAAAAAAGGTTATAAAACTTTCAAAAATTTCGTAGTTTTTGGCAGATCGCTGCATCGTCGCCAAATTTGCCAAGAGGCAAAAAACGTAGTACCCAAAAAGTAGCTTGGGCGAATACAGAGCTGTTAAGTGAAAAATTAGCCGAGTCGAGTAAGCTGACGTAAAACTTCCGGTTTTTTAGCTTAATTTCTCTAACATTGTTTGAGGAACTCGTTTTTCGAACATCGTTATGGCCTTATCCAAATAGTATTTTTGTAACGTTATTTTTGCGCATCATATAACTCGTTCGAAAAAGTTTCTCACGACCCAATTCGAATAGAGGGGGTGAAGATAATTAGAGTGAACCCGTGCGACAGATGTTTTACGCGTTTATGTGTCAAGCAGAAAAGTTAATGCCACCTTTTTTAAGCGATTGATTAATTACATTTCGCGACAATAGACAAAAAACGCGTAATTAAACTTTTTTGTATTCGCGGGGCTTTTGTGATGATAATTCGAAAAAGTTCTTTACGACAAAATGACAAATAGGAAATGAGACTGCTGATACGCTTAAGGGAACTAATACGAATTCTGCGGCCTAATTAATCCCCAAGATGACTTATTAATTTAGTCGACTCGAACATCAATTTTGTTAGATTCGCAGAGTATTTTTTATTATAGCACATTTAAGCATAGATAAGTATAGCATATCCTATTTTCGTGTTTTTACGCGTTATTATGCCGACGGCCGTATTTTTCATTACAATATCATTTTTGTATAATTATTTGTTTTATTCTTATTTTTCGTTCATGAGCTAACAAATTGCATAACAAAACGCGCTGATAAACGAATGGGCGTGTGTAAGAAGTTTTAAACACCCGCAAATTGAATAAAAAATCCGCAGGTTCCCAAACAAATAGTTTTTCGATTTCTTTCGGTTTTTCGCAATTTTTTATGCCTGTGGGCAGAACTTGGCCGAAAACGCAACAAGGTGTGAGCTAAGGTTTCCAAAGCATTCAGAATATTTGGACCACAGAATTTGCGATCAGAAGCAAGTGATATCAGTCTACGATTATAGACTTGAATTTAAATTAACTTGATTTCATTACGTTATCATGTAAGACTGATAATTATAAGCTTCGGGAAATCTTTCAAGAATGAATAGATTTGTTATTCAATACGTAGCATATGAACACAATTTCAATTTAGAAAAAAATAAAAAGTAAAAAAAATAGAGCTTGATTAGTGAACTTTAAATATTGCCTAGCAATTTAGCAAAACTTATTTCGATTTTTTTCCATTGTTTCATGATTTTGTCTCAATTCTTCTCTAAACTTTCTCTTTTTTATGCGGAGAGGAAAAATAAAAATTTTAACTTTAGTTGCAAGATTTTAGAATTTTATAGCGGAACTTCAGCTAAAATTCTTAGTTTAGAAATATAAACGCAAACCTATCACTTAAATACGCATAAACTTAAAAATTAAAATTAAAATTTATAATCTTAGATCTATCAATTTAAAATTGAATCTTCATTTAACACTAAATTTGAAAATTAAGTCACGATTAGAGCGCGTCGTAGCGCTTATGAATCCAATGTATCATTTCTCCTATAAATCACATTTTTACAAGTTGTCTTGTAAATCATGTTGTTTCGGTAGGAATTTAAGTAGAAAATATTGAGTATTTAAAGGATTAACTAATCCTTTTATTAATTCATTGATTTATCTTGTTAGCACAATGTAATATATTTATTTTATTTACTTATTTATTGATCGAGTTATTTTGCTCAATCTTTTGTTTACGTATGAGACCGAAAAGGTTCATGGAAAGGATTTGCATGTTTAGTATTTATGTTATTGTTTCTTTTCATGACTAGAGCAACATCCGACGTCATCTTTCAAATATGTAAGAAAATTTTCCAGTTCTTTGATTAAAACTTCACAAAATGCTAATATTCTCTGTCGATAAGGACCTAGTTTTAGCCTATCCAGCAGGAACTTACAGCAAATCAATAAGAGATCCAAAAATCTTCTTGAGAAACCTAATCTTATTTTTCCCAAAACAATTGAAAAAATTCTCCAAAATGCGTTAACAATGTACGAATTCTGTTTTTTCGTAATCTGAAAATAATTTGAGAAAAAATCGTGTTGACGCGGTAATTTATAGGAAAAATCAAAAATATTTGTCGATTCGCATTTAAAAGCATATGCAGTACAATTTGGACTTCATGTCATTTCTGCGCGAACATTAATCGAAAAACGCCATAGGAAAACTCAACTAATTTAGGCAAAAGATAGCGTAGAGAAATAAGATCAACGTCCGTTGTTAAAAATTCGAATTCAATATTTTTAATAAAAAAATTAGTTCAAATACTATTTCGAAAAAATCGAGTAAAATATTCATGCATTGATGTCAAACTAAAAATGTGTTGCTAACTATATTGGGGGAAACCTTAGGTACCTACTATTGAAATTTCTGTACAGAAATTCATGTTTCTGGCACGAAAGTTGATATTTCAAAATTTTGAAATTTTAAAATCTATAGGTTAATGATAATTGAAATACATTCAGGATTCGCGTAAATGAGACGATCCTTGCTAAAAGAACTTTATGTTATCTAAAATTATATAAAAATGAGCTAAAATGGCATTGAAATAAATCAAGTTACATTAAGGAACAAATTCTATTAAATTATATTAATTGAGAATGTATTAAATTAAGAAATAATAAAAACATTTCTACCAATTGTTGAAATGTGGAAGACGAGCATTTTCTAAGCCATTATTACATCCTGATCTCAGCAATTCGAGGACCTGAGCAAAATATGAATAAAAATATTATATTTTCGTACTTGTAAGATAAATAATGGGTTTTATCCAGCTTCTGGAGTAGAATTATGGAAACGTTAGTGTTATTTTATCGAAATTCCACTAACTCGGCTTTCTGAAATTATTGCAGAGCGTTAGTCAATTCGCGCTGTATACATATCTCAATTGAGAGGCTCCGACTTCTAGAAAAAAACATCAAGTCAAAAAAACATGCATCGCAATGCTGTAGAGAGCATATGAGCTAATACATCGAAAGAAGTCCGTTCCTTTTTTGAATAATATTCTCTCAAGTATTTAAAATTCTGCTCAAAAACGAGGGGCGCTCTTTTCCGAATGAATATTCAAATGAATTCGGATGATAAATTACCCTAAATTCTATCCCAATAGCTTTAGAAATCGTTGCAAATGTCAAATGAAATAACTATTTCGAGCGAACATCAAAGTAGATATGTGGCGAGTCGGACGGATATCTAAATCAACTTGACAAAAATTCGGTCGCATGGAAGCAAATGGATTGAAATTTTCAAAGAAAAATACATGCTCTATCCGTATTATTATAATCAAACGGTTAGAATCGCAGAATTCAAGAATAAATTCAGAACGCGATTGTTTAATATTTATTATAATATTTTTTCTCCCAGATTAAAAAATTCATTAAACTCTTCATAAAAATTGATAAATTTTTATGACTTCTTTTTATCCATTTCACATATTTTAATTTCACATATTTTAATTTCACGATATATTTATTCATTTTATTTCTGATTTTTATTTCTTTGCTGCTTTTTACGCTTACTAGCCGTAATTAACGTACTTTAATTGAAGCATATTTAACAAAGCATAAACGAAGTTTTTTCACTAATGGATCGCTGCCCTTAAAGCTTGCTATTATGATTAGACAGATTATAATCTCGGGCTAAAAGCATCGAGTTGAAAAGCTTAATGTGATTCAATCGTTATTGAAGCATGCCGCGATTTCAAAAAATAAGGACTTTAATAAGATACTCTTTGTTTTTTTTTCTGTCACTCCATGGTGCATTTTCAACATTACTTATCAAACCGATATTTGTTTCTTGAATATGAATTTTATGCATCAAAATCTTCGAGTTTTTGTTAAAATGACGGCTTGAATTTAAATATCCGATTTCTCAATAACATTTAAATTTTATAATTTTCCTAGAAATGCGACGTTTGATCAAAAATTCAGACTTTCTAATGCGCCAAAGCCCATTTTCGAGTCAAATCGGATGAAATTATAATTAAACATTCTGCGGCATCATTCTAACGCAAATAAATGTTCATAGATCTTTCGAAATTAGCGAAACACTTCAAGTTAGAATAATCGTCAATAATTTATAACTATTCTTTGCATATAAATTTAGTATAAATACATATTCTCAAAAATAAACAAATAACAAAGTTGAAAGATTTCGATTACCCTCGGGCGGTAATTGATGAAGTGTCTGCAAAGAGCCGGAAAAAATCTCAAGCAACCTCTGGCATCGTAATTTTATTTTATATAGATGAGAAATAAAGCGAAAATGATGTAGATTTTCACACGGCTCAATGGGCAAGTGCTTATACGTAGAGAGTCAATACAGTGAAAGTTTTACGCAAAACTTAGAGCACTTTATAGGATAATACTTTTTGTTCCTTTATCAATAAAAAGACCCTCCTAGCTTATTCAAGCGCACACAAAATAACTCTCCGGGCGATTATGCAAATCTTTATCATAAAATCTATATTCGTACGCGTTTTCAATTGATGACCCCGGGCTAAATCGAGGCCTAACGTACAACTTGCGCGAAATTAGAGCGACACAAGTGGCCAAATTTAGCACAATCGGCCCACATACGTGTAACGCCGAAAAAAACGTTGAAGTCCTACGCTAAGACCAGCTGAGTTTTGCCCAATAAGCGTATAAATTGATAAATATATTATCCGCATTATTATTCCTAGCACATAGCGGATAAAAATTTCTTCGCCGAAAATAAGCTAAAGGAATAGCAATCGAACGACATAACACACTCATAAGCTTACGTAGCATAGCTAGCCAAGCTCAGCTAACGGAATCGAAGGTGGGCTACTGAGTAGCCTGGGGGCTTTTTTCGACCACGATCTAGTTCCCGATTCAGAAAACGCTTCCGTTGTAATTTTTTGAATGGCGAATCGCGAAACGACGATGCGACGGGTGCAAGCCGCAAAACGAGGGCCGCGCGTGAGGCGCAGCTGTCCAATTACCTCTAGTATATTAGTTACTGTAGTTACGAGCCATTATTCTAATGCGCGCGGTGCAGTAACCCCAGCGGGGTGCGTAAGCGAGTCTATCAATTTTTTGTTGTTTCATTATGACTATGCCGTAAAAAACAGGAAGCCGACGGCTTAGCTAATACAGTTGCGTGCTTGAAGGAGAAAGCTCCGAGGATTCGACGTTCATTAGATATACGCATCCGACGAAAGCAACGCGCGTTTCTATTTATAGTCGGCATAAAACGCGAACGTTACGGTTGGTCCAAATGATCGATCGATCGGGATTTGGGAGGCGGTGGGTAAATTAACGGGGACTAATTTTTGTGGGAGAAAAAAGCTAAATTTCCGCAAATATCTACCGGCACGCATTTGTTCCGTCTATCGCCAGAATATTGCTCAATTGCGCCATTTTTGTTGGCTATTTTCAACGACATTTCTTTAGAAAAAACACGAGTTTTCAAGTCAAAGCCACCTGATGCTGTTGGTCGACGAAAAGCATCTATTATTATCGACTTACGCCCGTAAAGGAAAGGTTTTCGTCGATTTACGTATTCGACAAAACGTTATCTAATAGACGAATGAAAAAATATTTAAAATCGACCTGTGCTATTTTATCGATATATTACGGATTGAAGCCTGGTACAATGTAAATCAATTATCGACAACAATATTTGAATTGTACGGCCAACTATCAATGAAAAAATTTATCATAAGAATAACCTGATAATAATAATAATACTAATAATAATAATAATAATAATAATAATAATAATAATAATAATAATAATAATAATAATAATAATAATAATAATAATAATAATAATAATAATAATAATAATAATAATAATAATAATAATAATAATAATAATAATAATAATAATAATGATAATGATAATAATAATAATTGTTATTATGATTAATAATAATAATAATATTATTATTATTATTATATTATTATTATTATTATTATTATTATTATTATTATTATTATTATTATTATTATTATCCCAATTTTCGTATTTATGAACTAAGTGCAGGCATTCGCCGTAAAATTTTTGTTTGCAAACAGTAAGTAATTTTGTAATTATTATCTATATTATCGTTATAAAAATACGATGATTTATGTTCATCATGTGCTATACCCTATGTACGTATCAGCGGACGTATCAAAATCAATTTTTTCAACATAATACGAGCCAGACATTCAAGAAATGCTTATTTTAGAAGCGCTCTTGCTAGATCAATAAGGGTTCAAAAGCTATAATTAACGTCATTCCTTTAGGACCCGAATCAGAAGAATAATAAGCCTTTTGTATTTTAGAAGTTATATATATATATATATATATATATATATATATATATATATATATATATATATATATATATATATATATATATATATATATATATATATATATATATATATATATATATATATATATATATATATATAATATATATATATATATATATATATATATATATATATATATATATATATATATATATATATTTATATATACAATAGTTTTATTTCTTTTCAATTTTTCAATCATTAATTTTGATAAGACCTTCCCAAACGTTTTGATCCTGCTCGTTTGTTGGCTTAGAATCGAAGCCTGCAAGGTACCCATGAATATATGGGGGTCTGGATTGGACGAAAGCATACGTGATCCGGGGGGGCGATTCGATTAAGCCGATTGCTTGACCCCTAACAATGACAACTGACCACTCGCACAAAGCCTCGATCACCCCTCCCCCGAATAGTCGATTTCGTGTACAATTGTAAAAAAGTGCCTTTTTAAGCGTTTTTAGCTCATTTCAGGCCTAAAATCTCAATATTTTCGGCGCTTGCGTCGTAAACACACTTTTTGACTGTATCTTATTCAATTTGCACGATTTTTCCAAATTTCTTTTGTTTTTATAATCTAGAAAAAACGAGCATTGTCCGAAACGTCAAAAAGCAGTGTTTTAGACGTGTGCCCATAAAAAATTAGAATTTCCATGCTGTACGTGTATGAACGAAAATTTAAAAAAGGCAAGCAACATACAAAAAAAATCAATTTTGGGCGAAAGCAGAAAATAAGGTGTAGAAAAGAATGGCATTTCGTAGCAAAAGATATACCTTATTGCACGAATCTAACTTTTTTAGTCAATCTTATCATTTTCTTATCTTTATCAGTCTTTATATTCTACGTAGAATGTAGCTAAGGTGTAAAGATTAATACACTCGCAAAGAAAAATGCTCCGATGGAACAAAAAAGACGAATATGCGTGGGAATGTGGATTCATAAGCATGTAAAAGGAGGGACTAGGAAAAATCCATGCCTAAAGTCGCAAAATCTTTTAAAAATCGGACTTTCTCTAAGCAACGCGAAAAATCGAAGTGTATTTTGCGGCCTGCAGATTGAAATTAACTTTTGAACCCAAAAACTGATAAGCTTACGTGAAACAAGTAAGGTACACTTGCATGCCCGCAACGATTGCGTGCAAAATTCAATTGACGCCAGGTTTGCATGCAATTATGCTCTTGATAACGAAGTAAAAGACGTTTAAATACAATTACACTCATTTTTCTATCAATCACGATATGACGCAAGTCAGCGTTGCAACTTGAGAACAATTTACAAAAAGTTAACATTTTAGGTTGTTTATACACTCTTATATGAAGCATTGAAAATTATTTAAAGAGAGTTACACTTTTTCAGAGACCGCAGAATATACTTCGATTTTCTGCGTTGCTTAGAGCATGTCTGATGTTTAAGACATTTTGCGACTTTAGGCAAATGCATAGGTAGCTTTTTTTAGTACCCTACTTTTACATCCTTAATAATTCACAATCCCAACTATATTCTTCTATTTTATTCCACAGAGCATTTTTATTTTCTAGTACCCTACGTTTAATTAGCATGATTTGAGTAAATCATTTAGTAAACACATTCAACCATAATGACAGCAGTCCAAGATTGCGGAAAACAATATTGTTCTGAACATCAGCATTATCTTTTTCAAAACAAGACAACCTTACCAGGTTATCAGCGTAAACTTTACGCAAAAATTGGGTGTACAGAGCAGTTCCGGTCAGATTCGTAATTATCACGTTAAATGGAACATTTCGAAAAAATAAGCTCTACAATTCTCAGGAGCTAGATTTGATTTTCAGTGTAAACTTATCATAACTACTACGTGTAAAGATCACGTACAGTCACATTCGTAATCCAGACCTTACCGAACATATTTTGAAAAAAATTCACGCTTTGAATTGTGCTGAAAGTAAAATAAATTTGCATCAACAAAAAATGAATAGTGCAAACTTAACAGAACTACAGGGAGTAGAGAAAACTAACAGTCGGATATGTAATTCTGACCTTAGGTAGAACATTTTAAAAAATTAAGCTTCTGCATGGCTCTAGAACTAGAGGTAATTTGCAGTGTAAACTTTACACAAACAGAGAGTGTAAAGACGATTTTAGTCGGATTCGTGATTCTGATATTACTCTGATATTACGGTATATATTTATTAAAAATTAAGTCTCTACAATGGACTGAAAGCAAAAAAGTATCAGATGTAAATCTCTTTACACCACTGTCGAGTTCAAACAAACGCGCCCAACTGGCCTATCAAATTTGATTCTTGGTACATTTTTAGACTTGAAATCGTGTCCAGACTCATAACCGGAGAAGTTATAGTTTGTTTCACATAAGTTTGAACATGATTTTTCAAAACTATATCCGACAATAAGCCGACAGATTACCGATTATAGTGTTGATTTGATATATATATATATATATATATATATATATATATATATATATATATATATAATAATCGTAATGCGTCGACTTATTTTCGAAAAAATTCTTAAAATTTATGCCCAAACTTATGTGAAACAGACTACAGATGAAAAACATAAGACAAGACAGAAACACGTTTAAGACACCCAATTTTGACTTTACACATCCCAAAAATGCTAAATATTGATGTAAATAAACGCAATCCGTAATCTGCTGTGACGTGTACCCCTTAGAATGTGCTTTCTTTTTATTCTATTCGACCTAACCCGACTTCTAATCGTAGAAAATGGCGAACAAAAAACGTACAAAAAACTTATTTTCACCATCCACCACATTTTAAACCTTCTAAATCTGAACCTAACTCCTCATTGAGTGTAAAGAAATTCGGTTTAGGCCAGTGTGTAGCCTTTGAATTGTAGTACGTTTTTATGTGCAAAACTTCTGTTCCGCAGAATATTTCAGACATTTACCTATCAACATTGGGGAAAAATCATGTTTCTTCGCCAAGTTTTACACCACCTAATTTCAAACTTTACACTCCCATAAATAAGTCAATATTGTTATTTTTGAACGCGATTTTTCGCAACGTGTGGTCCTTAAAAGATACATGCTTTATTTCTACTCTATTAAGTTTTTCCCTACTTATAAGTGGCGAAGTTGGCAGATAAATCTTAGGTAAAATCTGTTTTTTACACTATTAACTAGATTGTAAAGTTTGAACCCCTAGATCTAACTCTGAATTAAGCGTAAAAAAGCTTGCTAGTAAGCAGATAGTAGCCCAAAAGCCTTAATGCATTTCTGTTATGAAAAAGTTCTTGAAACTCATAACCGGAGTTATTGGCAGACATAAACAAGTCGAAAACTCGACCGAAATGTGTTTTGTATCCCGTGATTGTCACACTCTTTGCACTCCCGTTCGAGAACTAATGCAAAGTTCAAAAAACGAAAAAATGTCCCTTTGAAGAATTTTATCCTCTTGAGCGGTCACAGAGAGTTGTGTACACGCTGCAAAAAAACCATTAAAATTCGTTGGATGTTATAACGTTATGCCAAAACTTTAAACCATCTTTACACAGTCGGTATTGAGTGTAAATAAAAACAAAAAGGGGTGCATAATCTTTTTTTGCAACCTATCTTTTGCAAAAACCGCACCTCTTTTTATAGCTGTAGGGGGTGTACAGTTGTCAACGATACCCAAGTATATTAAATGTACGCGCTAACGCGCTTCCAATGATATTTGCTCAAGAGCGAGTGCTACTTAAATAGTATAGCTACATCCACGAGGCCACATTAGCACTATCAGATTTATGTAGATTAAATATACTTGTACACTGGTTAGCCTGAATTTGCCCTAATTTCGCAAGCGGACTTTGCTACTCGTGAAAAGTTTGTAAAAATGCATATACAAATGTATATACGATAAAATAACAGTAAAATTATGTATATAATTTTCACAGTCAAGCTTACTCGGTTTTTACGGTTGGCGTGTAAAAAATTTAGCGAAAGGTGAATGATAAGAAGGGGTGATATTACATATAATAATACTTAAGAACATGAGCTCACAGAACATCAGCTCTATTACTCAACTTTGACTAATTTATGTGATTGTCTTGCGGGATTTCTTAAAAATAATTACAATTACAGCATCGCAATAACAGCTGCGAATCCGACGACAACAACAACAACAACGGCAGCAACAGCAACGACATAATCGATAAGAACAACATCAGCAAAGATTTGTATTAGAAGTTTGACGTATAGTAGTAGAAAAGGAGTTTAAAGAATAATTAAGGACTATATAAATTATTTTTCTAAAATCGCAAGGCTGCATGAAAAAATGTTGGATCAACGACGCCTTGCTATACGATGCAGCAACATCACAGGTGGGTGGATAAGCGATTCGGAGCAGTTATGTAAAGGCACAGTAATAAGTTAATCTCATAGCCTCACTGATAACTATCTAATGCAACTTTACAGTATAAATTCTCAATTAAGAGTATGTATGGGCACCATATAAGTTTTAGGGTCCGATGAGACAAAATCGCTAAAAATAGTAACAAAAATTCAATTTTGGGGTTTATAGATGTTTGGGGGATATTGCAGGTTATCGGGGGTTCCCCAGACACCATACGCCTATGTGTGTCCATGAGAAATACAGCTCATCAGTGCAAAATCCCTCAGTTCTATTTTAAAGTTAACGATACATCGAACCCGAAAGCTAAACAACACGTGCGTTTGGATCGCGACCTGGTGTAAAAGTATCTGCTGCAGAATGCGCTAATTCAGTTATAATAGCAAAGAAATATGCTTCAATGGAACAAAAAAAGACAAATATACTACTTAAGATGGTGGATTATTAAGGATGCAAAAGACGGGACTAGGAAAAAAGCTACCTATGCAAATGCCTACAGTCGCAAAATCTGTTAAAATCAGACTTTCTCTAAGCAATGCAAAATATCGAAGTATATAATGTGGCCTGCAGATTGAAATAAACTATTGAACCAAAAGACGATTGAAAAGGCAGAAAGTTAAATATGCGGTAGCAATAGGAAATTAGATGGAGTAGACTACGAGAGACTTTGCAAGCCAATTGAAAGAAATAACAAACATCGAATGCTTTCGAGACAAACAAAGGAATTGTTGGTTTAAGGCAGTAGGAAACGCGTGAGCTTACGGAAACAAGCTACATGTAGGAGGACTTGTATGCTTGCAACGATTGTATGCACTAATCAATTGACGCCAAGTTTGCTTGCTATAATGCTCATGATGACAAAATAAAACGATTTTAAATACAATTGCACCAGGCCCGGTCTTAGGCATGTGCGGAGTGTGCGGCCGCACAGGCCCCGGCGCCCCGAAGGGGCCCCCGGGGGCTCCGCCACAATGCACTATGCAAGTGCCTCTAACAGTCTTTTAACGCGGGATTTTGACTGTGATTATGAAAAACAAGCTTATTAGCTTGCTTAAATTATTAAAAATTGTAGTCAGCTTTTATGCGATATTCAAATCAAAGGTAAAGAACCGAGAAGTGTTCTTTTTACGTACTAACATACATAGGTACCTTTGCCTCATACATAACTCTTACTTTTGTACATTATAATTTAAATACCTAGATATCGTTTTATGTTTCAAACTATATTTACGAATATGTGCTTTGCTCTCAGGAATGACTTTGAATTAAGCAAATTTTTATTAAATGATGTTTTTGCTTTGTTTCTGCTGAAGGTTTTATATCTCCAGGCTTAGAACTACCTTTCTTACTGCATTATCACGATGTGTAAATATGAGTAAACTTCCTATTTTGTGCTGAAATGCTTAAAAAATATGCTGAAATTGTTAAATTTTCAAAGCTTGACATTATTTTTAAATTTTTGAATCTTTGTAGTAGAATCCCGCAGTATAAGTAATTGCATTATGCTTTCATAGAATTTTCTGCGCTATGTTTTTACACGAGAAGTGCTGCTAATACATATAACTTTTTTTCCGAATTATCTGATGCATGCTGTTTATAGCTATTTACTATACAATGCTTGTTGAAGTTACAGATTCAAATGCGTTATTATGAATAGTGTTGCTAGGTTGTTTTTCTTTTACAAATTTTCCATTTAAAAAAAATTTGACGCGGAGAGCTTTGTTTTGTGATATTCTCACTCAGATGTTAAAAACACGCTTTTTAACAAATTAATTTGAAGTGAAACATCACGTTTGGAAAATTGCTAAAGAATCATATATTCACATTTTTCATTATTATTTTTCGTTTAATCATTCTGCATATTATTATGTGAATTATGGAAAAAGCATTTAATTAATATTCCGATCTTAGCGCTACTTGCGTTAAAGGAGCCTGCGTGATCTGGGGATCAGTTCGAGATAAAACTATTTGTTTAAACTTGAGACTTACATGAGCACAGTGGCGGATCGAGGATTTTGTTATAGGGGGCGGTTCCACACGTGGGCGTGGGTGGGGGGTTGGGGATATATATCCTCAGCCTGCCAAATACCCCCAGAAATGGGACTACCCCAGAATTCGATTTCGAAAATTTTTTGGTTTTTTACGCGATTTTTTGATGCCAAGGGATTGAGCTCAATATGAAGCTTCAAAAAATGGTGTTTTTTGCCCTTCCATCACTTTTCAGATCATTTTTGGGCGTGAAAAATTTCGCACCCCCTCCCATAGAATTTCCGTGCTGCCCACCTATGAGCGGTTCCTGAAATTTTCCAAAAACAGTCAAAAATAGGTCCGAAAATTCACTGCTCACGCGCAAAATGGTGTTTTTTCGATGTCTCATGTAGTCGACTTTCATTCAAAATCACCTTTGCTGCAAAATTTCTATAAAAAATTTCGGAAATTTCTGACATTTTTATGCAAAAAACTGGTGTAATTTTTTTCAGGCCAGCTAGAAAATGAATTAAAGTCATTAATGTGTGTAATCCGAGGCGAAGCGCTGGAAAAATTTTGAAATTTTTAGTGATTTTGCCCTGCCGCCAAAAATGATGCAAAAAATGGTTCCAGCAACTCAAAATCGCTGGACAGTACCTGGCTGGCTGACCCTTCAGTGGGAGCAATGCTCCATCGGCCCTCACCCCCCGCTCCCTGTGCATGTGTGGTAGCTACGTATAACTTAAATTTAGAGGTTTTACACTGTCAAATACCTGGGGGCCCCAAAAAGGTACCTCGCACAGGGCCCCCAAATGCCTAAGACCGGGCCTGAATTGCACTTAGTTTTCTACCAATCACGATTTGAAGCAAGTCAGCTTGCAACATGCAAGCAATTTACTTAAAGTCTGCCTCACATAGCTGACCTTCCCAGTTTGGGGGGACCAACACCTATTTTGAGTGGTCTAAGCCAAAAATAGCACAAAATAACGTGTAAAAAGTCATATTTTTCCGCTTTTCTCTCGAATTTTGGGCGGGTCCGACCCTCTCCCCAGTCACCAACAGCTACATGCCCGGCTATAAGATAGAACATGAAATAAGATACCGTGTGCTACATGATAGGCAATGCTATACAATAGGATGTGATAGATACCCTGTGCTACAAGATAGGCAATGCTATAAGATAGGTGTGATATAAGATACCCCGTGCTACAAGATAGGCAATGCTATAAGATACGTCGTAGTATAAGATACCCCGTGCTATAAGATAGGCAAAGCTATAAGATAGGACATGATATAAGATACCATGTGCTACAAGATAGGCAATGCTATAAGATAGGACGTTATTTAAGATACCCCGTGCTACAAGATAGGCAATGCTATAAGATAGGTGTGATATAAGATACCCCGTGCTACAAGAATAGGCAATGCTATAAGATAGGACGTAGTATAAGATACCCCATGCTATAAGATAGGCAAAGCCATAAGATAGGACATAGATATAAGATACCATGTGCTACAAGATAGGCAATGCTATAAGATAGGACGTGATATAAGATACCCTGTGCTACATGATAGGCAATACTATAAGATAGGACGTGATTTTGCTTCAACAATCAAAGAATTTTTAAAACATCAAAAATATGGTTTGACCAAAAAAATTTTCCAAATTATCCCAAAAACATCAAAAATATGGCTGTGATCAAAAAAATTTCGAGAACATCCCAGAACATCAAAAATATGATTTTGGCGAAAGAATTTTCAAAACCATTTGGTAACGTCAAAAATATGGATTGGATCAAAAAAATGGACGACAAAAGACATTTTATAAAAATCCAAAAAATAAAATATGGTCTTTACCAACAGTTTTTTTTAGAAAGTCCCAAAAACATGAAAAGTCCCAAAAAATAAAAAAATACAAGAGACATGTCGATTCCATATAGCTATCAGGCGTAAGTTCAGCCCGGGCAACGCTGGGCAGCTCAGCTAGTCTTAAATGTATTCGTCTTTTTAATCGATTAGAGCATTTTTCTTTGCTAGAATTCTAGTTTTAATTAGCTTGATTTCAGTAAATAAGTCAGTAAACACAAACGGTAACATGCCAGAATAATAACAGCAGTCCAAAAACGCGGAAAACAATATTGCTCTTAACAACAGCATTATATTTTTCAATAAGACAACCTTTCCTTATTTAAACACATCAATGGTTTTCAGCAAAAACTTTACGAAAATATTGAGTGTCAAAGAACACTTTCGCTCATATTCCTTATCCTGACGTTTCATTTAACATTTTGAAAAATTAAGCTTTTGCAATGCTCTGCAAGTAAAATAAATTTGTAGTGTAAACTACACATGAACCAAAAATGAATAGTGCAAACTTTACACAACTAATAGATGTAGATAAAAACAACAGTCAAATTCATAATTTGACCATTACGTCAACCATTTTGAAAAATTAAGCTTCTGCAAGACTCTAAGACTGAAGTTAATTTTCAGTGTAAACTTTCCACAAACACAGAAGAGCGGATAAGAAGATTTTGGTCGAATTTGTAATTTTAATATTATTCTGATATGCTGATTAACATTTATGGGAAAATTAAGTCGCAACAATGACCGGAAGACAAACAAATATTTAATATAAACCACTTTACTCCGCTGTTCATTATAAAACAAGTGTGCCCAATTGGCATATCACGTTTAATTAAATGTACATTTTCAAAAATTGAGATTATGTCCAGACTTAAACCGGAGAACTTGACTAAAAAAAGATAAAAACACGTTTAACACCCAATTCTTGATTTTACTCCACCGATAAAACTAAACATTAATGTAAATAAATGCACTTTGCTATGACGTGTACCCCTTGAATAGTGCTTTATTTGTATTTTATTTAAGATGTGTCAACTTCTAGACGTAGAAAGTGGCAAACAAAATAGACAGACCAAAATGTATTTTTCGCTATCCGTCGCATTGTAAACATTATTAATCTGAATTCAACTCCCCATTTTCCCCATTTAGTGTGAAGAAGTCCATTTAAAGCTATGTTGTAGCCATTAAATCGTATTACATGTGTACGTGGAAATATTCTCTTCCGCAAAATATTTGAGATATTTACCAATCAAAATAGGCGAAAAAAGTTGTTTTTCGCCCAATGTTACATCCATGATTTTGAACTTTGCACCTCCATCAGTAACTTGATATTTAATTTTAATCGTGGTATGCTGCGACGCGTAGCCTTTACAACGAAATTAATTTTTATTGTATCTAATGTGTCGCATTTATAAGCGGAAAAGATGGTGGAGAAATCCCGGACAAACGTGTTATTACACCTTTCAATAGAGTGTCCTTTACACTGTCGCTCTGGAAATATATGAAAATCCAAAAAATAAAGAAGTACCATCTAGCTTAATCAATTGTCTTCAATAAAAAAGGAGACATAACAGAATGCAAAACTGAGCTAGAAAAGTCGTGAGCCCGACAAAATTTAAATAAAAGTATATGTTGTTGTAGTAAAACTTTACAAGCTCCTTACAAAATAAAAATTGATTTAAATAAAACAAAAAATACCAGTAGCGAATTTTTTACTATCTATCTTTTAAGAACACCGTTCAATTTAGAAGTATCCCGTTATGTATGTAGGGGGTAGTCACTTGTTACGGGGGTCCACGTTTATTATAGGTACTGCGCTAACGCGCTACGTATGATAATTTGGACTAATCAGCTGTTGGCGATAAATTTTTATCGACTAAACTAGAAAAACACGAACTCTCATTAGTCATTACAATCTCAAACACAAAAGCAAGTTGTTTTATTGAATGAGAGCGATTCGAACACACAGCAAAACCATTCGATAAGGGTTTATGCACACGAACCGATCGAATCGTTGTGATAAGCGTCCAAGTTTACATTAAAAAACGTCTCAGAGCTTAAGATGCCGCTATGGAAACGAGGTTTTACGCAAATAAATCATAGGAAGCTTCAGAAAAAGCAGAATTGAACGTTTTCAAATGAGCGATGAACTTAATTCGATCGCATATCGCGTGCATAATATGTATTCATTTGCTCAGTATGAAGTCATATGCAACTATTGTGAATTACGATTGATAATCGCTGGTTTCGACGACTAACTGTATTATTCTCCAATTCGCGTTTGATGCGCACAAAAACCGTAAATGTCATATTTTAATAAAAAATGTGATTTTTTGCCCACAATAATTTGCCTGAAGTTGTCACTTCACCGAGAGCAATGCGTCAGCGCAATGCAAAAATAATTAGTTTCACAACACGATATCCTTATGATACACATTACTGATTGCAATACTAATGTCAAAATTGAATGTCAGACCGTAGCAATACCGTTTTCTTTACCATCTTGCCTTAGCTAAAATGAAATTATTGTCTTTTTAACCTGCGCTCAGCGAATCAATCTCCTTATTACTGTAAACCCCGATTTTTTCATCGTTGCACGGACGACCAACAAAAAATGCGCCACCTACTCCGTCGAGCGCGGAAAAATCCGAGTGCTACAGTAATAAGGAATTCACTTTTCCGGACAAATTCATGCACTGGTTTAAAGGACAGACAATATAGAAGAAAAACATTGCCCGGGCAGCAGTACACACATTTTACACTTTACTCGATTTATTTCCTGTAATATAATAAGCGGACTTTACACCTTGGTAGTTTACATCATGCAATTTACACTTCTCACTCTTCGCAATAGAAGTCACTTATTAGTTCAAACATCCTTCACGATTGTATTATAAATTCGTGCAGTTTTTAGAATATATAGGGTTTACCTCGAATGAATAGGGATCGTTTTATTAATACTATACCTCGCAAAACTGTCGCACCAAAAAATGATCATTGGGCAAATTTGGCTTTATTTTTAAGCTATTTGATCAATTATTAAACTTATCCGAATTTTTAAAAACAGAACGTTCAAAATAGATCAACTTAAAATTCAGATTGAAGTGCAAAGGGTATAAAAAGTGTTAACAACTTGAGATACGTAGTGAATTGATCAACAACAATCAACATCAACAATTAACAACAAAAGCTCTAGATCATGAGGATTCACATTTTCAAATAAACTGCGCGTGAACGTGGACGGAAATACTGAAAAAGAATGAAAGAAGAAGAATAGAAAAGATTTATAATAAAGCGATGGGATAAGGTATCAAGAAAATTCTTAATTATGAGCGGAAAAGCAAAATTTATCGATCTATCTCTTTCAAGCTCTCAGGTGAGCTGATTAGAACTTGTCCGACAAAGAAAAAAAGAATTTGGAGGAGAGCACCAAAAGAAGCTAAAAAAAATTTGAATAAATTAATGGACAGTACTTCTGATTGCCATACAGTTGTTTAGGAACGAATAATCGTCCGTTTACTCTGAGCACAAATCGAAATACACAAAATTTTGATTAGGGCAAATAAGAACAACGTTTTCCATTCGAAGTCGACAAATTTCCAATTGATCAAAGGCGCGTGTTGAATTAATAATCCCGCTGTAAACGCGGCAGATATAATTTTCATGCTAACCACTTTTGTTATTGGCTGCATAACAAAGGCCATATCCAGACATGCATTCGGGCGTTTTTGGGTCCTGCCCCCGAATTATAAAATAAAAAATTTTGTGGAGAAAATGAGGCAAAATAGAGACCTAAAACGAATAAAAAAATTACTTCAAAAATGTTTCATATTGATCAGAATTTGTGTAATAACGTAGTGTAACGCTATTTTAGCGCTTATCGGTTTTTAGGGCCATTTCGGCCGAAAAAAGACTGGTTGACCGCCCCTCCCCAAAAAATAGGCCATGCCGTGCACGTACGGCCATAACAAAGGTCAATGAACACAAAAATTTTGATCACACCATCTGCTTCACTTGTATTACCGTAATCGAATCAAAATCCAGGGCAGGAGTTCAGGAGCTAGGCATTTAAGTAAATCGGGCTACACATGTTAAGAGTAACTTACTCATAGGCTAAGAGTGTATGTGTGATTTAGGAGCAGAGCTATGAATCAAAAGTTCATTATCTATCAGTAGAAATATAATGGGTTGCACATGTCTAGGAGTAAAATTTTAGGATTAAGTTTAATCGTAGGTGTTGCGTACGATCTTATAGCATGCTTTTGGCTATATTGAAAGTCATTTGTCTTGCAAATTCATTGCAATGTACTCGTATATTTCTTGCATTGATACAAAGGATTTAATTGCATGCAGGAAGCCTTTATTTAAGCCCCGAATTAATTTTGATATTGAGACAACAGATTAGGCTTAAGGACCGAATGATGATCGTATCATGTACACTTAGTTATGAATGTAACGGCTCAAAATTTTGTGTGGTTGGGAAATTTCGGCCATTTTCAGGAGGGGATGAATCACCTCCTATTTTAGGCCAAAAAGGCCAAAATATCAATGTTTTCCAAAAATCGGGAAGGGTAAAAATTTTTTGCGGGATGAAGGGGACAATTAAGTCTGAGTGGGCAGATTTTGCTCATCCCCCTGTTATATGTATGCTGTTAAGGATCACAACCGTGATCGCTAAGCGAAAAAAGTGATTTTGTCCATATTTTTAAAAATAAAACTCAACGAAATACAGTCAGCCTGCGAAATTAATTGATATTGTTTTGGCGGTCCTTTTTATTTGTTATTTTTTCTTCATTTTGCCCGTTTGCTTTCCAAGTCCAGGGCATATCCGCATGTATATGTATCATTCTTTACACTATAATTATGTAAATGCTTCTCTAGTGAGAAATTATCTTCCGGAAAATTGAGTAAAAATTGACTATTTCGATATTGTTAAAATTTTTAGACTTACGCAAATAGCGCAATACTAATTGCCCGAGTCTCCGGCAAATGTTGAGTTTTTATATCTTCAGAATGATTTAAACGCCTTTTACTGATTATTTAATTAAGCAACTCAAAACTGTATTAGTGTTTTAGAGGAAGGAGTAGAGAGGAACAATTTCAGTCTTTAGACAGATATTTAATATGAATGTTTGTTTTCTCAATTTCATTAAAAGTTTATTACACAAATTTCCTAAAGTAGCAAATATACTCGGAACAATTTATTTAAAATAATACATTGAAGGTATTGTCACATAACTTTCTGAGCTACGCGTACATGTGTCGTTATATTCTACCACAAAAATAAATTTTGAAAAAGAATACGGAACGAAATTGAATTGTCGTAATTGCAATTTCAGAAAATAAAAAATCAACATTAAAAATTCATTATTTTTTTGCAAATTATACAAATATATTGCGAAAACCTCGACTTATCGCTTCATCTTCTATTCGTTAAGTTGTTGACTTGACTTACAAAACTGTTCCATTAAGTGGCCTAGAAACATGGTGTTTGGAAGAGTCGTTCGATAATTCCTCGAAATGTTCATATTTTGGTATTTAATAATTAAAATATTACTATTAAATTTTGGGATTAATTCCTTCAAGGTGTTTATATGTACTGTCCATTTTGTTACGTCTCTCTCTTCGTCCTTGACTGTCAAATAATTTTCATATAATATATAAAAAATAAAAAATAAAAAATTAAAATATTAATATTTTTATAAATGATATTATCTATTACAATTGACAAAGTAAATGTGCAAAATTTAAACGATTTTTATAGAATTCATAGATTTTTTCTGAAAAGATTGGAATGTACAGAAGAGCAGGGTTTAATTTCATGCATCAGACTAATGTATGCGTCTGTCAAAAATTAATGGTATTTTTTAATTTTTCGCATCTCCGAATTTCAAAAGGGTATGTGACCATACGTGGGTAGCAAGAAAATTCTGGAGTTGCAAGATTTTTCAAAGATAAAAAAATAGCCTTAAAATGGTGGTATGGCGAAAAAACATCATTTTTCGACGTTTCTCATCGAGCACTATCTATTGGCATTGAAAAATTGCTGAAAGAAGAAATAAAATTTCAAAATTTGAGGCTGAATCCGATCCTGGGGGGGGCACGCCGCGAGTTCTGACCGGAGCTACTCGAGCAAACAAATTAGCGACCCGAGCGCTCACTTAAGTAAACAAAAGTGCGCAATTAATTATGTCGGGCTGACCCCGTCGGTCGACCAATTATGCGTCTGGTATTTATAGTAATGCGCCCGACTATGGGGAGCATTTTTTGAACACAATTTCCTTACAGAGCGAAAATTAAATTTTAAAATTTAGTTTTTCGAGCTCATCGTGAAAAATGGAGCAAGAAAATATAAAATATTACAACATTTCATTAAGTCTAGAAAAAGTTGAATCATTTTAAAATCGCTTTAGTTTTTCATGTTGACAACCAACAGCGTCAGCATGAAAAACTACCGCGATTTGTCAACGAACATTATACATAGAAGCACACGCATCGCAAAAATCGTTGAACAATCGCTCCATCGAATCAAACTTGCTGGGCCAGATCCATTCGACCAGAAACCCTTCATAAGTCGCCGTATTCATTAGTCCAACCCTTCGTCTAAGGTCCCGTTTAGCCTTAGAACATTGAGCTTCGATGTTCTGTAATGGGTCGATTGCGATGCGTGTGCTTCTATCTATAATGTTCGTTGACAAATCGTGGTAGTTTTTCATGTTGACTCTGTTGGCTCAGTATTATTTTGAAATATTCAACTTTTATGGACAAAATAAATGTCAAGTGCTCTCAAAATTTAAAATGAGTCAACTTTTTCCAGAGTGAATGAAATGTTGTAATATTTTCTATTTTCCTGCTCCATTTTTCACGATGAGCTCGAAAAACTAAATTTTAAAATTTGACTTTCACTCTGTAATAAAATTGTGTTGAAAAAATGCTCCCTAGTCGGGGAAGCATAATTGGTCGACCACGAGGTCAGCCCGGCATAATTAATTGCGCACTTTTGTTTACTTAATTGAGCGCTCGGGTCGCTAATTTGTGTGCTCGAGTCTCTCCGGTCAGAACTGGCGGCGTGCCCCCAGGATCGGATTCAGTCAAATATGAATTCTGGGGTGGGTTGGTTTCTAAAGGGAAGGGTGCATACCCCCAAACCCCCACAACCAGGTGTGTATGTGACATTTCTGGAGGTTCAATTAACTGAATGCTTTAAAACAAATGTAGAGGCCAGCTAATACCGTCCAAAACCTCAGCATTGAGGCCGCCATTTTTCTTATTCCTGACATATTTGAACTGTAAAATATTGATTTTCACTCATTTAATTGCGAAAAATCCTAGAATTCACAAAAAAGTGTTATGATGAAGGAGGTTTTTCTAAAATCTATTCTTGACGTGTGAAAGACCTGATTATTAGCAGGTATATTCATGCTGATAAATAATCATTGGTCAGATCCTTTGTTTTCTTTCCGCGTTAATTTCCTTCCTTTCGAGCGTTCCTAAGAATTCAACCGATTAGTGTAGTGCTGAGCGTATGAAGAGCAAAACCGAAGTTTTTCTTGCATTTTTTATTAGCTTACACTAGTCATAATGCTTTTTGAATCGAGGCGATATAAGATCGGCCTTCCCATCAGGGTCCTCCCATTTATCTCACTGTATCTTCTTTATCCTTTAACTTTACGTTGAGAATATTTTTTTAATTTTTTATTGCAATTCTATTTTTCTCGCAGATGCGATCTAGCCGTCTAGACTAATCACGATAGATCATTTTTATAACTTCATGCGTCAATCCTTTAATGTCCTGCGGCGCATTTTATATGCGTGCTGAATTCGCGGCAAAAAATAGACTAATGACTAACAAAGTAATAGTAATTTAAGGCTTTTTGCGTATTTTTTAGCAAAATTTCAAAAAATATTCGGCGAGTATTGCACCTCGCAATGTCTGGCTTATGGCGGATCATCCCTAATATTTTGTCGACTGCCGTGTTCGTTTGATCGATAGTTTGCCGAAAATTTAGAATTTTCAAATTTGTTACTTATTCAATTCAAGGAGCATCACATCAATAATTTGCCTTAAACTTCGAATGTTCAAATTCGCTTCGTTTATCGGTTGGCCTATTCTTCAAATGTTAAAGAACTTTACACTCAGTCATCCGTTATTCCTGTAGCGAGTTGTTTTTCAACTCCACAAAATTTGATTATATGCCAAATCATCGAAATTAAGCGTGCTTACGATTTATTGGCCTGCTACATACGTATTTTTGGGATAAGAGGCTTTGAACGCAATAAAGTTTGCTAATTTCCGGGAAAACGCTACTGATCGTCGTTGAATTTTCCATTTTATGAAAGAAGTAATAAGGCGCTATTATATTTTATCATTTCATGAGCTTAGAATTATTAATCTGTACCTCCTGATATTTGATACTAGTTAATTCAATTTTCAGATAATATCTAATACCGATATTGACATAATATAATTTTAATATAATAAATATTATTAATATTGATAAAATATAATTTTAATATAATATATAATATTTTTATTAATATAATATCTTTTAATATAATATATAATATTTGTATTATTGTAAGATCTTTTAATATCTAATATATTATTCTAATTTTATAATATTAACCTTTTTCTGATATTTAAGCTTCTTCTCATACTTCTTCTAATCATATACCGTGCGATTCGATTCTTTTTTACTAAAAAAGTTTTTGCGTTCTTTCATTAACATGCTTTTGAAAGAATAGTCAGTAAGGTAACAAAAAGCGCCATATTTTACTCAGAAAAGCTACTTTTGGAATGTTTTTCTGGACTTGTCCCCAGAATTTCAAACTTTTACACGCCTGGTATTATTTTGCTTAGATTAGTTAAACATAAGGGTGTAGAATTGCTTTAGAAATGCTGCAGAAATGTGGAAATGCTGCCAATTGTAAGGTCCGTTTGAGGTAATAATACTATGTTCTTTTACTGTTAGCCCGATAAGTATAACATCGTGAACGCTTTTTAATTTTAAAATTCCTGAATCGCCACCAGTTTAACAATATTTATATTTTTTAGTAGCTATTGATTTGCTTAACTTTTCGACGAAATTTTTATCCGCAAATATGAAATCAACGTCTAAAAAACATTATATATGCTCAACTCGATCCGGAAATCTCTACGGCAGCCCGTTCAGTCCGCCAGAACCATAAACGATTCCATAAAATTAAAAAAATACATTATAAAATACATAAAAACACATAAATACCGTAAATTTAAGTCTTGCAATACATGAACAATATTCATTTTTTCATAGAATGATAAAGTATATGCCTTTTAAATCAATTATTTTCCCATGTTTTTTCTCGAATTATACGTTCTTGTCTTCCTCGAACCCAAAAGGCTAATTTCCTTTCCTGTGCCCCCAACCCTCACATGTCCTGTCATTATACGTTTTAATACAACCATTGATTTGTAATTTTCGCTTAAGCATTAAGCGCTTATAGACGTTTGATTTTATACTTCACTACCTACTATATGTATCATATTTTTTACCTATTCACGGCTGCTTAAATTTGCGATCCATTCTCGGAATGTCGTTTATTCTATCTAGCTATCGTTTGATTGTGTCCTAGTTTGTTTTTACTCTTCAATTTTCTCTCAACAAGATTCTAATGTGATGATCGCGCTCAGTAGCATACGCGTAGGTAAATATTCCCCGCCTTATGCTTTCACTAGCTGAATTCGTTGCTTTTCACCCAATTAATCAGCCGATGTTAATTAGACGAAGGCCGAGCAGCTTATCTCATGCATAAAATATGAAGAATGAGTTTATGCCAAGTTGCGTGAGTAATTAATCGGCTACACGCAATCTCATTAAGGAGAGCTTTTAGCATCCGAGTTAGCTAAAAAAAACAACGGTGGTGGGCTGGGAAAAATCTTATCTAACTTTTGAGCTTACCTATCTAAGCTTAAGCTTGCGCGCTCGAGCTTAAGCCTGCGGGCCACTTAGCAACGGTGATCGATCAGTTCGGCCGCATTGCGCAAAAAAAGGAAGTAGGCGCCTTTGTATACGCAATACGCTTTCAACAATACAGTAATGTGAAAACACACTGTTGCGGAATGCAATCCCTTCATCACCTGCGTTCGGCTGCGAAAAAAGCGCCATTCTGACATTTTTCGGCTCTTTTTTCCTACAAACTTTTTGTATCGTTCGATATTGTATCGATTTTTGTCCTTTAGGAGCTTTGTCTGCTGGTTCAATTACTTTTCGCACGTTTCATTGATTCAAAGCTACAATTTTGCGGTAATTAGCTTTTTTAAATGCATCTTTTATTATTCCGCCTTAGCTTACTTGGTTTCGCACAGTCAGCCGTCATTACATGACTTAACTTGCACAACTGCACAACTCGTAATGATGAACTTGACTGAGACTTAGTTCCACAAAAGGTCGGATATTTGTGGCGCTGTTTCAAGGGGGTAATAACTCTTCGATGAACGTAAAAGAAGGCGAAATGTGCTTTTTTCCGGATTTTCTTCCTTTACTGTTCTTGAAGACCATGTGAATACGATTCTTCCTTGAAAGGTATTACCTTTTCTCCGCGTTCGACTTCGAGATTTCATTCGACAGAATTTGTTCATTGACTCAATCGAGCTTTGGAGGAAAGTCTCAAAATTTTACCAAAAAGTAATAGCTTTGAATCGTTTCCAAGAGCATTTCCTATCAATGTTTTCAGAACGATTCCGAATAGATTCATTTTTATCTTTCCGTTATTAGCTTAACTAAATAAAAAAGTGCGGAGTAAGAATACTAGACTGTCTTTTTCCAAAAATCAGTTGAAGCTTAAATTAGTAAGGGGGTCATCATGCTGAGTTTGTAACATTTATTAGAAAAAGTAGGGATTTCATCGAATTCCATATCCTTCATCCACTGAGATCTCTTGTTTTCAATTATTCCTTGCGCATAGTAAACAAATAAAGGTAATGGTAAAAATTGTAAAATTGGTTAGCTAAAGAAAAACAAAAAAATTCAAAAAGTAAATTCCGTGGGGTCTTTGTGAAGTTATTGAATCCTTGCAGTCTAAGTCCAATCCATAGGTGGGCAGCACCGAAATTCTAGGGGGGGGTGAAAACATTTCTGGGGAGGGGTTAAAAATTTTTAAAGGTCATAAATGGTCTTAAAAGTGGTCGTATGGCTAAAAAACACCATTTTTCGACGTTTCTCATCAAGCTCTACCCAATGGCATCGAAAAACTGCTAAAAAAGCAAAAAATACTTCTGGGGGTATTTCAACTTCTGGGGGGTGCATACCCCCAAACCCTCACGCCCATGTGTGCTCCCATCTCCATACGTCTATGACTGATTTATTTACGATAAGGCAATGTATTTGCTAATTTGCTGACCACATTTTCGAAAATCACATTTTGGAGTTATATATTTTCAGCTGCATTTGATCGACTCAATGCATTTCATTTTGCTTTTATTTTTTCCATTATTCGTCGAATTTTGATTTTTCCATCGGATAAAAATGGTCAGAACATATCCATTTAACGCCAGTATACAGTCGTCGTTTCGACTGACCGATTTTGATCATCAGTGGCTTAATGAAACTTACCTAAATGGATCTACGCCAAATTTGCCTTGTCCTGGTGAGACGAAACGCCCAAAAATTGCATCAAATTTGATCCGAAGTGGATCATTACCGATGAAAGCGCCCTGTGGTAATTTACATGTATCGTGCGTCTGCTAATTATTCTATTTTTACTTTTATTATTTTGTTTTATAATTTTTATTATCACATTCGATTTTACGTCCTGCGTCCCGTCAATATTAAGTTTTATTTTTCCGCCGGGTTTGATTTTTTGAATTTTTCGAGTTTAGTTCCGGGTTTGGAATTTTAAAATGTTAGAGTTCGGGCTTACAAATTTAAGATACATCGGGTTCAAATCCGAGTTTGGCTTCTTTATGCTTTAACATTATTAACCATGCGTTTTTCTTGTTTCAACTTTTGTGTACTGTGTAAAACATAGACGCCATATGTGCTTCAAATTTACTTACGTAAATATCAGCATGCAAAAAGCCTTTGAAATAAATTCAAAAGTTGTAAAACTAAGCTACATCTTGTGTAGGTATCGAAATGTGCTTTTCTTTTATGGAGTTGCGTTTTAAAAGATTAAACGCAGCAGCGTTGTAATATTTAGTAGATAATGATATAAACCCAAATTTTTTGGTATCTAAGACGCAACAGTAAAATGAAAAAACGAATTAAATAATGAAATACAGTAATAAAAAGATACAAAAGTGAATAAAATTTGCATTAGAGCGAAAATTTCATGTTGCATCCTTCTATTTTTGTCCTAGATTCGTAGTCGCAATTATTGTGATCTTTCCATTATAGTCTGTTTTCTTCAAAGAAATGCCAAAACCAGAAAAACATGCTATACTCGTTTTTTCCAAAATATGGGATGATTTTTAGATTTACTATGTCGCCTCTCCACAATAATCACGAAGACGTTAGTGTTTTCGTCAAACATCCCAGCATACCAGGACGTTGGGGGTTTGGAGGTATGCACCGCAGGCACATAGCTGACCCTCCTATTCTGGGGGACCAACACCAATTTTGGGGGTCTGAGTAAAAAATAGAACAAAATAACGTGTAAAAAGTCCTAGTTTTTCCGGGTTTTTTTCTGAATTTAGGGGGGGTCCGGACCCCGCATTACCTCTACGAGCTACGTGCCTGTATGCACCCCGCAGAAACCAAAATACCCACCAGAATTCAAGTTTTGAATATTGTTTGTTTTTTCGCAATTTTTTGATGCCAATAGATAGTGCTCGATGAGAAACGTTGAAAAATGATGTTTTTTCGCTATACTACCATTTTTATGGCTATTTTTGACTTTTGAAAAAATCTTGCACTCGCCCAGAACTTTGATGCCGCCCACGTATGCATCCCAGTGTATTTTAGACACGACAAAGCGAATGGCCTATCAACAAGAATCGTATTTCCAGCAACTGACCGCTCAAGCTCAGCGACAGAAAGGTGATGGAAGGACTGCCGTAAATAGCCATGATCGTCCAGGCAAGATGCCAAAACTTGTCGCAAATGGTCACGATCTTCCTGGCAAACTGCCAAAATTTTCGCAACTCAGAAACTCGCCCAATGGCGTAAAGCAGGGTCGTGGTTCCAAACCATGTACGCTGAATCCGACGGGGCGTGTGACTCCTTATTGGCTGCGAGGGAATCCTCAACCTAAATCTGGCATCAGGGGTAGCCCTTTGTATAATTCGGTGGTCAAGGCGGACAGAAGAGTCCGGAACCATACATTGATGTCCGAGACATCGGCCAGTCCTTCCAGTGAAAAGACGTCCGATTGTGGTACGTAATTATATAGACAAAGAGTGATAATATAATAAAGTAATAAAAATGCGATTATAAAAAATATTAGAACAACTAAAATACGATAGAATATAAATTTTGCATCTGTACAAACAGACGATGATAATGAGAATACGTAATATGAATACAAGGCACTCGTACACCACAAACATATAAGTCGTATTTCAGCACATTTACAGCATTGAAATGGTGTAAAAATGGAAACAATATGCATATAAAATGATGGCAATTAGTACTAGGTTAGTGAAAAAATGTATCTTAAACGTAATTTATTAAACAATTATCAAAAATGTGAAAGTTTTTAAAAGTTTTTAAGTAAGAAAGTCTGAAACAAGGACATTGTGAGGTATTGAATTAGTGAAAAGATGTTTCTTACAGTAATTTCAGAAACAAAAAGTAAAAATAAGAAAGTTTTAAAAGCTTTTTAAATAAGAAAGTCGAAAACAAGGACATTGTGAGGCTGAAAGAGTAAACATCGCCGTTCAAAATATACGATAATGAACTAGCAGGTTACTTCATGGCTTTCATGCTTACGGAATAATAGGTTAAATAAGAAACCACAAATAGTAAATCTCCAAATCTTTCGCGCAGAACATTCAGAAAAATTTGGAATGGATCATGATTACAATTGTTTTATTAGCTTATCATTGTAAACAATGCACTAGTTTTTTCTCTGGCCTTAGATTATAATAGAGCTCCGTATATTATTCTTGCAAGGCAAAACATAATTTGAAATTTTAAGCTTTGTTTCTGCTTTCAACTCCGTATATTATTCTTCGTTTGATTTTTTTGTATTGTGCCAGTGTGCGATCAAAAATTTTGCAATCAATCGCTTAGCTTTATCATACCTTACCTCATTGAAGTTACAGTTTCGATTTTGCAATTTCAAAAATTAGTATTTCTTGATTATGATCATACATAGGCGTGAGTGTTGGGGTCCAGTCGTGCACGTGCGAGAATTTGGGGGTTTAGACCTTCAGAATCAAAAAAATAGGCAATTTCGTGGAAAAATGAGGCAAAATTAAGACTAAAAAAGGATGAGAATTAAAAATTTTCCTCTAAAAGTGCTTGAAATTGACGAAAAACTTGAAAATATCATAGTTCTAAGGCTCTTTCAGCATTTATACCAATTTTTAAAGTCATTTTTGCCCAAAAAAGCTCGATAAAGGACTCCTCCGATATCGGTTGAAATTCCCCTTAGGTCGGTCATGCTGTGCATTTATGATGGGATCTGGATAGGGATTGGCCTCCTCAGAATTCTGTAAACCCATGAATTGACTTTTTAGACTTTAGTTTCGCGATATTTACTCCATTCAAATCTCCCCAGTATTCGGTTTTTGTTCAAGTATGGTTATGATTGCATTTAATTCGAGAATAACTTTTTGCAAATACAGGAGAAGATTATTCTTTAGTTCCAACTTAAAGGAGCTGTCGTGGCTCAAGTTTTTGCTAACGACCGCATTTCTAATTTTTACCTCAAAAGGTCGCTTCTCTAATTTTTTGTAAGTCGATATCAAAAGAAAAGTGGGTATGGTCTGCCCTCCTTATTGAAAAACTCTTTCATTCTATATCAGCTGTTTCCCTGCGTTCTACGTTTCCATATTTTCAAAAGTCAACTTACAAAAAACTTTCGGAGATACTTTTTCCGATTATAAATTCGTCAGTCAGAAATGGTTTGTTAAATTTAATTGAACTAAAAGACATTTTTATTTCTCTGTAAATATAATTCAGAAGCACGTTTCGCATGAAATGTTTTAAAGCAAGTTCATTTATTGTCCTTATAATAAGCACTTTTATGCCGTTTCTTGTCCTTTTCTATCTTTTTGAAAAGCTATTACTCGTATGATAAAAACTTATGTCAGGCGAACTTATAAAGCTTCTAACAAAGAAGCATGCTTACCACTGGCAAAATGCCAACGCCTTTCATGCCGTGCATAAATATACCGCCTCTAATACAAACTTACGATTCGCCTTTCAAAATACGAGACAAAAATTTCAGTAGACCTAATAATAAGCGATAGACTGGAAAGTAAAAGAAAAAATAAGTGGTAACTACTTCCTGCAATTTTGAAAGCGATTGAGCGGTAAAAAACGGAACTCGTTTGTTAAAAAGTTTCATTTTTTGGGGTCAGACTGTTGTATGCTAACGCATGTTTTATATTTGCACAGTTTAACGAAAAGAATTCGCTGCATTGCAGAACACATGCGTTGCACATGTCTCCTATTAGTTGCAACCACACCTGCGCGTGGGGGTCTAGGGGTATGCACCCCCCCGAGAAACCAAAATGCCCCCAAAAAGCAAAATACCCCCAGAAACCATGATGCCCCTAAAATTCAATGGTTGAAATTTTTTGTTTTTTTCGCAATCTTTTTCATGCCAATGGATAGTGCACGATGAGAAACGTTGAAAAATGGTGTTTTTTCGCCACACCACCATTTTTAAGGCCATTTTTTTACCTTCGAAAAATCTTGCACCTCCCTCCCCCAGAAATTTTCGGTGCTGCCCACGTATGGTTGCAACGCAGGGCTGTTCATAAGTTGGCACAAACAACAAATCAGCATAACAATTGCATTAATCGTGACTTTGAGATTATTTTAAATTTTTTGTAAAGAAAAAACAAATTTTTTAAGATATATTTTTCATGCAATAGTTTATGTAATTTTCCTCTTTTTTTCTTTTCCTTAGCTCTTCAATGTGCACAAGAAGGTAAAAAATTAAAAACAGGAGCACAAAACACAAATGTTAGATTTTTCGCTCCAGGTAATTTGATGGCATAAAAAGATTGCGAAAAAATAGAAAAATACAAAAAATAACTAAAAGGACTAAATTTGGGTTGGGCTCGAGTCTCCTAAAAGTCCTTGAGCCAGCATGCTTTTGATGTCAGAGTATATATTTTTTATTTTTCGTGAAACCGGAAGAGGGGCCCAAACAATCAGAACCTACGAAATATAAAATTATGGAGATATATAAAGAAGAAATCAAAATGCTGAAAATAACTTTAGATAATAAATCAGGCACTGAAGGCTAAAGCGGCACATAAAGACTAAGTTGTACTTTGACCATACATGATTTTATGAGATTCGGGGATTTTACTCCATAATTTTCCATACCCCTACCTTCTTAAAATTAACGATTTCCAAAAAAAATCATTGAAAATTGTTTTGAGCGCTCTTAGCGATCATTTGATTCAAAATTGTCAAATTTCGCTTAAATCCACTCATTTCTCGACTATATTTTATCCACTTATTCAAAAATTTTTGACATTTCGTGAACTTTTTAGGTTATTTACGTTTTAAAAGGACTGGAGCATCTTAGAAGTACGAAAGAATGTTGTTTTTGAAGCGTATCCGCCACTTTTAAGCTTAAAAAGCGCTTGATATAAATTTTTTGAGCCCCAGAATTTATATGCTGTGCCTGTCTGGTACTGTATCTCTAAATGTTGAATGTAATTTTAATGAATGACGTAATAATTTGATTTTATCGCATAGTATACCTTATTCAATTTTAGAGGCATTATTTCACTTCACACACTTTCAAAAAATTGTTAATTTTTTTATAAAATAGCTTATCACGAAATCCAGGAAGAGAATGATAGATTCGACGAGGACCAAAGCGATGGTTGTTCGTCCGTTATTTCAGCTGATAAATCAAGACCAGTTCTTAGCAGAAACAGCACGCTCAAATCAGCATCAACTCAAATGTCTGATACGGAGGAGTGGTCGATCAACGATTCTAAGTATGACGTCATCATACGTCGCCAGAGACCAGTCAAGATGGCAAATTATGAAGAATGGATGGACTTTAGAAGTCCACAAGTGGGCATATTTAGGAAAAAACAAGATCGAAAGCTTAAAAATTTGAAATTTTCTCAAGTGCATCTAGATAATATTCAATTTGAAAATTAGAACACTCAGCATATAATGACGTGGAAAGGGATTTTAGGATTTAAAGGACCATAGGCACCATAGCATGGCAGATTTTCGGGGGTGAGGCAGGAGATTGCTTGAGCAAAGTGACGTCGAAGAGTGGGTTTAAAAGTCGCAAAATAGCTGAAAAACCGTGTTTCCTTACGTTTTATAATTAATTTCGACATATCTAAAGAAATTTGTTATTTTCGTCTATTTTTAGTCTCATTTTGCCTCATCTTTACGAGCAATTTTTCAATCTTCTTATTCTTGGGAGTCTAGACATCTCGTGTTAGCGTGTCTGATCTAGACGTAAGAAAATTTTGGAATATTGAAACACCTCAAAACACTATGAAAAATATTTTCTCCGAAATTGGGCAAAATATATGCTGAAATGGATCAAGATCGACAGTGTTCTGCAAAAATGCTTAAGATTGATTAACAAAAGGTGCACTACTTTCTACAGCCATTAAAGATTTCTCCCAAAAATTTCAAAATTACGAATTATTCATTGGTAGTTTTTTAATTTTTTCAGCGATTTTTTATGTCGATGACAGAGCTCGACGAGAAATACACAGCTTTTTTGGCATTTAAAAATTCGCTGGTCGCCGGTACTTATTTGTAGGTATGATGATAGATATATAAAGTTTTTCAATCATTCTTGAAAATTAAGGAAATCAGCAAAGCCGAAAAATGATTAGATAAGGTCAAAATTCTGATTTTGAAAAACGGATGAGCTGGTAATATTCTTGTACCTTTTTGCACATTTAGGTTCTTGTGCGAAACTTTCAAATAAAATGACTGGGCAAGAAATATCGTACCATACTTAATGCGAAATATCAATAATACTGGTTTGATCAACATTTCGCTAAATGCCGGTAGATCAGCCCAAAATATCGACATTAACAAATGCTCGTAGATTTTTTTACCAATTTGACCGCTAAATTCAGAACCACACAAGTTTTTTGCAAGTAGCGTTGCAAACGATTTTCGTCAGATTTTCGACGAATGATCACTTTGAACGCGTATGGCATATAAAAAATTAATTAACGAATTGGAACGATCTATGAAATAAAACAATATCTTGATTAATAATTAAAAAGCTTTTTTAAATAGCTTCGATTTAACCATACATGTAACGGCTCGGAATTTCGGGCCTGATTCTGCAGCCATTTATACGGGGTAGGTGAAATGACCTCCAAATTTCGGTGAAAATGTACAAAAACACCTAAAACGACCAAAAACGCAAAATTTCAAAAAAAACCGAGGAGGGGGTCAAACATCTGGACTACCAACCCTGGGTATGGACGACCCCCCACTCCTACCCCCCACATCATCCTGTTACATGTACGGATTTTACGATTTTTTTGTCAAACATTTCCTGACATAAAAATTCACAATAGAAAAAATAAAAAAATGTAATCTAAAAAGTTATTACGGGAAAGGTAGACTACCAACTTCGGGTATGGGGTATGGGCGATCCCCCCACATCCCCCTGTTACATGTATAAATTTAACAACATTCTATCTTTTTTAAAAATTTATTTTACATTTAAAATTTTTTCAAAGATCACATCCCACGGATGCGCGACCTCAACCGTCCAGCCACTTGATTTCTACGATCCGTTCGGGAGGGGCGGTTGCGGGGCACCCATCCGAGACCGTCATGACCGCCTCGTAGCCGATCGTTCGGTCTTAAGACGTTCTTGGGACACCATGTTGGACACTAACCTGCCGCACAGCCTCACGAATAGCCTCAATTTCAACAACGGTTCTCCCGATTTGAACGTGAGAAGTAGATCGGGGAATCATCCACGAAAATCGGCGCCAATCAGAAGTCCTTACGAGGCTAACAGCACGAAAAACGACGACTTTTACGGTTCTTTCGGGTAATTTCGCTCTAGCAACGAGCTGGGTTGAGGAGGAGGGCTCAAAGACTCTGGACCACACACGAACGGGGGGTCAATCAAGAGCAAGGGGGAGGTGAGAGGGGGTATTGACCCCCCTGAGCTGTGTAAAACTGATAGCTGTACAGCCATTTTGGCCGAAAAAGCATTGCTGTACGTATATGCTTTTTTTGGCTCATAAATCAGCTATATTGCCTTTTCGGGCTCAGAAAACTAGCTACTTTTTAGTTTTAAAAGGATATACAGCTATTTTATCGACTCCAAAAAGGGCGAAATAGCTATTTTTGGTACAAAAACAGCTATATAGCTCTTTGTGAGTTCGAAAAGGCTGTATACTTAATTTTCTGAGCCCAAACAAGCTAGCGAAACAAAAAAGTTTCTGGGACAAATGAGGCAGAACTAAGGTCAAATATGGATGTAAAATGAAAGTATTATTCTAAAGTGCTTGAAATTGCCCAGGAACTTTGGACTTGCATTTTTTATACTATTTTAGCATTTAGACTAGTTTTTAGGTTCATTTTGGTCCGCGAAAAACTCGAGTCATGCCCCTCCCCCGAAACCGGCTGACCCTCTACCCCAGATCAGCTATGCTGCGCATCTATGGTCTGAACCCTGCGAGAATCTACAAGATCCTCCAAAAATCGATAGACCTCCGGAATTAAAGTTTTATAGCAATTTTCAATGATTCTGCCTCAACGAGCCCATCAAGTTTGGGCAATGCACTTGTATGGTTCTGACCGCAAAATTAAAACAAGCTCCAATCGTGGACCCTCAAAGTTAAAATTTCAATTTTATAGCTTATTTACGCTTTTTCTTTGAGAGCTTCATAAGAAACATTGAAATATGATAGAATTGGAAGGATAACACTGAGAAAAAAATCAAAATATAAAACAAATAAAAAATAAATAAAATAGAAAATAAATAAAACAACAATAAAAAAATAAAATAAAAAAACCGTATAATTTGAAAATAGGAAAATTATTCAGCGATTAAGTGTGAGAAAAGGACAGAAGTAAAAAAGAACGAAAAAGTATTTGTGTAAAAAGAAAAGAAAATATGGAGCAAAGTATGGTCGGATCTGTAAGCGGAGTTTAACGGATTTGCAAGCTTTAACATTGGGCTATGTTGAAGAATTCACACCCACAAGAACTTTATAGTGACGATAGTTATAACAATTTTTTGTAATTTTTAATTACTTGGATTTAAATGATTTTTAATAAATAATTTTCAATAATTATTTTTAATTATTTTAATCATGGAAATGACTTTTAAGCCAGTATTTCTGATATTTGAATCTGGGACTTTCTTATCGTTTCTAAACACTAATTCTTGTCCTGTTTCACGTCGACAACGATGCATAATTAATTAAATGTGCAGTATATACCGAAAAAAGTTTTTTTAAAGCAGGGATCGAGCAGTGCATGTGCAGTGCTTATCGGAGGTCCGAAAATTTGTGAGGGCGGGAGAAATATCGGAAAACAGAGGAGAAAGACAAAAACGCCACTTTTTAGGTTTCTCTCTGAGCTTTCTTCGGAAAACTGCGAAAAAATACGAAAAAATTTTTGGCGTGTCCAATTTTGAAATCATTCAGATTCTAAGGGGATTCGGTCAGGCCCGTCGGATGCCTCCATGCCCATCCTCGTATGTGATTCGAACCGATAAGGGAAGCAGGCGATAATATTTTTCAGTTTTTAATTTTTGGGCAAATTTTCAGTTTTTCAATCTATAATTTATTCAATTTTGAGCATATTTTAAATTTAGATGCAAACATATATTTTTAAGCATGAACAGAAGGCATTTGAGCGAAAAGGATTTGTATAAATTGGAACTTATGCAGCAAATTGAAGAAAAGAAGCGACGTCAGCAATTCGAACGAGAACGCGAAAAAAGTGAAGAAGCCGAAGAACAAGAGAAATTGAATCGGTATTTGGAAAAGCAGAGGCGAGAAATCGAGGAGGAGCGAAAGAGAGAAAACGCGAAAATGGAAGAAATGAGGAAAAAATTTGAAAAAATACACTCATCGCGCAAAAATCGGAAAAATCCGCCGCAAAATGGCGAAATTCCGAGAACGCATAAAAAGGAAGACAACGACGATGAGAAAGCTGACGATAAGCTAGAATGGTGGGAGAAAACTCCTCTAATTTATTCACAGGTCAGAAATATTTAAGTTTGCTATTTGAAAAATTTCATAAAATCAATAAGATCTGAAAGTTTGTATTGAAATTTTGTAATTTGAAGGATTCATCAAAATATTGAAAATATTTATGAATTTGAATTTTGTCAACTTTAAAAAACTGAATGATAATTCCGAAAGATTCTGCATGTTTGAGGAAGTTGAAAATCTTGATAGGCTTATTGTAAGGGGGTGAAACGCGGACCAGACATGATGTTGGGCGAATAAAACCTCTAAAATAAACAAATTAGAAAACTCACTCAGATAGACAATTAGACAAGATTAATCGATTTCACAATATATAGTTTGCTTTCAGTAAGCATTGGCTTACATTTTGCAGCCACATCTCCTTAATGATTAAAATTTACAGTTCCTGAATTTTTGACAAAATTTGATTCAGTTTTAATTGGATTTGACGACTTTTGATCGAATTTATGAGGATATCAAATATTTATTGATTTTTTTATGTTCTGTTTCCCTGATAACATTAATTTTTCTGGGCAATAAAGGCCTACCATTTTCACAGATTGGCGACAGTAAAAGACTCAATTTCACGCATTTGTTGTGCGGATATTTGTTTTTTGGAAGTTTGCCAAATCTTTTTCTATAAGAAAATGCAAAAAGTATCTTTCCTTTCAATTCATATTTCTTTTTTTGATGCATGACAGTTTAAACCGCTTGCCTGCTCATACCATATGAAAAACTAAAATAAAATCAATAAGAAAAAACAATTCAATAGAGTTTCAAATTATAGGTGCGCAGCAGCCAAATTTTGGGCAGAGGGGTTGACGTCCGATGAGGCAAAATCTTAACAAATAGTATCAAATATTCAATTTTGGGGGTCTATCGATTTTTAAAGGGATCTCGCCGATTTCTCGTGAGGGGGTTTCAGACCCCCTGACCCGTTCCTTTACGCTCATATGTGTTTGTTATTGATAATGTCTCTGTAAACGATTAATATTTCTTCTAGATTTGAACATTTAGTACTCACACTTAAATCATCGATGTTTCATCCTGGGTGTTTTAATTACAGCTAGATTAAAACCTCTTACTATTTTTCTCCGGTTAGAAAAATTTAATATTTCAATTTTTTTCGAATTATGATGAAAATGTCGATAATTTCAGCTTAACGACTAAGTGTTTAATTATATAAAATAATTACTAGAGCTCTAAATGTTAATCGATTCAAAACAAATATAAATAATAATGCCTCACGTTATCCACTACAACTCTGATTATTTCATCTTTTCTCATTGTTTTCATCTTGTTTTTTAAATAAAGGTTTGAAGCGAGCAATAAGCAGCATTCTTAACTTCATTCCTTTTATGCTGTAAATGATCTTGAAACGTAGTTTCTTTCGAAATTTTTTTTTTTTAAATTGAATAAATTATTTGAAAAAATTGAATAAATTATGCGGTCAAATGTGTGCCCAGGAGAACAATACAAAGAGAACCAGCTCAAGGCCACTGCCGACTCAGAATAAGGCGCACGAGCTGCTCAAAAAGTGCAACGGAACCGATCAATGCAAAAACGACAGAAGTTATTCGGCTCAATCAATGGCTAGTTCAGCGTTAAATGATTCATGATTCGATCCAGCGTATATTTAAATGGCGCTAATTTCAATATCATTTGCATAATATGCTTTAATGAATTAGAATCGGTAGAATTAATTAATTCCTCTAATAATCAGTTAATTATAAATTGAATTGGAATTGGCACGGTGTTGTAATGACTACGTGGAGGGTGCCGCAAGGCTATATGACGACCATAGGTGGGCAGCACCAAAATTCTGGGGGGTGAAAAAATTTCTGGAGGGGGTGAAAAAAGTTTTAAAGGTCAAAAAATGGTCTTAAAAGTGGTCGTATGGCGAAAGAAACACCATTTTTCGACGTTTCTCATCGAGCACTATCCAATGGTCTCTTTCCGCTAGACCCACCGTCCCGCTTGACCCACCGTCCCGCTAGACCCACCGTCCCACTAGACCCACTTTTTCGTCCCGCTAGACCCACCAGAAGTCTCGCTAGACCCAACACGTGCATAATAAGGTGTACCGCTAGACCCACAGTTTTGCGACCGTCCCGCTAGACCCACTGTCTCGGAAGACCCACCAGAGAAGAAAATTATGTACGCTTATAAGCAAACACAGAAATGCTTTCAAAGTGTATCCATTCAAGTATATATGTTTAGTCAAATATATAAATAATTAATTAGAAAATAATTACATTTAATCAACCACCTAATCAATTAAATTTAATTATTAAATAAATAAAATTTGTATATTATTGCATGAAATTGTGTATATTACAAATTATAACATGCAAAGAAGATATGTGCGTGCATGTGTGTGGCAATGGTAAGTAACCAGCCATGGCCGATAATTTTTTAAGAATGAATTTTTATTTTTCTGTCAAGGAATACACTCTTGTCAAACACATTTCAGAGTGCTTTTTGCTTATTACCGTAATGGAACTGTACTCTCTGTATCCTCCGATCAGGGAATTTCCTTATACTAAGTAGGCACACAGATTGAAGCGTTGACACTGCATTCAGATAACAGTGCAGATATGCACATATGAATATTATGAAAAGCATGTAGGCATTTCACAAAGACGGCTCAACAATAATCGGGCCGAGCGGATGTTGCAAATTCTCAGTAAAAAATCGAAAATGTCAATTAGGTCATTGTCAATAAATCCGAATCTATTTTTAAAAATAGGACTAAGGAACGCTAATGTCCATGTGCTCACTTTATTTGCGACCATCAAATACTATATAGAAATTTTGATTCCGAATCGAGCCATGGATTTCGGTCGCGCTAATTTCGTTTTAATTCGTTATATGGAGTCAGCTATGTTAGTCTGTGAAGCTGATAATAACGAAACTTTTTTCGAATGAAGTACCTATGGTAATTATATACAATTGCACAATTATGAAAACAAACTAACCGCTTGTTATTGACTATTGCACACCTCAAACTTTCTTTTTAAATAATGATTACAAAAAATTTTACAGAATTCACTTAAGCGTCTTGATAACTATTTTTCATTTCACGTGTGATGTGTATGTCTTCCTTTTTTCGAGTGGGTCTTCCGAGACAGTGGGTCTAGCGGGACGGTCACGAAACGGTGGGTCTAGCGGGACACCTCATTATGCACGTAGTGGGTCTAGCGAGACTTCCGGTGGGTATAGCGGGACGAAAAAGTGGGTCTAGTGGGACGGTGGGTCTAGCGGGACGGTGGGTCAAGCGGGTCACAATCCTATCCAATGGCATCAAAAAATTGCTAAAAAAGCAAAAAAATTTTTTCTGGGGGGTCTTTTGATTTCTGGGCGGATGCATACCCCCCAAAACCCCCACGCCCATGTGTGATGACGACCAGACAGGGCCCAACTTTTGGGGCTTAGGATAGCTACAAGCTTTCAGAAGTAAAAACCAGCGAAAAATTAATGGAAGACGCGTAAAACGCCACTTTTTACGTTTCCAAATAATCAATCTATTGGCATAAAAAGTCGCGGAAAACCCAAAAGTTTTAAAAATCTTTTTGAGCGTTAAGTGGCTTTTTTTCCAACTTCTTGAAGAATGATTGACGTTTTGACCCCGCTTTTGAGCTCATAGTCTTTTTTATTATTAGTTTTAATATTTTTGAATTCCTTTTAATTAACTTATTTACCAGTTTTATTATTTTATATCTTTAATGAGATGAGGCTTAAAGCCCGAAACAAGCTTATATTATCAGGAATTCAGAGCACTCACGTTAATTTAATGACTAGCAAAGAAAAATGCTCCGATGGAACAAAAAAGATGAATATACTTGGAATTGTGGATTATTAAGGATGTAAAAGGAGGGGACTAGGAAAAATCTACCTAAAATCGCAAAATCTGCTAAAAATCAGATTTTCTCTAAGCAACGCAAAAAATCGATGTATATTCTGCGGCCTCTAGAAAAGTGTCTGTTTTAAATAATGTTCGAAGTTTCAGATAAGAGTGTACGAAATCTATCAAGGTTACTTTTTTAAATTGCTGGCACCTGATTGATAGAAAACTAAGAGGTATTGTATTTAAAATGTTTTATTTTGTTATGAGAATTATAGCAAGCAAAGCAGGGGAAGATTGATTAGTGCACACAATCGTTTCGGGCATGCTAGTGTATCTACATTTAGTCTGTTTCAAGTCAATTTACGCGTTTCCTACTGTTTTAAACTAACCATGTCTCCAATTGTCTTCGATGTTTGCTATTTCATTCAATTGGCTTAGAAGAGGGTAGGGGACACTTGGCCAGCGCATTCAGATGGCCAGCATATTCAGATGGCCAGCATATTCAGATGGCCAGTGTATTCAGATGTCCAGCGTATTCAGATGGCCAGCCTACTAGTTCAGATGGCCAGCATATTCAGATGGCCAGCATAAGGCCAATAAAGGTTAAGAAAAAGGTTAAAGTTAGGCTTTCCATCCAATACAGTGTTACTGACACACCGAGGTGTGATTCTCACTGAGATACCGCAAGTGGTCGCAACCACACGTGGGCGTGGGGGTTTGGGGGGATGCACCCCCAGAAGTTGAAATACCCCCCAGAAATCAAAACTACCCCCAGAATTCAAATTTTGAAAATTTTTCTTGCTTTTTTTGGCGATTTTTTGATGCCATTGGATAGTGCTGGATGAGAAACGTCGAAAAATGATGTTTTTTTCGCCCTACGACCACTTTTAAGACCATTTTTTGACCTTTGAAAATTTTTTCACCCCCCCCCCCGGAATTTTGGTGCTGCCCACCTATGGTTGCAACCATACGTGGGCAGTGGCCTTAAAAATGGTGGTGTGGCGAAAAAACACCACTTTTCGACGTTTCTCATCGAGCATCAAAAAATTGCGAAAATTTTATTTATTAAGTCCGGGGGGATCAAAGGCTGGGTGCTCTATTGGATTTAAGAGCGCTAAGGTCCCTAAATAAGAATCCCAGGCACCATTTTAGTCAATATATGTATATTTACTTTTATTAATTCAAACAAATTACCCTTAAATCTTTGGACTGTCATACAAAAATGCGTAAGAATCATAGAAGCGATAAATTCTATTCTAAATTCATTGCAACGCGGCTCTTCTTCCCAATCAAATAACGAGCGTGGCGGAGAAAGCTATGCACTTCTGCCATCAAGAATTGAAATAGATCGGGAGCCACAGTAGCAGAATCGAAGTCGGGTACATTCCAATTGTGACCTGTTTGATTAAGTAAATGCTGCTTTGCTGCTACGATGCGCGCATCCAATTCAACATAGGTAGGATCGCGCTGTTTTGGCCCAAAAATGTGCCGCGCAAATTTCGAAAGCGTATTTGATCGCGATTGTGCAATGGCTGGAGCGAATGCAAAAATTTCGCGCCGCTAAATTCATATCGCGCAAGTCAACCATGTTTAAGCGATTGTGGTACCCTTCCGCATGATTTGTCGTCCTTGGGCCATTGTTATCCCATTGGCACCACAAGTTGATTGGGTAATTTCCATTAAGCCATGTATTCTCAAAATATTCCCGAAACGTCAGCAGCTTAAAGTTGACCGATTCATCTTCCTGAAGCGGAGCCTGTCGAATAACGGATGCGAACGCTGGTCTTATCAAGCAGTTCGGCAACATTGTTAAGGCTTTCAAACATCCAATCCATTCTCCTGTGGCAAAATATAATCTATTGTTGAAGGATAATCAAATTTTAATCAAACTGGCATATTTAAATTTAAGTAACTATAAATACATATATCTTGATACCTGCAATTTCGATAATCTAGAAAAATGTAGAATATCAACATACTTTTGCCAAGATACTCTCTGTAATTTAAAAGAAAAACTGAGCAATCACGTTCGCCGTTTTTTGTTTACTGTGGAACAAAGTAGTTGAATATCTTTTGATGCCTAGCAGAAAAAAGGACATTTTCAAGTTTGACGTACTTTCATTTCCAAAATGAGTTTCTATACCGAATTCTAGGGATATCCAGAGTGAATTAAATAGAAAAATTACGTCATTTTACGATGCTGCTTGTATTCAATTACTCGTATCAAGACATACCCGTGAGATGGGGGTTAGAAGCTCACCTGAGCGTGGGGGTAGGTTTGAGGGTATGCAACCCCGAGGAACCAAGATACCCCCCAAATCAAAATACCCTTCCCCCAGAATTCAATTTTTTAAAATTTTTTTTCTCATTTTTCAGCAATCTTTAGATGCCAATGGATAGTGCTCGATGAGAAACGTCGAAAAATGATGTTCTTCTACATACCACCATATTTGAGGCCATTTTTTATTCTTGAAAAATCTTGCACTCCCCCAACCAGAAAGTCCACCAGAATTGAGAGATGAAAAATTCTCTCGGGAAAAACAGGTAACATGAAGGCTAAAAATGTGTGAAAATCATGAATTTTCTCCCAAATGCTTCAAATAGACCAGAAGTGTAGATTAATGTAGTTTTAGCGCTATTTCAACGTTTATACCCATTTTGACGCCATTTTTGCACAAAGAAGCTCAGTTTAGGTGCATCCGTGTGCACAAATCGGTCTATAGTTGCACTAAGAGGTTCATAGTACATATGAAGGGGTCTGAAAATGCACAGCATGGCCGATGGCGGAGGGGTTAGCCGGTCTGTGGGTCCACAATTGAGCTTTATTGGGGCAAAATGCACTCCAAAAGCTGTATAAGTGCTAAAATATCTTGCTAAAATAGCTAAGAAAATTTTCAATTTTCATCCGTTTTAGGCCTTCATTTTGTCTTGTTTCCCATAGAAAATTTTCTGTTTTTCCTTCCTAAGGGTTAAGAGACCCCAAAGCTCCCTCCACCTCTGAATTAATAGACACTATATTGAATCTTTGGTGCTATTCTTGGCAATTTAGCCTCATCAACTTGATAATTTGGCTGCTGCCCACCTATGATTCAGTCAAGACCTTGCTTATAGTTGTCCAAACCAATTTATTCGCAAAGTTAATGCCGATGTAAAAGAAGCGAAAATGAACAATGCGAATTAAACATAAGGATTTTACACCAAAAAAGTATTTTTATGACGTAGACTCAAAACTTCTTTTGTTATTTAAAGTTTTATTCAAACCTTTTATTTTAAAATTTGATTTTGATTTATTGTTTGAATTTTTAAGACGATCCTGTTCGGCCTGTTATTCGCAGACGTTGGTTGGATTTTTTGGGACCCTGATTCGTGATTTACTTGTTTTTCACGAACAAATCTTATATCATCTATTTCTAATACGTCACGTTCGAAAATTCTATGCGTTTGCCAATTTTATGGGAACAGCTTTTCCACTTTTTTTGTATCGCTTGCGAATCGCATGTACGTCCAGGTAAAGGTGTCACACATGGTCAAATGTATCAAAAAATCACGTGCAAGCACAAAACATTTGTTTTAAAATACTGACACTAAAAATCTAGTATTTCCAGTATATATTGGTCATAAAACATAAAGACAGGCATGTTTTATAAAAACCGAAAGCAAATGTACCTATCTTTAAACGTATTTAACAACCCCAGAAGCGTTTTAAATTGTCAATCACCTCCTGTCCGCTTGCATCTGTTCAATTAAAAATTTGCAATTTCGATTCACAGGTAACTGAATGTTTATTTTTTATATACGTACATCTTACTCATTCTACTAAGATGAAAATCTACTATTCTTAGATACAACCACCCTGGTATTTATCATTGGTGAAACAAGATACTTTTAAAAAAATGCTTATATTTGATCAAAAACTGTCAGTTAAACCTTTTTTAATGCTATTTAGTATTTTTATTAGTTGTTGTCGTCGTTTGAAGCCAAAAAAGCTCACTATGTAATTGACTCATTAGATTAACTGATTCCACAGCCATGCTGTGCATCTTGGCGGCATTCCGCCAGCAATAAATGCATGACCAGACACGCAAGTGAAGGGGTTTAGGGGTCTAGACGATACGTGTCCTTACGGGGGTTTAGGGTAGGGGTTTCCCTCTGCCCCACAGAAAGCAATTCTCAAATTTTTGACGCTTCGCGTCATATGCACATTTTTCGACTGTCTTTTGTTCAATTTACTCAATTTTTTTCAAATTATTTAAAGATTTGTTGCGTGTTTTTAACTAGGAAGAGCGAGCATTGTCTGAAACATCAAAAGACAGTGTTTTTGACCTGTGCCCATCCGTTTTTTAACCCAAAAAGGCACTCTTTGAAAAATTTTTGAGGCTGACTCTCCCCTAGAATTCCCTGGCTGCATGTGTATGTTCTAGACCCCCTAGCATAAATATGAAAAAAATTTTGGAGAAAATAAAGCAAAATGAAGGCAAAAAACAGAGGAACATTGAAATTTTCTGCAAAAGTATTTAAAATTGACCAGAGACTGTGTACAAGCGCAGTTTGTTATTTTAGCGCATATGGCCTTAAAAATGGTGATATTGCAAGAAAACACCAATTTTCAACGTTTCTCATCGAGCACTATTCATTGGCATCAAAAAATTGCGTTAAAAAATTGAATTCTGTGGGGGGTTTTTGGTTTATGAAGGGTTCCACACTCCCCAACCCCCCCCCCCACGCCAGCTATGCATAATACCCTTCTTCTAGCCTAGGTTAAACTACACTTGCTTCACATAGTCTGGCAATTATTAATATAATTTTGTGCGATTTTCATGCACTTTCTAAATATATATATATATATTTATTTATTAATTTCTCACAAAAAGTATTTTTAAGCAGTTACGATTAAAAACCTACAAGGTAAAAGCATAGGCACCTACTGGACATCCATGCAAAAACAGAAAAAGTAGATTTCTGGTGTGTTGAGCACAATCAGGATATGCTAATATACATTTATAAGAAATAGACCACCAAGTTTTTTATCAGAACCCCTGTTTTTAAATCTTAAAAAATTATTCACGAAATGCAAGTTGTTCCAGCTTCTCTGAGGGAATTTGATATTTTTGGAAACAATAATTGATGGTTAAGAAATTACTGAACCAGGGCCAGTTTCAATATAGCAACTTAAGTCTGAAATCAGACTTAACTTCAAACTTAGAACTTGAGTGTGAACTTAGCGGTTTCGATAAGAATTTTAAGTTCAGACTTAAAAGTCCAAGCTTAGGTTCGAACTTAAGAATAAGCCGGTTTAAGTAAAGTTAGGTTAGAACTTAAAAAATCTAAGTTCTGACTTGATTCGCAAATATTTAAGACAGCACGACCCGTCTTGAGTCAGTTCAGTACTGCACACATAGTGGTCGTCTCTTTTAGTTTTTTTCAGCTTTTCAATTTATTTTGTTGACCAATTAGATGATCGTTTTTTGTCCTCCATGCTTTTTAACAGTGTAACAACGACGACGAAACAAATAAATAGGGAACAATCGCTCAGCTCGATGACTACATTGTATAATAGCGAGCAACAGGGCTTGTCGGACTTTGGACCGATAATCATCACAAACAAGTCTGGACTTGCCCTGGGGCCGGTTGCAATACTCAAGCTCAGTTGAGCGCGACGTCGAACTAAAGCTTAAGCCTAAGCTCGAGTTTAAGTCTGAACTCGAGCTTAAGCCCGAGCCTGTTGCAATATTATTTTCCTTCCGTAATTGAGCTCGACGTCGCGACCAGCGCTGTGTTAAAGTTAAACCTGCAACCCATCAGACTTAAGCTCGAACTCTATGTATATTTGCCGATTCTGAAACGTATTTACATCGGCAAATGTTTGTCAAAACGATGTTTGGAATGATTGAATTAATCCTAAAAGATTTCAGTACTCGTATTATACGAGTATACGTACATAAAAATTGTGAAAAAATTCCATGAAAATAATAAACAAGTGAATTAGATTTTGAGTAAATGCAGTCTTATTTCTTTAGAATTATTTAGCAAATATTTGAAAAATTGAATGCAGAACATTACGGCGTGAAAAACTTAAAACTAAAATCGAAATTAGTAAAAGAATGGAAATTAATTCAAAAAATAAATTCAATGAAATACAATTAAAATTTAAAATTCAAGTCAAAATTAAACAGATTCAATTAAAATTATGACTGACGTCATAAGATGTATCATAAGATGCTTGAACATGATACGTGCATGCGCACATGCACATTATATATTTTACATTTAATGTCTGTTTCATTCAAGTTTGGGCTTCAATTTTAAAATCTATGTCCGACAATAAGCTGACAGATTGCGATTATAGCATTGATTAGATATATAATTATCGTAATCCGTCAGCTTACTTTCGTAAAAATTCTTAGAATTTATGCTCAAACTTATGTGAAACAGACTATAGGTACACTTTGCACACACTGGCATGCGACGTCACATATAAAAGTAGGTACGAGTACATATTGCACTATTCTTCATAGGTCGCCTAATTAATGTGTACTGAGCTCGAGCTTAACTTAGAGCTCGACCGAGCTCGAGCTTAAGCTCGAGCTCAGTTGATCGGGAGGTCCAGTAAAATATTGCAACCGGTTTCTAGTTCGCGATCAGCTGAGCTCGACATGTCGGACTTAAGCTCGAGCTCGAGCTTAAGCCTGAGCGCGAGGTATTGCAACCGGCCCCAGTATGCCTATCCAACAGACAGCAGTTGAGCTCTATTTTCGGCCAACTTCAGTTCTAACTGAAGGAGTTTGGACTTGATTCCTATTAAAACCGACTTAAGTTTAGACTAAGTTCACAATTGAGTTTCAGACAGAACTTATCTTATTGAAACCGACCCCTGAATTGAAATAATTGATTGCAAACCTAATTAAAATGAAATACAGCTGACAAGCAACGCAACATGAACTGACCTGATCAAAAAATAACAATGCAGTTGATGGTCAGCAATTGCGAACAATGCTGGAATATGCCGCGTGTGAAACGCGTACATTGCGAAATAAAGAGATAGAAATTACATAGATTTAAACACAAGGAAAAATATTGGGGACGCGTATTCAGCTCATGTATAAGAGAAATATTAATATTTTTCGAGTAATTTGCAAGTAACCAAGTATCATTATTATTATGTAATGATATGCGCTTATTGCAAAGGTTTATATAATGCACACACAGATTATGGGTATTTGCAGCAGGCAATGCAGATTACTACATATAATACTAAGCATAAAATAGAGTTTTGAATTTAATCTATAGTTTCACAAAACGATCAAATGGAGAAGTCTGTAGCTGACTTAAAACGACTTGACCAACCTGAGACCGTTGGAGGCATAGGTGGGCGGCACAAAAATTCTAAGGATTGCTAGATTTTTCAAAGGTTAAAAATAGCCTTAAAAATGGCAGTATGTCAAAGAAAGACAATTTTTCGACGTTTCTCACCAAGCACTATCCGTTGGCATCAAAATATTGCGAAAAAATTGAGGAAATTTCAAAAATTGAATTTTTGGTCTCTGAGTGTGCATACCCTACGAACCCCCTTTATGCCCAGGTATAATCGGAGGTAACGCTGTGCACCCCATGTTTTCTTAGTTTGAGTTTACAGACTAAAAGGTTTCACGCGAGTTTCACAGACTACAGAGAACGCAAAAGAGATTTAGAAAAGTCGTAAGACTGACCAAAATTTAAAAATCCTATATGTTATAACGTTACAGTAAAACTTTTGCGTTCTTTGCATACAAGATAGAAGTAATAAATGAAACAATGGACACATCGAATTTTTTATCATCTATCATCTAAAAACCGCACAATACTGAAATATTTCCGTTTAGCTGTAGGCGGAATGTTACTTTCGGGGTCGCTAAGGCACTACATAGATAATTAGAAGGGATGATACCACACATGGGCGTGGTGGGTTTGGGGGGTATGCATCCCCCAGAAGTTGAAATACCCCCCTTCCCCTCCCAGAAAATAGAATACCCTCTCCCCAGAATTTTTTTTTGCATTTTTAGCAATTTTTTGATGCCATTGGATAGTGCTCGATGAGAAACGTCGAAAAATGGCGTTTTCTTCGCCATACGACCGCTTTTAAGACCATTTTTTGAACTTTAAAAATTTTTCACCCCTCCGCCCAGAAATTTTTTCACCGCCCCTCCCCAGAATTTCGGTGCTGCACCCTCGTGGTACTCGAGCAACGTCATAATATTCATTTTAGTAATGTACAACGCGTGTCTCTGTGCACGTCAGTAGAGTTCCATCCATAAGCCTTAGGTCAATATACTTGGACCACCTAACGGGCTGACCACACCTGGGCGTGGGGGATTTGTGGGATATGTATCTACTCTGGGGCACAAAAATATCCCCCAGAATCAAATGTTTAAAAATTTTTTACGTTTTTTTCGCAATTTGCTCCATGAGAAACGTCGGAAAATGGTGTTTTTTCTTCATACCACCATTTTTAGGGCCATTTTTTGACCTTTGAGCTCAATGATATAGAGCGTGTTCGAAAAGGTTAAAAAATGCACTCTATCTTGTTTACCCATGAACAAATTCCAAAATACAGGGCCAGCCGCACCATTTTTCGGACCGCTTCTTACCTTAACAAATCCGGCGTCGCCCCTCGTTGAACGTACTGGCTTTTTATATTTAGGGCTAGCAGTATCATGGCCGCTTTGAGCATTTTGTTCATCGCTATTATCGGTTTCGTTTTCCAATTGCGTGATTTGCATTGCGCTCAGGATTTTACATTGAAGAATGTGTATGTCACCGGTCCATATGGGGCGAAGCTTAAATGCAAGCGAGAGTGTCAATCGAGGGGCCTGAAATGGACGGGGAACTGGAAAAGGGCGCCCTTATTGGATTTGATCTGCAATTGTCGAGGGACGGTTGAAGTCGACATTAGAGAAATTATACCATCAAATGAATTTGCCGGTAAACTTTGCGGAAAAATTTGCCTTAGCAAAGAACTGGAATTTAATGGGCATTGGCGCAATAAAGACGGCGGTGTTTGTCAGTGTGAGGCGAAGTGACAAGCCACGGCGCGTATTGATTGTGCGTAATCAAAAATCGATTATAAGCTATTCTGAAAACTCGTCCACGAATTACTTACTAATATTGTATTAATCTATTTTTATAATCTGTTCCGGTGGTAGGAATATTGGCCTTCGCTATGTAAGCAAGCTAAAGCTAATTATCTCGGTTGTATTCACGTGCTTGGCATGCGTGCCTATCTTCGAAGCGAGTAATTTTTTGTGTCAAATCTATAAATCTGATAAGTATTGATATGTAAAGTATCCTAAATGCGCAGATCTCAGACAGCATGGGGGTTCTAGTCGGGCAGAAGATTTCCGATGGAAACAAACACCATTACAAATTTGGTTTTTAGGGAAAGAAGTTACATTATTGCGGGGTCGAATTTTCGTATGTACGACCTTAGTCAACGTCATAGCCGCTCAGCTATTACTTGACAAAGAAAAATGTCCCCAATGAACAAAAAAAAGACGAATATACTCGGGAATACGGATTATCAAGGATGTTAATGGAGGGGCTAGGAAAACGCTACCTATGTATTTGCTTAAAGTCGCCAAATCTTTTAAAATCAGATTTTCTCTAGGCAACACAAGAAATCGGATAAAGTTCTTTTGGCCCGCAGAGTGAATTAAACTATCCAACAAAGAATGATTGAAAAATTAGGAAATTAGCTAACGCAGTAGCTATGGGAAGTAGATGGAGTAAACTAGGAACAACTTTGTAAGCCAATTGAATGAATTAGCAAACACCAATGCATTCCAGGCACACAAAGAAATTGTCGGTTTAAGCAGTAAAAAACGTTAAGCTTACGTGAAACAGACTACGGTAATACGAATATAGAGTGGTACAGTAGCACATTATACGCGGCTAGCTGGATTTCTCGACTCTTCTCCATAAAGTTTAGCCAATTTATGCAATACAAAAAATTTAGCAATACGGTGTGAAGCGCCGGAAATTTTGGGTATTTTCACCGTTTTCACTTAGAATTGTCGGTCTTTTACCACAATAATCTCAAAATTTGTCCAGCGGTACCTTTTGTTATCTCAAAATCGCCGGACAGTACCTGAGATCGAAATCTGAGGTACGGTTAATACCTTCCAACACCCCCTGTGCCTCTGTTTGACCTAACTCAGCTTTATAGGGCAGACCTCCACAGCATGTGAACTCTGGTGGGGGGGGGGGTGAAACTCTAAAGTGTTACTTTCCGGCTAAAAAATGGTAGATACGTACGTGTCAAAACCAAAATTTTTGGGCGTTTCTGACGATGCTCAATATTTAAAGAACGTACAAACATGAGAACATTTCAAAGAAAAATAAAAAAGTCTGATAAATTATACAAAACGTAATAAAAAATGAACATATGGCGGCCGTAAATGCGATATTTTTGAGCAAAAAGATTGCTGAAAACGATTACAGCATTATGTACCTTTTCTATAAATTTTTTGGCAAATCGCGAATTCTGTGGAGTGGTTAAATTTTTCCGGGGCCAAGATCATGTACGGTGATGGAAGATTTTCGCTAGAAGTATATCAGAATTTTCAACTTAGAAACCGTACAGGTTTTTGGGTAATAAATCGGCTCTAAACGCCAGAAAATTTTGAAATTCAAGATTTTTAAATAAGGCCAGCGCTTAACTATATGACGGAATGGAAAATGGAATAGAAAATAAGAGTTCCTCCGCTAATGCTAGAAAATTTTGTTTATTAGCTCAAAAGTGTGCTAGAAGCCCGTTTGGACCCGTCAGGTACGTGGGAGGAAGGGGAACCCCCAAAATAAATAAATGTGAAAATTTCTAGGGAAAATGATGCAAAATGAAATCCAAATCAAAAATACACATGAAAATGACTAGAAACTATGGAATAACAGTTTTAGCGCTGTTTTACCATGCACCTATACCAGTTTTGAGGTTGATTTGGCCCAAAAAGCACAATTTGACCTGTCCGAAATCGGCTATGCTTTAGGAGAAAAGGGATGCGGCAAAATGGGCCTACCTGGCTACCGCGTTCTATAAGCTCGAGAGGCCCATGGCTATTAATAAATTATCGAATCGTTTCAGCTATAAATAACTTTCCGCCTAGCACACCGCTGTAGCACTGACCACAAGCACATCATCTTCAAATTTGGCATTCATGATAACTACCAAAATCTCATACAGCGTGATCTAGATATTCGTATCAAACTAATCACAGTGAACTATGCAACGGCTTAAAACTTTTGTGTTGGAGATTTATCGACCATTCGTTAGGATTTGTTAAAAATGGCAAATGAGCACCTAAGAATAGCCTACTAAAAGACAGATTTTTCTTTGCAAAATAAAAATGAAAAAAGATTTAAAAAAATCTTTAAAAATCTTCCTTAAAAATATCTCAATCTCTGAACAGTTGATGAGTGGGGCGGCCGATTTCAAGCACGGGTATCCTCAATATCCCAATTACATGTTTGGTAATAGACAGGCAGTCAATAACGAAAATAATCTTTCAAAAATCACAATACACTCGAAAATATGAGTAAAGCATGCAAAGTAAGTTAAAAATTAGTTTGCGTCTGCTGTTGTGCATGTTTAGTTTAGAAAAGCATGAAAAAATACCGTCTTAGGCATTTTTCGGCTCAATAGTATGAATTTATTTATTCTTCTGAGTACATTGTTAAATTTTAACAAAAATTCATGAAAATTTTTGATAAATTTTATATCCTAGACGAATAGGGAAACTACAACATTGATTCTTAGACAAAGGTCAAAGATTCAAGTACCTACTGTCAGACGATTTTTACGATTCCAACCGACATTTGTATTTTTGCCCACTTTTATGTTTAAACTTAACAGATTGTTTTTAACCTGACAGAATTTTTACCAAATTCCACTCGAAAAGACAGTCGCAATTTATCATAAAAGCAATCAATGTGGATATCAAATTGTCTGTATCTGGCACGATTTTTTTTGTATTCGGCAAAGATTTGTCCTAATGTACAAAGACATTTCGGGACCGTCTTTTCACATGTACAAAGATTTTTGGGAAGACAAAGTGTAAAAAGGTGTAAAATTCCCTGAAACTTTCGGCGCTTCGCGCCAAAATGGGTAATTATCTGTCTTTTATATCTTTATAATGGCAGAATTTGCATTCAAAATGAAAAAAATGTTTATTTTTCGGCGCTTTGCGCCGTTTTGAGACAATGTCAAGTCATTTTTGGCATCAGAAACGCAGAAATTAGCTAAGATACACTATTGAAGGTCGAAAAACCCAGTTTTGCCACAATAAAATCGCTACTGTATCATACTGTAGAGCACAAAAATTTGTGTATACAAAATATACAAAAACTTTTGGGGACCATCTTTGTACATGTACAAAGAAACCTTGTACAAAAAACACTGCCTAATCGAAAATTTCAGATTTAACCGCTTCCTGACAACCCTGAGCCTGAGCCTCTACACATCAACATTCCGAGAAAGTGAAGATTTTAATTTCAAAAGCCCTTCTGTTGGCGCAAAAACAGCGTTTTCCGATGCTTAAAGCCATCCGCAAAAGCAGCAGATCCACCCTAATGTAAAAACATCATGCATATGGCGCTAAAATCTCATTAGATAACATTTTTATGCCTAAATGGTGCGTAAAGAGCAGACAAATTTGTAAAATGTAGGCCAGGCGACGGAAAAGGAAACCAAAATATCCACTTCATTCACACATTAGGAACACCTAGCGAATGTCATAATGCTCGTGCATACGAGTAAACGAAAATTTGGCGAAAAATTTTTGAATTTTTTTCTAAATCGGGGAGCTCTTTATGCTCAACAAATATCCGTGATGCAATCTTAGATGCGATCAAGAATAAAACTTTTATTTAAAAAAACATGGCTTTCAGGCGTCAAAAAAATAAAAAACGCCGTGTACGTGACAACCACTAAAAAAATCAAATAAAAAATTGTATTTTAAAAATCAGGAATTATGCACATGAATTATATCGTCAGCCGCGTTGAGCCGGTAAGGGCGACCCCTTGAAATATATTTCAACTAACCGATAGTTTTCATCGTTCCCAATAAGTGAGCCTGCTTCGGTTTCGCGATCGAATATATTAAGCAAAACACACCAATTCAACTGATTTGACGGCTTAAAATTTAAGGTAACATTTAAAAAATGGCCCTCCGCAAATTACTCGATTTTTGGTTTACACTTTACACACTCATTGCTAACTCGGTATTGAGTGTAAGCAAAAAAGTGGTACATCGAGTGTTTCAATTATCTATCGTTTAAAAAACTCTCACCTCCTAAGTGTGAAATTTTTAATACCAGAATAATGTAAAATTTTTATTCCAGCTATTGACACTCTCCGCTAAATTTTCTAACAATTTGTCGCAACAGTTTCGATTTTCAAACATTTTTGTTTGACCTTAATTTTGCCTTATCCTTCAGAAAATACCTTCGTAATTTTAAAAAATATGCCACATGCATCTGTGTGCACAGCTCCGTCAATAGTTGCACCAAGAGGTCCGTAGTACGCATGAAAGGGTCTGAATTACAAGTGCACAGCAAGGCCGATCTAACGGGGGAGCGGGGTTTAGCCAGTGTCGCACCTTAAAGTATCCGTGCCTTAAAGTGTCGGCCGGACACTTTAATGCACCTTAAAGTGTCCGGCTCTGCCTTGAAGTGTCCGGGTTATGCTGAGTATTCGAACGCATATATACGCCCATGCATGTCACTCGCTGTACAATTAAGTAAGTAGGCATCATACGTGGGCAGCAAGAAAATTCTGGGGGGTGCAAGATTTTTTGAAGGTCGAAAAATGGCCTTAAAAATGGTGGTATGGCGATAAAAACACCATTTTTCGACGTTTCTCATCAAGCACTATCCATTGGCATCAAAAAATTGAGAAAAAAACGAAAAAAATTTTCAAAAATTGAATTCTGGGGGGTATTTTGATTTCTGGGGGGAGGTATTTTGGTTTTCTGGGGGGTGCATACCTCCCAAATCCCCCACGCCCAGGTGTGGTAGGCATGTACATATACGTATCTTGTACAATGTATTGAGGTACAAAATACAAGCGAGCCGATACATAACGAAGAATTCTTTGCATGGTGAGTGTCAAAATACAAGCAAGCCGAGATAAAATCGATTATAAAAATAACTTTCGCGAGGAACATGTTCAAAAAAGATGGTTAAAATATGCAGCAAATAGTATTCAAAATGTGTAGTATAATACTATGATTAAGCTAAATATAAACTAATCGGTCCCTTGTTTTAATATGAAAAGGCAAGTAAACTGCACATGGTTCCATTCAGAGGCGTGGCCAGGAATTTGGTTCGGGGGCATAAACAAAAAATTTTTTAAGACTACTTTTGCATTGAATGCCAGTAATGTTATGTATAGTAAAACTGAGTTTTTCGATCTTTAGTAGTGTAGCCCAGTGTTTTTTGTACTAAGTCCGTTTGTACATGTACGAAGATGGTCCCCAAAAGTATTTGTACATTTTGTAGACACAAATTTTTGAATACTATAATATGGTACGGTAGCGATTTTAGGGTGGTAAAAACAGCTGTTCGACTATTGGTAGTATATTTTAGCTTATTTTTGGGTCTCTAAGGGCAAAAATCACTAGTAATTTTCTTAAAACGGCGCGAAGCGCCGAAAAATTTGAAATTTTTCCTTTTGAAATGCAATTTCTGCCAGTATAAAGATATATAGAATACACAATTGCTCATTTCGGCGCGAAGTGCCGAAAATTGTTACGAATTTAAGACCTTTTTTGCAATTTTTGTCTTCCCAAAAATCTTTGTACCTGTATGTACAAAGACGGTCCCGAAAAGTCTTTGTACATCGGGAAAAATCTTTGCTGAATACAAAAAACACTGATGTATCCTAGCTAATTTATGGGTTTCTGACGATCAAAAATACAAAAAGTGTAAAGCGGCTCGAAGTGCCGCAAATTTGTGGAATTTCTACCGTTTTCATGTAGAATTTACGGTCTTTCTATTGGCAAACATTTCGGAAATTATAAGTGGCGCAAAGTGCCGAGAAATTTAGTTATTTTTTACCGCCCTTAACATTTTGTAGCTCTGTGAATACTAATAGTCTGACAGAGCAGAAAATTATCAAATTTGTACAAAACAATTTTGACACTCCAAGCTTCTAATAAGAAAACTGCGAATTACTAACTTTGTCTGAAGATATTTTAAGTGATTCAGGCTTTTAAACGCAATGCTGGAGTTTTACAAAAAGAAAGAACAGTAACTGGTAGCGCTATGCGCCACAAAATTTCGACGTTTTTGCACTTAAAACCTAATTTACACCGCTTAAATCATACAAAAAAGACAAATTAATGCCGGCGCGAAACGGCGGAAATTTTCAGAAATTCCCAACTCATTTACCTGACTTGCTTCTCCCTAAAATCTCGTTGTACATGTACTACGAGATTTTACGGTTGCGGGGGTCTGGGATGGCGCGCTCGAGCGTTCCCAGCGGGGTCCGGGGCAGAGTCCCGAAAAATTTTGTAAAAAAATTATTTCAATGTTAAATAGTAACGTTAAAATTTTCGCAAAATCGGCCAAATCTCGTTTCTGAATCAAGCAAGCCCAAAAACACTTGAAATAGATGAACTTCTACATTGCACAAAACTTCTGAGCTGAAATGCGTTTTTCGACCTCTGCCAATTGCATAGCGCAGCAACGGGTCACTGCCAATGAGATATAGAAAGAATTATCGATGAAAATTTTGTTCTTACCGTTTTCAGGCCCATTCGTGGCCTTCTTATTAACAAGATGCAGTTCAGAAAAGAGGAAATGCGCAAAAACATAAGAAAATTTGGCCATTCCTTTATTTAAAATAGGATTATGTGTCCTTGTAAAAAAAGACAAACAAATCAAAAAATAGACAAACTGGTACACAAAAGACAAACAAAGCAGAGAATAGACAAACTGGTACTTAATCATTTTCGTACTTTTACTATTATTATGCTCAACAAGCATGCGAAATTTTCAATCAACGAACAAATAGTGCATCAAATTACTAAAGTGATGTGAAGTGCTGGATTATTTTAGCTGATTCAAGCTTTTTAATTCATTAGATCTATATAACAATAAATAATAATGACTCGGCGCGGAAAATATTGACGTTTTTGCCTTTTTGAACTTAGTTTTCTGGACACACATTATTGCAACAGAAAAATCAACAATATTTCTGAAAAAATTTCGGGGGGGGGGCATGTGCCCCAAATGCCCCCTGGCTACGCCTATGGTTCCATTCACTCATGATTCTAAAAAGACATGCTAAGACTTATTGCCTGCCATGCCTTTATTTATACATGTAACAAGGGGATGGAGATTCCCATAACCAAAGTCATTAATATAAAAATATAAATATAAAAAGCAGTATGGAGGGGGGTGCGCGCGCATTTCAAGGGTACCACAATGTTATAATGTGGGGCCAGTCCACCTATCTTTTGTGCACAAGGATACCACTTTTTAACCTGCATGTTAGGCCTTGAAACATTATAATAAGCAGACACAATCAGCTTGCACATTGGCTATGTGACGCAATCGTAATATCACGCATTGCCTAGGTGACGCATTAGTTATATCGCATATTGGCGAGGCATTTTTTGCAACTGACCGCTCTCTTTGATGCCCGTGCAGCCTGACTAATGATAAGCGCACTGGCAAAGCAATTTTTATGATCGGCGCATTTTGTTGACAAGCGAAGCAATTTTTTTATAATAGGAAAAAAGAGTAGTTATACGTGTTACCCTGGATTGCGACGTTATAACATAGCCAATGTTATAAGATAGGCAACTCTTAAATAGAGCATAGGCACTGCTTAAGTAAAGCCAAAATGTCAAGCGTGCATAAGGATATACCTGTGTTGATAGGACCGACTCTCAGTTAGTAGGAGCCATAAGGGTTTGGGGTGAGGGAGCAGCCACGGGGTCAGGGAGCATCCTCCACGTTATAACATAGCACATGTTATAAGATAGGCAAAACAATAAAAACGCATTGTGACGTGTTATTGGCCGCACAAAATGTGAAGTCAAATGAATAAAAAATATACTTAACAAGCTAAACAGGCTTGACGTGTTGACGTGTTATTGGAGCAGCCTGGGAGCCTGGGGAGCCGCCGCCTGCAGTGATAAAAATTAATGATAAATCTGAGGCAGGGGTCCGTTCTTGCAACACATCAACATGTCTAGCATGTTTTGGTGATAAAAAATTAACAAATCTGAGGCAGGGGTCCGCTCTTGCTACCCCTGCACGCGGTATCCCCTATACACACTTGTGTAAATCTATTAATTTGTTAGTTTAAAATGCAATTTAACAATGGTTTTGCCAAATTCAGAAGGAACTGGCTGACTTTGATCTGTTTTAACATCAATTTCAATAGTATTTGATGATTTTTTCAGCACAGGTATATAATGTGGGGTAATATAGGAATGATTCACAATGTCCATGTACTTTCCTTCTATATTTACGACTTGCAAGAGGGGTGCAAAAACGTTTCCAATGATTTGAGGCTCAAATATATCGCAATATACATAAAAATTATACATTACGCCTAGCATATTGGGGGTATGATGGGCAGTTATACTTAATTCTTGCGCAATAGTGTAATTGATGTTATTGTAGATAGTGTATCTACACACGCTTTGCATTGTCGAGCGGAACTCCATTGTTCGCATAATTTTTGACCCATTATTTGCCTGACTATCCTTCCCAGCGCTCTAGCCAAAGGAGGCGAACTCCCGTTATTTTAACCCCACTTCAATAGCCCAAGTGCGGGGACTCAAACGTCCCTACGCACCATTTGGCCCATGGGCAAATCATGTACATTCCCTGTGAGGTATGCAATGTGAGCCATCTTGTGGATATCAATTTACGGCCCCTTCTCTTATTACTGAAAACATGGGCGACATGACCGCTAATGAGGTTAAGCCTGTGTTGAGATCGGAAGGTTACTGACAAACCTATACAAATGTTTGATTGATATGAGTTTTCTCAATTTTACCTTGTACTGTAGTTTAACTAGTAATGATTATTCATTCAATGGCCGACCTTTCACACATGTATAGCAGCGTGCTTCGTTTTGTTATTTTACTTGTTTCTTGCTGTATCGAAACATTCGATTTTATTGTTATTTTTTGTGTACATAAACTTAGCAGATTACCTGCCTTGAAGTGCACTATACTACAGGCAGAAGGAACGGTTTGGACGACCCGGCCTTTTACAATTTCTTAAAATATTTTATTTTGTCGTAAAAAATAAGGTGATCATAATTTCCTATTATTTGTCTTATTGAGAAAGAATCCTTTCAACTTTCAAACCCAAAAACCATAAAAATTATTACATAATTTTTACGTTTAATGACTGCCCGGGCAAGAGCTCTGTGTTGCTGTATTCAATATTTATTTTGCTATTGGAACCAATATTGAAAGTTGAAAACGCCAAACGTATCTGGCTATAATATCTTTTCAAGCTTTCACGATTTTATTATATTTAGGTCCTGAATAGGTCAACTGACCTAGGAGTAAAATTCCTGGGTGGCTTAAGTACTTTGGCGTAGGATTGTTAGGCGTAGGTACCTAATTCACCTTAGGTATGGACAAGTCTAGGTCCGAGGAGTTTTTAGGTATTAATGACTTTGAGGGTCTGCGGGTGACTCCAGGCGTAGTGCCATAGCATCCTGACCAGCGCTAAGAGTAGCCAGGTACTTAAGTAAGTCCCAAAGGTAATATATTTGGTTGTTTGAGTTTGTGTTTGTGGGTTTCGTAACTATAGAGGCGGCATGCTGCCCATTTAGCCATCGGTACCTACACTCATATACCCCAACGACCATTTATATTTACATTGGATGTTCCCACTTCGAGGTTACTCGCAACAACCAACCCGGTGCAGTCATTATTATTAATTACCTATTATTTCCTATCCAAAAAATAAATTATTTTTGGCCATCTAATGATGTGTATTATTTTGTCTGTGTTTTTGTTGTCTTGTCCGCGTTGAGGCTGTGTGCAACTAAGTTAAGCCTTTGTGGCAAACCCATTGTGTATTTGTGGTAACATTGCTGGTATTTTTCTATACCTTAGGTGACCACACATGGGCGTGGGGGTTTGGGGGTATGCACCCCCCAGAAGTTCATTTACCCCCCCCCAGAAATCAAAATACCCCTCACCCCCTAGAAAAAATTTTTTTGCTTTTTTAGCAAATTTTTGATGCCATTGGATAGTGCTCGATGAGAAACGTCGAAAAATGGTGTTTTTTCGCCATACAACCACTTTTGAGACCATTTTTTTGATCTTTGAAAATTTTTTCACCCCATCCAGAAATTTTTTAACCCCCCAGAATTTTGGTGCTGCCCACCTATGAAGGCGACTAATCATTATTTTCCGCCACTCATACACCTTTTGCCCCGCTTATACTCATAACACTTGCTCATTTGGCGGGTTGAATTACGTTTTCATATTACGTTTTTGAAAAACCTCTTTCTAAAGGGGTCAGATTCGAAAAAATTTTTCGGCTCTAAAAGATAGCTGATTATTGCCGGAATTTTCTTTTACCTAGCGTTCCATTTTGAAAAATGGGTGGTAAGAAACATTCTTTGCACTCCCTGGCTAAAAAATGGCCAGCATCATCCAATTCAATGCGTCAAACGCAGAATCAGCAAACCAGTTCTGCAACGAACGATAATAATAAATCACCTCCACCAGGAAAAAATACCTCCGTCATTCCTTCCGATGATGAATCGATAACAAATAGCGTTCCTACGGGAACCGCCAATTCAGTCGATACATCAGGCGAAAGTCTTTCTGATGAAATGATCGTAAATAATGATCCGAATTTTTGCATGGATAATAATAAACCCAAAGACAAAAGCCGTTTTACCCACCCATAATTTTGATATGGAAAGTAACGCTTCTGAAAGACAAAATGATTACGAAAATCGCCCAAATTCGAATAATTCTGATCAAATTCTTTTGGCTATTCTTGAGAATATTCAATAAATGAATTCCCAGCATGCGCAAGAGATGTGTCGAATTCGTGAGGAAATGAATATCCTACGTCTTACGGCTACATTTTTTGGTCGCCCTGAGGCTAATCAGTCTCTGCAATCCCACCCTCATGAAAACGTAATTAATGATGTTCCTATCAAACTTTCTAAACGACATATCAATCCATCGCATAAAATCCAAATGAACTCCGATACTCCCTCACCTATTTTGCGTCATCATCTTAATAAGCCTAAGCCTATAGCCGATCTTGCGTCCGAAAGGACTTTTGTGCCCATATTACCCATGATCAAGCGTCATTCTAATGACTCTGCGCCAATCCCCTCACACATTTGCGAGCAGCACGCGCAAAAACTAATACCTGTGGAATCTTTACCCAACTATGCGCATATTTCACAGCGGTCGTTAAATCAGCAAGCTGCTGAAATTGCACTTCACATACTTCGCAATGGCAATTAAATCAGTTAGCTCCTGAGTTTGTGCCTAACTCTGCAAATAATATAGCGCAACCATCCCTGAGACCTCGCCTTGCAGTATTTTCCTCTAATGCGGAAGCGCGCCTGTACAGCACGCTTTGCAGCAAGTGAGTGATAGTCTTCCGGCGCATGGTAACTTATTGAACCCTAATAATGAAGCCATACCTGTAGACGACAATGTAAGCTCCCAACCCCTGAGTCAGCGTCGCGTCATGTTTTCGGATGAGGACTCTAATAATTCACAGCGTGAAACATCACATCACAAACATTCACATCGCTTGTGTCGCCATTACAGCTCGCATTGTCATCGTCATAACTCAGAATCATTATCATCGTCAACTGAAGCTTCATCTTTGACCAATGCAGTAAATTGTGCCCATTTTTACAGCAAATGCAAATCACAGTTGCTAGTTGAAAAACCTTTCAAGGCGAAAAAACGGATATACAAAAATTTTTTGCATTATTCGAACAACTGGCAAAAGTGTATAAAATTGACAAAGCGGAAAGAGCTGAATTTGTCTCCTCATTCTTTGACAATTATGCCTTGAATTTATACAAATCCCTACCCACGGATGTTCGAAAATCCTATACTAGGACTAAGTATGCTATGATCTGAAATTCGCCCCCTTGATTAAGATACTTTAATGGATCGTTTTCTCGAGCGTAAGCAACAGCCTAATGAGTCTGTGCAAGCATATTTCCTTGCGATTCATCAAGAGCTAAAGCGCGCAGAACCTGATCTTGAGGTTGATTCCCCACATTTTAATAAGATGCTTAGCGTGGCCTATTTTCCAAAATTTCAACAGCAGCCTATCAGCGCATGCCTGAAGCCCTTTTGCATGAATTTTTGCATAATGCTAAGTGTGCCGAGTATGCTAATTGTCAACTCACAGAGCAAAAAGCACCAACCCGTTATATATCAGCAATAGCTACTCCTGCTGGTGGCACTTTGCCTAAGGACCCTGCATCCCTCGTGAGTAATGTCAAATTTGATTGCTCACGCACTAAAACATTTAGTCGCTTGAAACGTTCTGTAAATAAAGAATCAGCGCAAAAATTTTGTACCTTTTGTAAGTGCTCGGGTCACACGCACATAGAATGTTTCCAGCAATTAAGGCAGCGCAAAGCAGAGCAGAATGCGCAAGAACCAAGAAGCGATTCTGTCGCGCGTCAGCATAGTCAGTTGCGTTCCTGGAATAATTGTAATCGCTCTTTGTAGTGCCATAATCATAATAATCGCCAACCATCCAAGACTACATATTGCGATCAAAGCCAAAATCGCCAATCTACGTCCCGAAACTCGGACGCACGTTTTGATTTGAGACATTCGCGCCCAACTTTTAGGCAAAACTATAATGATCCCGCTCCAAATTATTGTCAAAATTTCCAAAATCAGCGCTATGATAATTGTACCCCAAGTTATGACTATCGCCAACATCACCCATACGTGACATACCCGCCAGAACAACGTAATACATATTATAATTTATCGTATCATTCTGCGCCGCAACAATATCCCCCTAATGTTTCGCATATAGCGGATTACCAGCCCAATGGAGCCTTACTCCCTCCGCAACCTTCCTTTTCTTCCCAAAATGACGTAAACACGGTTACCTCAAATGTACCTGAGGCTAAAAAGCGTGAAGAAAGTTTTGCGTCCCAAGATTTTTTGGAAGAATATGAAAGGTTGCAATGAAGGCTAGCAGTCTATGAAAAATTAATGACATCCCCCACCCTAAATAAGGAATCTGAAACTCCGATTGATAGTCATGCAGGTACTAATTTAGCCACCATTTTGGCTGAAATCCATGGTGTAAAAATCCCGGCACTAATTGATACCGGCTCGCAAGTCACTATGATGACTACAGCCGCATTTTTAAGACTTGGTTTCAAATTACCCCCAAAACAGACGTCTAATATAGTGCACGGTGTAGGCAACATGACAGCAGTCGTTTGTTTCAAATTTATATGACTATAACCATCGCTGACTATACCACCTCCGCATTAGTCTCCATAATTGATGACTTGCCAGAAGACTCGCTTCTTGGCTTCGATTTTTGCCGTTCTGCATTGCTCTGGGTGAATCCCATTGAAGATTGTGCTCTCATTAACGGTATAAAATTAAACCTCCTATCCCCTAGCAAAAAATTGCAATTTAGTACCAACCTAATGCAAAAATCGCATGTCCCATCTGTGTTCATGTTTCAATCTCTGAAACAATCACTATTTTACCGCGTCACGAAATAATTATGCCAGCCTATATCAGTCACGGTTTTCATGACGCTGATGTCGCACTTTTCGAACCCGACCCTAACTTTATGAAGAAAAGTTCACTTTTCGTCGCCCCTGCTAAAGTCGACACTTCACTTTCTGTTTTCCCTTTGCGATTTTGTAATATCTCTAAATCGCCTGTTCAAGTCGACACAGGAGAGTTGATTGGCTCATTAACATCAGATGTAGATTAAGATGTGGTGTCCCATACCGTATATTTCATTTGATTGAATGCCTGAATAAACTTATTATGCTTGAATGACACATTTAGTGAATGAGATTGTCCTCCACACGTTACTCTTACATCATGAATGCCAAACAGGCTGAAATTAAATGGCGATTTTGATAAACTGCCTCAAAATTTGCTTCCTTCAACACAAGCGAAAACCAGCCGTCTTGGCAGCTGGCCTGTAAACAATGTAAAATTGGGCGTTTCTCTTGAAGGGTTGGACACGTGCATGTTTGTCATGACAACCCGTCTGATAGGATTTTTTGTAGTATATGCTAATGTAACAAAGCCGATACATTCAGCAGCTAACAGTCTTATTTTACGTTCGTATATTTATGCTTAAGCTAGGTACTTATTAGGTATACCGCCCATTTTCTATATTCGTAATTCCGCCTACTATTTGTTGCTTAAATACTACCCGCTCTATAGTAAATAGCTCAGTCCAAGAGATCTCCACTAATATGTAGCTTAGGATCGAGGCTGGCCAGCTAGCTGGCCAGCTACATGGTATAAGCTTACGATGTGGCATACGTGTGATTACAGTAGGATATGATTTAGCTCACGTTAAACTATGTATTGAGGGCCATGGGCCGAAACGTGCATCGCCCATGAATTATTGATTTTACTAGCCTTAGTATTGTGAATTCTGATAGTAATATTTCCAAGATAATGATTAACAAGCGAACTTTATACCACTAGACGAATTAACCCTAAATGTAAGGAATAGCCAAACCCTAAACCTTACATTTTTGGGTGGCAAACGTGGGAACTGGATCCCGACCCTGCTCGCAAGAAGCGTCGATTTGAGACTCGAGCGAAGAGTGGACGATTGAGCCCGTGAGCTACAACTTTGAGAAAACGACTGAGGTACGTACGAAGTTTTGCCGACGACGACTGGACGTGCTCATACTGCTAGCTTTAGCGAAAACCGAGACTTGTGTCTCACTGCTAACGTCGCCGTTAAATCGACGACGGACGCCTGGGATGGATTCCCTCGCAATGGCTACGCAGAAATCGCAAAAAGGTTAGTAATTAGGCTTTTACGTCATTTTCTGATCAGAAAAAGTGCCAAATTGTAAGTTGGTTGTTTTAACATGCGATAGTGCGTTATGTCGAGAAAATATACTATTATTTCCCAAAGATTTTGACATCTTCAATTTGCACTATTATTTGAGATAATTTGTCTGAAAGTGTCCTTATTTTCATTCTAATCTGCTATTTTATATCTCAAAATTTTGCTATAACGAGAGATACAATTACTTTTAGTTCAAAATTGTGATTTTCGCTTTGCCTCAATGTTGCATTATAACGTGAGGTACAGTATAATTTCCATCTATATACGAATTCTCGAGAAAACACAATTTTTGTCTGCCATTACCGGTTTCAGACAGATGTGAGCTTATTATTATTTTCTTTTTGTTAATCCCGATCTGACTCAAGAATGGGGTTACATTAGAGCATTCATTAAGCTTAAGAACACAATTTTTGTCTGCCATTGACGGTTTCAGACAGATGTGAGCTTATTATTATTTTCTTTTGTTAATCCCGATCTGACTCAAGAATGGGGTTACATTAGAGCATTCATTAAGCTTAAGAACACAATTTTTGTCTGCCATCAACGGTTTCAGACAGATGTGAGCTTATCATTTTCTTTTTGTTAATCCCGATCTGACACAAGAATAGGGTTGCACGAGAGCATTCATTAAGCTTCGGACAATAATTATATTTCGGCCAAAAGTAATTTCCTTTTATCTCGATTTTCAAGTGACGGAAAATCTAGCTGAAAACGAGCTGGCATTAGGCAGAAAACCGCAATTAAGATCTGTCATGTGTCCTCTTACTCTACATCTGCCGATTTTAAGTACTTTCTCATCAGCTTATTTTTCCAAAGAGCAACCACAGGACATTTGGACTTTGGACCGGAGAGCAATTTCTAGCTCTCCTAATAAAAGATTAGTGGACCTAAAAGCTTCCACCTAAATGACGACTCTTAAAAAGAAAAAAAGAAAGCCGAAAATATTAATCTTTGATGAAAAAGGGTCCAGATGAGCACCGAATCCTAATTAAATATACTGCCCGGCCAGCTTAGGAATAAATTAATGAGCGCGCAGCGTGGTACTGTTTGACTACTGTATTTCAAGCACGCGTAATGAGGTACGGAATAGCTTACAGTATCTCGTTTCGTCGCTGCATTAGTTTAGTGCGCGCAGAAATAAACGTTCTTTATGGTTAAAGTACGACCAACTGGCCCGTCGTACGGACAGTGCATGCTTTGTAAGAGTCGGCTAGGTTACGATGAGACTTCCGGAAAGCATGCTAAATATTATAGTGTTTGAAGATTCAGGTATACCTGGTTAGCACTGCAGATCGTACGTACGAGTACATTAATGCACGGGAGTGAGCAATCGGTTGACCCGAGCTACCCTTTGAATACGCCGACGGACGTTCGGATAGCTCTTATTGGAAAAGTCTTAGATCTAAGTCACATAAATATGGACCGATTGTATGCAGTGTGGCGGAGACGTACCGTAACCTAAAACGCTACCTAATGTGTAGCAGACCTACCGTATCCCAGCGACACAGGGCAGCGCTGAGATTGTGTATGTGTGTGTGTGTCCAGTAATATTAAATGTGCGAGCTTGACCCTTGCTCGCGAGGGCAAGCGAATAGCTTCCATGTTATTGCGTTTGCGCCCGATCAAGCCCCTCATTTTACGTTTTATCCGTGTTAGCGAAAAGATCGTTCCGCGAATCCGTCTGATTTTATTAAATTTCGAATTATTAGTATTGTGTATGCCCAAAATGGCGACCCAATCCGCCCTGGATCGTATTGAAGTGTATATCAACGAATTTCGGGCCCGCTGGCCAGAGATGCGGGGCGACCCTCGGTGGACACCGAAATAGCCAAAGAACGGGTCTGTAGCCCGTTTTTGGGCGATCATCTGCGCTGACGACGTCCGGGCCCGTTTATTCGTTGGTGCAATGGCCGCCGGCCATTTTACGACCATGGCCCAGTACGCCCGCGATTACATGTGGGCCTTGCTGGCCGACGCGGAGGTCCCCACTCACACGGCGTTGGTCAGCATTATGGAAATGCTGACCGACGAGACAAAGTTTGAGTGGGGCCGTTGCTCCTACGCGTCGGCGGCAGTCCGCGCCAGCGTCGCCCTGGACGGCGCATACCAATATGACGACGACGACGTCGTCTCGTTGCCGAGCGTCGATTCATACGACGATTCGTTTTTTCACGGCAACATTGAAGCTTAATAAGCTCCGCCCGGACTGTACATAAATATTAGGGGCGTTGAGCCGGCGTTGATTTAGTGTCGATTATCATTGCGAATGTTTGTTGTGTTATTCAAGTGTGTGTGTGAGATGAGGTCTTAAAAATAAAATATTTTTTTATTCAGGCTTGTATGCTGACTGTCAAACTTAAAAAGAGCGATAGTAATATTTGTCATTTTGTTGTTATTTTGTTTGTGCATTATTGACTTTGATTTGCGCCCGACCCCTAATTGCCCTGTCCCACCGAATTTGTGTGGTTGAAAATATCGATAAATGATGACCAAAGTCGATTTAGCGCACACTAAATATGAAAAAAGGGGATTAACTAGACTTTTGCGATTTTACGTGAAAAAGTAGAAAGAAATGTTGAATTGGTCGGTCTAGGGATCCTAGTGTGCTTAACTTGTTTTCTTTTTATTTAGAATTCGATTTTCTATGCCATCTAAACGAGCTTCCAGTACTAGCAGTACGCATGGTGCAAACAGCTATGGGCGTTTGCGTCAGCAAAGTGATCGTTGCACATCACTGTTAGACAGCAGCAGATCAGTTGCTGACTTCGGCGTCTGGAGAGCGGTGACAACAGCCCCCGCCACCAGTTCCGGCCGGGATGTCGAATATTTTTATGGATGATCAGACAGCATGTTCGACCTATGGACCTGATCGTTTTGGGCCGGTGGCTTTGGCCAATAACTGGGACGACAGAAAGAAACGTCTATTGCTGCCTACATTTTTACGCGGTTTTGCCGAAGTTGCTTATAGTACCATTCCCGAACCGACTCGCACTCCATTGACTTATGATCAGTTAGTCGAACGATTACGTGAACGGTTTGTTCCTGCCGACGATACCGAGTTGAAGGCGTTGCAACTTCACAACCGGCGTCAAGGACCGCGGGAGCCAGTGGTCAAATACGCGTTGGACTTGCAGCAATTGGCGCTGCAAGCCTATCCGGACGTCCATGCTGACACGCTGGATGCCCTAACGCGTCGTTTTTTTATTGATGGTCTTAACCCGTTGTTTTGGCGTTTCGTTTCAGATAAAAAGCCTTCCACTTTTCACGAAGCCGAAGTTTTAGCCCGGCAAGCCGAAACCCAACAGCGTTTGCAAGCAGAACGGCAACCTGCTGGCCATTTGTATGCTGCAGCCGAAGGAAAGCCGGAAGAAGGAACGAAAATGCGAATTGATTTTGGGGTAAGATCGCCAGCCGGGCCGCGCCCTCCCAAAATGCAGCACCGGTCCGAATTTTCCCGAGCCAGCATCCGCTGTTTCCAGTGTGGCCGTCAGGGCCACCTGGCGCGAAATTGTTTCCAACGTCCGCGGATCCCATATCAGCGACCATATCAGCAGCAACCGGCCAGACACCGTTTTTCGATGGACCGGACGACGCCATACCAACGTCGATTTCCGAACAGTGACCCGAGTGTGAAACGCCCGAGCCGAGCCCCCGTTCGTTCAGTCCGACCACCCCCAAGGCAGATTAACGCTGTCAACGACGAAACACCCCAATATCGGCGCTATGGAGCCTTGTGGGAGCAAAACGACGATTTTAGAGACGAAAACGAGCCGATTTCGGATGACGTAAGTAACTTAACGTGTGAAAATGAACATGATGTAATTTGTGCGATTCAAACTATTTCGACACCTTTACTGAAAATACCCATCCATTCACGGTCGATCAGCCAATCTGCCGTGTTGAATGTGGGCGAACGCCAAATCGCGTTGATCCGGGATGGGCCCCAAGAACGTCTGATGATTACCGTTCGAAATGAACACGTCAACAGGATAGATCAGGGACAGATAAGGGTGGCTCCCGACCAGGTAAGTCGAAAAGTAAGTGGGGAGCCTGGAGATCCTATTAAATTAAATTTATATCGATGTTTACGTACAAATTTAATGCAATTTTGCTCGAATTTTAGAATTCGCCAGATAAATATACCAAATTGGGACCAAGTGAGTCCCCAGGTAAGTGAGATTCCGACGAAAGTGAGTTTTTATCACACGATGCGGTCAAAATTAATGACTTTTTACGCCAATTGTAGCGAGAAAAAGATAAGTGCGCCAAATTTACACAAAACGAAGAATTTCTTGAATGTTTGTCAACATTATGCACAAATATGTATAATTTTAGGCTTAATCGTGTTTTGCGTAGCGAACATCGTTCTTTTTAGTTTTCCAGGCGCAAAAGCTTTTCAGTTATGTGAACAGCAACCTGCTGGCGCCTATTATGCGCTACCGACGAATATTTCGTGTAAATCGCCCATTGAAGGACATGTTCGCGCATTTCACGCCAAAATTTGGACGCCGAATCTCGAAGCGACTACCGCGCGAGCCTATCGGTGTGTGGCCACAACGCACACGATTTGCACCAACACCGGCTTCCTCGGCTCCCGTGGAATCGTCCGAGACTCGCATGAACCGCAAACAATCTCGCTGCATCGCTGCCTCCGAATGATCGCTAGCGAATATTATCGAGGACAACGACTTTACAACGTACGCCAAGGTTTGTGGCGTACTAATTCGACCTTAACGGTAAGATATCAGTATTGTTGTAAGGATGCTTGTGAATCAGTGGACAATGCGATAATTCAGCAAGGTCAGGTAGCTACTTATGATGGTGTGCATGTGCTATCTAATTTAGGCGATGTATCAGCGTGTAAACTCGAAACAGACCAGTGTATAATTGATGATTCGATTATTATATGGCAATCAGCCGATTTAAAAACTCCTTGTCCTTTTGTAACAGACGGACAAAATTTATTAATTCAACGATCTGGGCCATATTATATCATTGAGCAATTGCAAGAAGCATTTACACTTTTTAAAAATAAAACTTTGCCTAAAAATCATTGTTTACCGCCATACTTATTGTACATGGACCAAGGTACTATTTTGCAATTGTATGATTCTGAAACTTTTCGGACGGCCCAACCTGATTTTGAGCCAATTAAAATTCTAGCACGACACATACGTGGGGGAACCCCAGCCACCCCTCAACCCAACGATCCACTTATAATTCAATTTACAGAATTTAATTCGCGCATACAATATTTAGAAGCAACACTCACAACATGGGAATCTAACCGATTTAATCAAATTTGGATGCAAATCTGCCGATTGGCAGATTCGCAGCTTCAGATTGTTTCTGAATTATTACGTTTAGATCCGACGGCAGCAGCCCGATTATGGCTGCGCCGCTGCGATGTCGCTGCCCGAATGGCAGGCGAAACTTTGCTAGTATGGCCGTGTATGCAACTTAAGGCTGATTTAATATTTTGGAATTATCAAGTCGCTGATACTTGCTATGCTATGCTACCTATAATTGTAAACGAAACTGTGTATTTTGTTTTACCAGGGTCAGAAGATGTTGTGGCTAACGCCCCAAAAGTACCGTGTTTTAATCTTCCGGTGGGAGTCCATTTTGACCCTAAAACTCAAAGGTGGGTCAGCCCCCGCGGAACCGTAGATGTAAAACCTCTTTTACAACGTTTAAATTTTCCTTAGCATCCCGAAGCCCCATTGTCTTTGATGTCCCATTACTATTAAAAGAGGTCGGACAACACCCACCTTTTCAAACATCCCTGGAACTCGCTACACTTGAAACATGGAGATTACAGAAACAAATGCAACAATTAGTTAATTTTACATCAACTTTACACGTTGATCCCGCCCAATTTCGTCAAGTACTTAGAGATATAGGCGATGGCGTAAAAGATGTAAATGGTTTAACTGTGTCACATCTGCAAAGTGCTGTTAGTGGTTTATTTTCAAATACTGGTCATCACACCTGGACGTGGGGGTTTGGGGGGTATGCACCCCCCCAGAAACCAAAATACCCCCCAGAAATCAAAATACCCCCCCAGAATTCAATTTTTGAAAATTTTTCGTTTTTTTCGCAATTTTTTGATGCCAATGGATAGTGCTTGATGAGAAACGTCGAAAAATGGTGTTTTTATCGCCATACCACCATTTTTAAGGCCATTTTTCGACCTTCAACAAAAATCTTGCACCCCCCCCCCCAGAATTTTCTTGCTGCCCACGTATGCTGGTCATGCATTATCTTCTTTTAGTGGAGGATTTATTCATACAATCACAAATGCATTATTTTGGGCAATTTTTGCAGTTTTCTTTATTTATATCGGCTATTTAGCTTTGCGTTATGGTTGGTGTTGCATGTGGTGTCAGTGGGGATGTGGTTCTGTTACGTTGTTGTGTCAGTGGTTTGCATCTTTGTGTCGCTTACCACGTCAGCGAACTTCGCAATTTATTCGCCTCGCTCGACCACCTGCCCGCCAACGCCCCGAGCCATCAGTCGCTTATCATCGAAATCGCAGTCGTACGCCGATTTATGCGATTCATGACTCACCAAAAATTCAGATTCGCCGACCACACGTTTTTGTCCATTTTCCTAATGGTCAACACGTGGAAGCGCTAGTCGATTCTGGCTCTACTGTCACAGTTATCGATTACTCGACGTATAAACGTGTCGCTCCAGAAGTACCCCTGAATCCCTGTTTGCGACCATCCGCCGTTTCTGTCACCGGTCATTCCATCAAGTCGCTCGGATACGTTGTTTTGCATGCTCGTATTGGACAGCAAACGCTGCCAATCACGTTTATAGTTATGTTAAACAGCCCTTATTCTATTCTTTTAGGGTATGACTCTATAATTAAACTTTGTGGCAACAAACTCCGTGTTATTACTGATCATGTGCAACATTTTATTCGTTTTGGCAATAATTTGCCAGTTTCTTTGTGTAAAATAACCAATAGTGTAAATTCGCATGCAAATTTAAGCGTAAATTCGTGTGTACCAACAGTTTTAGCGATAGTTAAAGACACTGTAATTTTACCACCTATGACCATTTACGTATTACCAGTTACTGCCGATCTAACGTCATTAGCTAATCAGTGGCTTCGAATCACAAGTGTAAACTCAAATTTAGATAAAGTGCATGCTTTATATGTACCTAATATGCATTTATATTCAGATTTTAACAATATTGATGCATTACCGATTGTAAATTATTCAAAACAACCTATTTGTTTATATAAAAACACACGTATTGCAGCCATCTCTTCCGTTCCTCAAACTCCTTTACACTTAAAGAGGGAGGAGGAGGAGGATGGCGAGGAAATAAAAAATTTCCATAAAATGGTCGAAGAAAAGTTATCTCATATCAAAAATCCTCAAATTCGTCAACAATTTGTGGCATTTTTAGACATTAACGCCAAAGTTTTTGGCATAGGCCATCAATTAGGTAGAACAACCATTGTTAGACATGGAATTGATACCGCTGATCATAGACCTATTTCTCAACCCCCTTATCGCATACCGTTTGCTAAAAGACAGGTAATTGAGGAGCATGTTAATCAAATGTTAGATTCTGGGATTATTCGACCTTCCCAAAGTCCCTGGGCAGCTCCCATTGTTATGGTTGATAAAAAAGACGGAACTAAACGATTTTGCGTAGATTATCGTAAATTAAACGATTGTACGGTTAAGGATGCGTACCCCCTTCCTCTTATTGATGATATTTTTAGTCAGTTACGAGGTTCAACTATTTTCTCGACTTTAGATCTCGAGCAAGGTTATCATCAGATTGAGGTTGCTGAAGAAGATAAACATAAAACCGCGTTTAATTCGTTTTTAGGTCTTTTTGAATTTAATGTTATGCCGTTTGGGCTGACGAACGGGCCAGCCACTTTTCAGCGAACTATGGAACAAGTTCTACGCGACCTAAAATGGCGTCATTGTTTCGTCTACTTGGACGATATTTTGATTTGCGGAACAGACCCGAAATCGCATATCAGTCAACTGCAACAAGTTTTTGACCGATTGATGCGTGCAGGATTGACGCTTGAAACTCAAGAAGTGCGAGTTTGCGTTAGACGAGGTTAACTATTTAGGCCACATCATTGATTGCCGTGGTCTCAGAGTTAATCCATCCAAAATTGAGGCGCTGGCTAAAATGCCAGTGCCCCAGTCAATCACCGAATTACGTAGTTTTATAGGTTTAGCTAATTATTATAGAAGATTCGTTAATAATTTTGCAGATAAAACCTGTCCTTTAAATAAACTTTTGCGTAAAAACGTCTCTTTTCAGTGGAACCCTTTTTGTCAGCAAAGTTTTCAGGAAATCAAAAATGATTTAACTCGTGCTCTTACTTTAGCTTTTCCAGATTTTAAGAGCCCATTTCTGGTCCAAACCGATGCCAGTGGATACGGCGTAGGAGGTGTTTTGGCACAGAAAATCGATGGAGAAGAGCGTCCGATCGCTTTTGTGTCGCGAACGCTGACCAAAGCCGAACGAAACTACTCTACCATCGAAAAGGAGGCGCTGGCCATCGTTTGGTCGATTAAGCAGTTTCGACCGTATCTCTACGGTCACCGATTCACGCTGGTCACCGATCACGCCCCGATTCGATTTTGAAAATCCACGACGCTTCGCCGTCGCGCTTGGTGCGATGGGTTTTGTCGCTCCAAGAGTACAATTACGACGTTATTTACCGAAAAGGACGCGAAAACGCGAACGCAGACGCATTATCGCGTTTGCCGATTGAAAACTCGGACTTGGTTAATTGTATTGATCTAATTAATAAGGAAAATTGTACTAAAATCGATTCTGACGTGAATTGTGTGAAATATACAGCTATTGATGTAGGTACGAGTGTTAATGCGAAAATTTGTGATCTTAAAAATGTATGTAAGAATGAAAATGATAGATGCTACGTTAACAGTGATAAATACAGTGATAATAGTGATAATAAAATCACTTGGGGACTGAAAGAGAGCAGTAAAGATAGTATTGTTGATCTTAATGATGTTAATATTAATTTTTGTACTGAAAATGTGTATGCTATTGATTTAAATTGTAATTTGTTTCATGATTTGCCTAACATGCAACGTCGTGATGTATTTTTAGGTAATATTTATAGACTGTTGCAGACGCGTAAACAACCTGAGCGGTTGACCCCAGATCAGTGGAACCTCACTGATCGTTTTGTGTTGGACAATGGGATCCTAAAATATCAACAGGATCCGGAACGAGAGCCAGTCTTAGCCGTTCCACGCCGGTTGGTCTCTGTTTTGTTGCGAGCGTTGCACGACGATCCGATTTCCGGTCATTTAGCGTTTCGTCGGACTTTCGAAAAAGCCCAAGAGCGCTATTTTTGGCCAGGACAACGCACAGACGTTTGGAAACACTGCCGAGAGTGTTTGCCTTGTCAACGCCGCCGACCACCGACTCAACATTTGCCCGTCCAGCCGCTGCACCCTATACCTGCGGCAGCCGCCCTCGACCATTGGGTCATGGACACGATGGGGCCGCTCACGGTTACACCCTCCTCTAACACCAACATTCTTGTTTTTATAGATCGGATGACTAAATGGGCCGAGACGATCGCGGTACCTAACGTTCAGGCCGCTACGATCGCCGAATTTTTCCTAGAACGCATTGTTTTGCGTTTTGGGGCCCCGAAAGTCGTTCAATCTGATCGAGGCACCGGGTTTGTGGCCGCTGTTTTCCGCGAAGTTTGCAGATTGTGCAACGTTAGACACATTGTGTCAACGCCGTACTGTCCGCAGACTAACGGGTTGGTAGAGCGTTTTAATCGAACTCTACAAACCATGTTGGCCACCTGCATCCAGGGAACTGAAGATCGATGGGACAGCTACTTGCCGAGCGTTACGTTTGCGTACAACACCAGCCGCCAGGATAGCACTGGGTATTCGCCCTATTACCTAGTGTATGGACGGAATGCGAAACTACCGATCGATCAAGCTTTGACTGCCGATGATGACGATTTGCAGCCGCCGCCGATACGTGAAATTCTACGAAATTTGCGTTTGGCCCGGCGTTGTGCCGCACGATGCAGCCCAGCGAATATAGCGTCGAATACTGACGAAAGATCTGCTTGGCGCGAATGGACTGATTCTCAACTGCCGCCCGGATGATTTTTGTAAGAAATTTCCGATTATTTACCCGCAATTTCCGCCCAGTAGTACTTTTTGGATCAAAATTTCGTTCAATCCATATAAAGATGTTTCGAACTTTGGGGAAGAATTCGTCTTAAAGAGGGAGGAGTGTAACAAAGCCGATACATTCAGCAGCTAACAGTCTTATTTTACGTTCGTATATTTATGCTTAAGCTAGGTACTTATTAGGTATACCACCCATTTTCTATATTCGTAATTCCGCCTACTATTTGTTGCTTAAATACTACCCGCTCTATAGTAAATAGCTCAGTCCAAGAGATCTCCACTAATATGTAGCTTAGGATCGAGGCTGGCCAGCTAGCTGGCCAGCTACATGGTATAAGCTTACGATGTGGCATACGTGTGATTACAGTAGGATATGATTTAGCTCACGTTAAACTATGTATTGAGGGCCATGGGCCGAAACGTGCATCGCCCATGAATTATTGATTTTACTAGCCTTAGTATTGTTAATTCTGATAGCAATATTTCCAAGATAATGATTAACAAGCGAACTTTATACCACTAGACGAATTAACCCTAAATGTAAGGAATAGCCAAACCCTAAACCTTACATTTTCATAGTCTATTGTGCTACACGTATTAGGAACCAAAAACATTTCGAATCAGGCACTGATTAGAAAATAAGTTAAATATTCAACTTGAACCTTGAGATAGGTCAACTGACCTCTGCGGCAAATTCCGAAATTAGGTAGGTAGCCTTAGGTCTTAGGGCGTAGCTGCTGAGATCACCCGACCAGAAGCAGCCAGCAATATTAGGGCTGAGGGGATCAAAGCCGTAAGGTCTGTAAGGGTCCAAAGATCGAAAGCAATCCCAGGCTGCGCTGATCGGGGCCAGCGCTAAGTGCAGATCTAAGTACCTACATACCTAAGTAAGTCTCGAAGGCAAATACACCAGTCCCTACGTCGGAATTCGTAGACGTTAGGGGCTCCCTGTATTTACAATCTACTCTTTTTTGACGAAAAGAGTCGATTTTTCAAACTTTGAGGTTGATGTTCCAAGCAAAAAATGGTTTTTGTACAAAACGCTTTGCACCATGTTGCTTAGAATTAAAAACTGTACAACATACGTTAAAATGAGGGATAGGTTATTTTTTGACTGTCCGCCGCTGGGGTGAACATTACAGAAATTGACTCTTAATGGTTATGCAAATACTATTATGGAACAAGAACGTGAAATAATACAATACACGCTGTTTTATCGTGAAATAATATAACAAACACGTTTTACTAAGATGATAATAATAATGCAATGAAATCGAACGTTCAATAACTCTTACACAAGTAAATTACTGATGTTAGTATATATGTAACTCTGGTTTACTGGACAAGTACCTAATAGAATTTTAAGTTGAAAAGTAAGGGTTAATTGAGAACTGAAGGCATAACCACGAGCTCACACATCACTTAGATTGCTACTCGAAAATGGTTATGTTAACCGATACAGTACTAAGCTGTTGTCGGATGGAATACGCGAACTGATGACAAATGTTCGCACCGTGTAACTCTCGTAGTTACACTCCCCCACGTTTCGGAAAAATTCAAAACGCAGTATCGAATTTTTCAAAATGAACGGCGGCTGAGTGCGCCTCATTATAAGCAATCGTATCTATGATCTTCGCGGCCAGACGTTTTCATAAAACAAATAATGATGTAGGCATGTCATAAACACGAACATTGTGCATAAACGTCACGGTTTATTACGGTCAACACACTTGCAATGGACTTTTGCATGGTTTGATAACTTTTATCCACTCCTTCAGTCCTCGGGGTAGGAAAAATTTTAAGATGAAAATATTTTAGATTGGGTTTGAACCCTTGTCCGTTAAAGAGTTACGATATCTTAACAACAGTATCGCTTTGATATTGAGCAAATAAGATTGTAAACACTAGATTGTAAGGCACATAAGATCTGTAATGCCTGGGTCAGCTGGGCTCAGCGTACTATAAGAAGCTACCGTTCTTTACTAATCAAAGCTACGCGTTCTACATCAAACAAATATAAAATAACAGCTATTTTAAAGAATACTGTAAAAGAACATTATTATACGTGAACATGTACTTAAGAATATAATCGTCTATCATTTATAAGCTAAATTACAATCCGGGCGGATAAAATTATTCTACTCGTAGATTAGCTAAAAATAATATAAGTTATATGTAACGTAGGATACTGACTATTGTGTGTCTAACAGCAGTTAACAACTTCTACAAAGTTAGTTTTTGAGGCACGAAACAAAGTAATAAGAGAAAATAAGTTTCTCGTAAGGCTTAATTGTAAGAGTACGTTCAACTACTTATAAAATGAATAAAATAAGATAAACGAAAACTTATGCTTTCGATACAGATCATAATGCAAAAGAAAATTATGAGTAATGACAAAAAGATTAACACAACGCAATAAAAGTCAGAGAATCCACATCTGGAAAACAAGCTTCTGGCCAATGGGTTTATTAAGATAATCACAGAGTTTATAGCTTCTCACTTCAAAGTTCAGTAATGATCCTTATAACTGTGTTTGGTCGCGTGAAATCGGTCAAAACGTTGCGAGACGACAGATTCATGATCTGAGTTGGTTTTGCAACGAGTGGTCGAAAGACGTGCGGCTGCTGTTGGGGCGGGCGCGAAAGATGGCTGGCAGACAATTGCGAAAATGATTCGAAACTTGAGTGCATTTGCGAATACAGTTTTGGCTGCGATGGCAGCTGCAAATGTGATTGCATTTGCAAGTGCTGTTGCCTGGGCGGATGCGGAACATGCTGCTCTATGCCTCTATGGCTAGCACCTAATCGCTGTTTCACACGCGTTTTGGCTCGCAAAAGTCGTTTCGGATTTCGATTTGGGCAGATATCTCCAAACAGACAACATGCCTGCGTACTTTACGCAGCACTTGCTTGCGACACGGCTGGTGGCGGCACTGGCCTTGGCGGTTTTAGTTGTCAAAGTTATAGTCGAGCCCAGCAGAGAGCTGGTAGCGAACTGAAACTTTGGCAACAGCAAGGCCGGGTCATTCCAAACAGATTCAAGGAACCTGCCAATGCTTGTGACAATGTCACGAACAATTGTGAAGCAATTGTTTGCATTGTGGTTGATGATGGCTCGAATCCAACCATCAGAGTTTCGATTTGCGACTCGGCTTGTGAAATAGTCACAGTAGCCGGCGCGGGTGTGGTTATTGAAGCAGCGGCTGTTTTGGTTACCATATCTATGACTGGGCCCAGCTGAGAGCTGGCAGCAGCCTGCAACTTTGGTAACCTCAAGACTGGGCTGTCCCACACAGACAGAAACAATGGCATCACCGTCGTTGTGGTGATATGCGATTTGATCATTGTTCGGATCGTGGCACACTAGCCTTACATCCCAAAGGAAATTGCTAGCAATTGGTGCAGTCCAAACAACGGTGTTGGAAATTGCGAAACATCCCAACAAACAAAAAATGACCGCGAGGGCTCGCGAAGTTGAAAATAATGGACAAAAGGTCCATTTTTATGCTCGTACTTTGGCAAAAAAAATTTCTTTGAAAAGGGGTTCCCAATCCCAAAAAATTAATTTTCGATCATTATCAAATTCAGAATCGTATCCCAAAAATAAAATAGAATGAATTAAATTTGCGGCAATGGATTAGGGAAGCTTATCTGCTTAGCAGCAGCTACTTCCTCTATTGCTGTGCAAAATTCATTCAAATCGGCTGGTTCGCGACTTTTATACAAAAATCGCTGACCAACTGACTCCAAGAATTCCTCTTTGCTGCTGGCAACTTGCTCAGCCATGCTTCAGCAAAAGGAGAAATGTCAGATAATGGGATTGTATGTGCGGTTTTAAAGCCATCTAATAAACGTACTTGCGCGCTCCCGTAATTTTTTCACCCGGCCCGGTAAGTCCAAAAAACTTATCACTACAGCTGGAGCCAGAGGGCGATGTGGTAGCTTTACCAACACAAAATCGCCAGGGACATATGCGTGCTTCTCGGCAATTAAATCCGAATAAGGTAGTTTAGGCTCTGGAAGAAGTCTATTTTGATGAGCGAGATGGGTAATTAAAGGATTATAGACATATACAATTTTTGCGGTTTCAGGCGTTGGTAGTGCCACAATTCTATATGGGCCTATGCGTTTAGGTGGTAATTTACCAATATCGGTATCTATCACCGAAGTGTTATTAAGATAAACGAAATTCGAAACAGCAAAATAATGTTTGGTGACAGCTTTATTGTATTGCGTTTTTTGTTGTTTATGCGCTTGTGATAGATTTTTAGAAGCTATTTTGTGCTAATCTTGCAATGTAAGCTTTAAATCTATGACATATTTTTCCGCAATTGGTGGTAAATTTGGATTTATAGTTAGATCATTTATGAGTAAAATATCGAGAGGAAATGCGGGTTTGCGACCATATAGCATTTCAAAAGGTGAGATATTTGTTGATGCTTGCTGAGTCGCACGATACGCGAACAATGCAAATGACAAATATTGCTCCCAATCATACTCATTTCTAGCACTCAATTTAGACAAACCGTCAATGAGAGTTCGATTATAACGTTCAACGAGACCATCACTGAGGGTGATATGGGGTCGTGAAAATTTTTTAAACGTTAAGTAATTTACAAACTTCCAAAATCAAGGCAGATGTAACATTCGAACCCTGATTAGTTAAAAATCGTTTAGGAACTCCATAACGTGGAATGATTTTGTGCAATAAGAGATTAGCTATAGTTGTAGCTTTTATGTCGGAAACAGCAAAAGCTTCCACATATTTGGTAAAGTAATCCATGAAAACTACAATTTGGTCATTACCGGATGATGATCGCGGCATATGCAAACAGTCACACGCGATAAGTTCAAAAGGTGCAGACACCTCAATTGGTTGCATAGGAACAGATGTAGAATATAATGCGACCTTGCGTTGCAAGCAAACATCACAATTCTTACACCAAGTGATCACATCATTTTCCATACGCGGCCACCAATAACGCATTTGTATGGCGGGCAAACTTTTACGTGATGAAAAATGAGCTGCAAAAATGGAATCATGAAATTCGGTCAAAATAAAACGACATAGTGATTTGGGAATTGCTAGCTGATGAACGACAGTAGGTGAGCGCTTTGGTTGGAAATGACAAAAAATGATATCGTTTACGAGAAAGAATTCGTCACAATATTTTTTAATTATTAAATCGTTCAATGCTATGCAAATTTTATGCAATTTGTCGTCAGCGCTGCTGCTCTGCAAGTAATTGTGCAGGCGTTAGCATTTCAGCTTTTTCCACTTCAGTAAGCTGAATGCGCTCACAAAAAGTAGGAGGTTTATTATTTGTAGGTTCAATAGGCGCATTAGGATTATTAGATGGTAAATTGTGAATATTATCGCATGGTCAGTCAGGTGGGACCAATTCGTCCTCAGATTCAGGATCTTCCAAGTCTAAATTTGCAATATTTACGATATTTTTGTGCTCGAGTTTATATGTATGTTCAGCATGATCAAATCAAGGATGTCGTGATAATAGATCCGCTAGCGCAGTTATATGTGCCAGGAACATACACAATTTCATACTCATATCGAGACCTCAACAATGTAATTAACTCGATGGGTCTTTTACATTCACAAGCCAAGTTAGTGCTTGGTGATCGGTTTCGACAATAAATTTTGAACCATATAAATAATGTCTATAATGTTTGATTGCCCAGACAACTGCTAATGCTTCTTTCTCCGAAGTAGCATAGTTACATTCGGCAGAATTTAGCACACAACAAGCGTAGCTAAGAATGAAGCGAGATTTTGATGGTAAATGCTTTTGTGTTAAAATAGCACCTAACGCATAGTTACTAGCGTCAGTTGTTAAAATAAATTGGTGGTCATCGTCAAATTTAGGCAGTTGCAATATTGGAGGCAAAGTAGATGCTTTTTTCAGTAGATCAAAAGCAGTTTGATGCTCGCCAGTCCAGCAAAATTCAACATCTTTATAAAGGAGATGGAATAAGGGTTTAGCAATTTTAGCAAGATCTTTAACAAATTTTTTAAACCATTGGATTAAGCCAAGGAATTTTTGTAAAGATTTAACCGTTTATGGAATGGGAAATGTGACTAAATTGGTGACTTTGGACATATCGGGAGCAATGCCAAGCGAACTAATGCTATGGCCAAGAAATATTACTTCGGCTTGAGCGAGATGACATTTATCCGGTTTAACCCGTAAGTTTGCGCTTTAAAGTGCGCTGAATACGTTTTGGAGATCTTGTAAATGTTCTTAAAATGTGCGCGAAAAAATGATTATATCATCAATATAAACAAGGCAAGATTTCCAATTGAGACCTGCGAGAACTAGCTCCATTAGTCTCTGGAAATTTGCGGGCGCATTTTTAATCCAAAAGGTAGTACTTCAAATTCATAATGGCCAACAGGGCATATGAATGCGGTTTTTTCTCAAGATTTATCATCGAGTGGAATTGGCCAGTATCCAGATTTTAGATCTAATGTACTAAAACAAGCAACTGAGCCTAGCGTATCGGAATAATCATCGAGATGAGGCTAAGGATATACTTGCGTTTTAGTTACATCATTTAATTGGCGATAGTCTACGACAGGTCTGAGGGAACCGTCCTTTTTTTGCATAAGAAACAACGGACTAGCCCATGGACTGGTCGTGGGCAGAATGATTTATCAGCAAGCATTTTGTTGATGATTTTCTGCATAGAATTTCGTCGAGAATGTTCAAGACGATACGTTTTTCCAACCACTGGCGGATTATCCCTGGTATCAATATGATGTTTGACCAAGGGGGTCCGGCCAAGAGGCTCATTTTTTGAAGCGAAAGTGGAATTGTATTTCAGGCAAAGTTCACGAATTTGTTGTTGTTGTTGTGAATTAACGGCAGAACCGTTTAATGCTTTATTTATTGATGAGAAGAGTTCTGGTGTCCTATCGTCTGAATTGGCGACATGAGACACAACTTCAACGTCAGTGATTAGTGAACCAATAATATCGCCAGAATCGATGCAAATAGGCGCTTTAGAGATATTACACATGCGCACAGGAAAAATAGGTTGAGACGCATCAATTATTGAATGAGCCAGAAAAAGTGAAGTTTTTCCATGAAATCGGAATTTGGTTTGAATAAAGCAATATCGGAATTGCAAGAACCATGACTGATATATCCTGGGGTTATTAATTCGTGTTGAGGTTGTATGATTACTGGCTCAGGCAGCGAAGCATGAACACATACAACACCAGAGATGAGTGTGTTGGTTTTCGCATGAAGTTGAATTTTTTCGGATGGTGATAAAATTTTAAGTTTTATGCCATTGAAAATGCACAACGCTCGATAGGATTAACCCATATTAAAGCGGATTCACAAAAATCAAATCCTAAGAGTATATCTTCCAGCAAGTGGTCAATCATAGATACTATTGTACGAATTGATTGCTCAGCGATAGTGACATTCATTTTCACTTTATATTGCTTGACTGCTGTGATTTCACCTATACCATGAATAACTTGAGAGATTTGTTTAGGTGGTAGATTGAAACCAAGTCGTAAAAATGCAGATGTGGTCATCATGGTGACCTGCGAACCCGTATCTATGAGCGGCGGGAACATCTATGCCATGAATATTAATGAGAATCGTGGGCAGATTCGTCCCAGCATGATTTACACTTGAATTATTCGAATCAATGGTTTTAATTGGAGGTGAATTTATTTGTTCATAGATTGCGAGATGACGCTGTAAGCGCTTCGTACTTTTTGAGAAATTCTTGCAACACAAATAAGTTAGAACGTGCGCTAGTTTCTAGCCCTTTCGCAGTAACCATGTTTACATCATTAGGAGACATAAGGGTTGGCTGCGGTGGGGTCGAATAGGGTTGGTGATCCACAGTATGTGTGACGTATGGGCGATTAGAATCATTATTGTTGCGATAGTTCGAGTTATAATATGCTCCATGCTGTTCATTAGGAAACTGAACATAAGGCACATTTTGTCGTGACTGATTTGAATATCGATTATCATAATGCAAATTTTGATAATTGGCACGCGAATTTTGTTGGTAATCGTTATGATTTTGCCAAAAATTCGATTGTGCTTGCCTTGAATCGAAGCAATTATCATTATTCGCATAATTTGGTGAGCGATTTTATCTAGGGTAATGAAATCGAGATTGAGAATAATGTTGATTTTGCGAATTTGAACGCGATGGCGAATGATGTCGCAGTCGCTGCGTAAAAGAACGCGACTGGCTGCGATTGCAAGCCATAGAATTATTTCTGTTAAGGTCAGAATAATTATTATTAGATGATTGTTGTCACTGATACGTAAAACATTCTTCGTAGATATGACCTGTGCGTTTGCAAAAGGTGCAATATTTACGAGAAGAATTTTCTGGTTTTTCAATGCACGATGAACAATAAAATGTTTTCTGGCTCATTTTGGTTAGACGCGCAAAATATATCTTTGGGTATTGCGCCTCCTGTAGGGGCAGCTGTTACCAATACATACGGCATTAACGCTTTTTTATTCGGGTATTCATTATTCATGCGAACTCAGCGTTGCTCGAGGCGCGCGATGTCTTGTGATATTTTGGGTACCAAACCTGTTTTCAATTGATGACGAAGCAAATGGTTGAAATGATCACAGTCGATTTCTAGATGTGGTTGCGCCTTTATCAATTGTTCACAAATTAAAAGAGAATATGCTTTAACCGATTTGTTAGGCTGCTGTTTACATTCTAAAAAACGATCAAAGAACGTTTCGGTGTCCAAAGGACAAAATTCCGCTTATTAACGCATATTTCAATTTTGTATAAGATTGTCTTATATCAGCAGGTAACAAATGGAATAAACGCAAAGCATAGGGATCCAGGAATGATGACATGAATTTGACACGAACCGATTTATTGATATTGTAAGTGTCAGCAAGTGATTCGAACTCTGCAAAAAATGTTTGTATATCTGATTTATCCGCTTAAAAAATTTTTTTATTTGTGATAGCAATTTGCATTTGTTGCATGAAAGGTCCACAATTTAGAGTATCAGCAAGGTGTGACTTGCTATGCTCAGAACTGGATGAGGAATCCGAATCGTGATGGTGACGATGGCGATGACGTTGTGGACTATGTCTATTACGTGAATGGTGGCAATGCGGGCGATCAGAACTACTAGAACTATCATCAGAAAATTTTACACGATGTCTCATTGCGGATGACTTGGGTAATTGCATAGATGAATTTTGTGGATTATTAGGTTCGATATTTACGCCAGACAACTTAAGTTCTTGTGGCCGAATTTCTATATTTGAAGAATGCAAAATAGCATTATTTGGCGGAATTTCGATATTCAAAGGATTCAAAACGAAATTATTTGGCGGTAATTTGACGTTTAAAGGAAAATATCGCAGCGGAGGAGGGATTAACCTTGGCTGCAAAGCCAAATATAATGAATTAGGCACAAATTAAGGCGCATTTTGATTTAACGAAAGCAATGGCCGAGAATTTAACGTGCGGTTGCTAGATGGCAACATTGAAGATGCGCAATGCGCATTTCTGCACAAGTAGCATGCTGCACATTGAATTCAGAAAAAATTTTGCTATCGATAGAGTGGTTTACGCGCTGTGATGGATTATTTTCAATGTGATTAGAAACCGATTGTGGATTAAGTAGATTACTTAATTCCACTCAAAGTTTAAGCATTTCTTCCGAATTTTCCTCTTTATCTTGATTTACGCATGAAGAAAGGTTCGAAAACTGCATACATATACATTGCAGAGTCTCGAATATAAGTTGTTAGTAACAATAGGTTCAGGCGCAATTATTTTCGGTCTTTTATGCTTAAGCCATTATTGCACTCTTCATCGGAGGCTAATTTATGCGGCTCAGAACCAGGTTCCTGGTTATTTGACGTATTAAGGGTGTGCGTATTATTGATGATCGTATCATTATGTAAATTATCTCTAACAGGTTTAGCATAATTATTAATGATTGATCGCTACATTGTTAAGTATATGGTACTCGTCGTCAGAATGTGAAACACACGAAGCATGTAACGATGAGGGTAATTTGCCATTATTCATACTCGAATTAGAGTCAGCAAGTACGGTTTTTTGTTGGCAAACCGAATTAGAAGGAGTTGGAGGCTTTTTCTTCACCGGAGACGTTTTTGAAGTTTTCTTACCAGCCATTTTTATGTATGAAAACGTTTAAAAATGTAATTTTTGGTAAAAGAAATTTTACCAAGTCGAATTTTGCAGAAAATTTTTTTGAATTTAACCTTTCTTCGAGATCGAAAAAGGTATTTTCACGTATATAGTACTCACTTACACTAGGTAAGCTGTAACTAACGTGGAATGAAAAGATATGCGTAAGACTAAGCGTAGGCAGCGTATAGCATGCAAGCTTAGAGCACATGTAGGCAAAAAACCTGTGTGGCAAAATATATCGTCGAGAGAAAATGATGAAGAATCGTCGCCTGAGGGTTGACAGAAATGGAGAAATAATCGGGTCCTCGATTTTGTTGTCGCCCAGAGGGTCAACGGAAATGGAAGATATGAACGACTTTGCCGCAATACACAAAAGTATTGCCACAAACGCTTACTTAAATGCGCACTGCCACGAACACAGTCGACACAATAACAGAGGTGAACGAAACGTCACACATGTTTAGATAGCCAAAAATAATGATTTTGGGATAGAAAAATAATTTTTAAGATGACTGACCAGGTCGGTTGTACCTAGCAACCTCGAAGGGGGAACTTCCAGTATAAATACAAAGGATAAATATAATAAATAAATATAAATACAGGGACCTCCAGTTTAAGTACAGGACCCGCTCTATGTCTACAAAATCAACATAGGAACGGATGTATTCACCTTCGGGATTTACTTAGGTACCTAAACTGCTCTCAGCGCTGGTCAAGTTCGCATAATCATGGGGCAATTTCGAACAGTTGACCCATGTAGACCTACAGCTTCAACTCCCTCAGTCCTAATATTGTTGACTGCACTTTTGTCGGGAGTTTCAGCAGCTACGCCCTAAATCCTAACACTCATACCTACCTAAATCCCGGAATACTCGCAAGGTCAGTTGACCGATCTCAACCCACTCAAGTTGATAATTTAACTTGTTTTCTTAGTTCAAAGCATACGTGGGCAGCAAGAAATTTCTGGGGGTGGGGGTGCAAGATTTTTTTGAAGGTCAAAAAAATGGCCTTAAAAACGATGGTATGGTGATAAAAACACCATTTTTCGACGTTTCTCATCAAGCACTATCCATTGGCATCAAAAAATTGCGAAAAAGCTGAAAAAAATTTCAAAAATTGAATTCTGGGGGGGTATTTTGATTTCTGGGGGGGGTATTTGGTTTCTGGGGGGGGGGTGCATACCCCCCCAAACCCCCCACGCCCAGGTGATGGTTCATGAGGCTGATTTGAAATTTTTGGTTTCTTATCAGTGCATCACTCTAAACTTTAAATACAGCAACAGCGAGCTCTCATCTGGTCAATCATCATAAAATAATAATTACGGTTTTAGCTAATTTTGGGTTGATGAAAAATGAAAGAATTTCAATGAAGGAAAAGACCATACGCTATTACCTTTATCCGTCTGCTGACGTAACTCAAAAAATAAGAAATAAAAAATTTAATCGTCGACCAATATATTTTGCAAAAATCATACACTGAAAAAATAATACGACGATTGACTAACATGAATCAATTCGTTAATACCAAATTTACATGTATCAATTGGCGTCAGTTGACGCTCACATAAAATAAAAATGAACGATATTACTGGTTATGCAAATACTAATATGGAACAAGAACGTGAAATAATACAATACACGCGTTTTATCGTGAAATAATATAACACACACGTTTGACTAAGATGATAATAATAATGCAATGAAATCGAACGTTCAATAACTCTTACATAAGTAAATTACTGATGTTAGCATATTCGTAACTCTGGTTTACCGGACAAGTATGTACCTAATAGAATTTTAAGTTGAAAAGTAAGGGTTAATTGAGAACTGAAGGCATAACCACGAGCTCACACATCACACAGATTGCTACTCGAAAATGGTTATGTTAACCGATACAGTACCAAGCTGTTGTCGGATGGAATACGCGAACTGATGACAAATGTTCGCACCGTGTAACTCTCGTAGTTACATGTACATAACATATGTACCTGCATACATAACCGTATATAGCCTGTTTCATTTATCCGAGAGCTTTTTCGATAAACGTTTTGGGAGGCTCCCTTCTTTCTTATTTACTGTGGGTCGCTAGATCTCACTGTAGCTATGTACGTAGCAGAAGGGTTTTTCAATAACATTTTTGCAGCATAATTTATTGTAGTAATCCAGCAGATCAATGAACTTACAGATAAAAATCGCGCATTCAGCTTATCCTACGTTGACACTTTAAACACAATAGACTAAAATGTTAAGAAACGCCGCGAACTCCCGCATAGGTCAGTGGTAAGACGTCTGCTTGTCGTCGAAGCAACCCGGGTTCGACTCCAGCCGATGGCTTTTTATTTAACGCACTTACTGTAGTATGTCCCCGCACTGATTAAATGCTTAAATTAAATTTATATGGACGGATTAGTGCAATTAAAATGCAAGAATTCCAGCCACTCGCCCTCACTGAGCTGATCTGCTGAATTACAATAATTCGTCTTGTTTCGCTTACTGTAGCCCTTAAAAAAATTGACTAAAAAGCTCTCGAATAAATAAAACAGACTATAGATTCCCAAATGCCTGATTTATGCTATTGTGACTAAGCCCACTATACTAATAATCTGTTTCACATGTAAGTGCGGTGCACACACACACTCATCAAACTCATGCGCTTCGTTTCGCTGTTCGGATGTGCTTTCCCAGCAGCTCGTTTCGCTGTTATGGATGTGCTTTCCTGTCAGCTCGTTTTGCTGTTCGGATGTGTTATTTATAGCTTTTGCGCTTTAACCCGTCGAGATAACGTTTCATCTCAGGATTGAATAGCGCAAATTTTTAGGTAGTTGAGCACTGGTTCGGCTCGCGAAAGCGACTGAACACTGCGCGGTGGCGGGTCTTCAGACCTGCCCAGTCTTTAGGCTTCTCAATTACACTCATAACTGAGGGTATAAATTTTATGATTTTATCGACAGTACGCCGATGGAAGCTATTTATAAGATCAATGAACCACAATCTGTAAGATTATTGTCGGAGATAGTTTTTGAACCTAATGCATGAACTTGAGTGAAATTAAGTATAAGTAAATGTGTTGAACGATCTATATTATGCGTGCAATAGCCAGTAGTAGGTACCTTCGATGAAAGTTTTTGTAGAAAACTGAAACTTTGTTGCAAATTTTTTGAGTCTGCAAGGACATAATTTTTTACAGAACATTTCTAACTTGCGATGAGCGGATTTTCACTCAGGTCACACCGCATCAAACGTGAAGATAAGAAGCACCTGTAGGTACATCTGTCGAGACACAGATTTGATTCGTGAAGTTAAGTACTATCAATTTAAGAGTGAAAGTACGTAATTGACGTGCTAAACAAGCAAGTTCTTATTTTAAAAACAAGAAGATAATCTAAACATTTATAAAAAATTCGTATACTGTATCAGATATCAGATCTTAGTTTTTCTAGTTCTTCCCGATTATCGCGCGCGTTCTCAATTTCGCAGTTTCGGAAGATTAGCAGCGCTGCAGCAGTTTTCAGCCGCTTTGCGAAAATTGCAACTTCATATTTGCCATTTACCTACCTATTGTGATCATCATTACCGCTGGCAACACTTTATCGATGGATATGAAACACGAGATGTACGACGGTGAACGGAATGCAAAACGTCCGCGCAAGGTTTCTCAATCTGAATTATCTGAATTATGTAACAAGCAGGGAGGAGGGATGAAATCCCTTATCCAAACTATTATCCGCCATTATCATCGGGCATTCATTGTACAAATCACTGGCGTAGCCAGTGGGGGGGAAAGGGGGGAATTCCCCCTGGGGAAAAATTTTTACATTTCCAAAAAGTGAGCAATATGGTTGCGTGATGCTGTTTGCGATGAAAAATCGAAAACTTCGGTGCTTCGCGCCGGTTTATTCTATTATTTGGCAGTTTCTACCGTTTTAGTGGTGGAAAATCAAAAAATTAGCGCTTTGCGCGCATGAGAAGCATGTTTTCCGCGAAAAACATGAAAAATTTTTGAGAAAATTTAATTTTTCAATAGCTTAAATCGTGCAGGATGATGTGAAAAGCCCAGTTATTTAAGGGCCCCTCGCGTTTTTACGCGTTTTTTAGACGAAAAATTTTTTGGAATCCCCCCTGGCGAAAATCCTGGCTACGCCTATGGTACAAATATTGCGTCTAAAGCTGCTAGAGTCGCATCCTTAATACACAAAACATTCGTCTCAAGAAATACCGATTTGATGATCAGAGCTTTTAAAACATACGTTAGACCTATCCTTGAATACGGATCCGTTGTCTGGAATCCATACCAAAATGGATATATTACACGACTTGAAAAAGTACAAAGAAAATTTACAAAAAAATTATTTTGGAATAAAACTTTTTTCGTATGATGAAAGATTGAATATCCTAAACTTGGAACGACTCGAAACCCGTCGTATCCAGGGAAAAGGTAAAATCCGGAATCAGGACCAGGACCAGGACCGGACTCAGGACAAATGGGTAAAATCCAGACAATCAGGACCAGGACCAGGACTGGACTCAGGACAAATGGGTAAAATCCGGACAAACAATCAGGACAATGAAAAGATCAGGACAATGTCAGATGTGTAGGGTCGGACTCACACCTGGGCGTGGGGGGTTTGGGGGGTATGCACCCCTCAGAAACCAAAATACCCCCCAGAATTCAATTTTTGAAATTTTTTTTCGTTTTTTTCGCTATTTTTTGATGCCAATGGATAGTGCTCTATGAGAAACGTCTGAAAAACGGTGTTTTTTCCGCCATACCACCATTTTTAAGGCCATTTTTTTGATCTTCAAAAAATTTTGAACCCCTCCCCCAGAATTTTCTTGCTGCCCACGTATGGTCGGACTGGCCAGGACCAGACAAATTGGGTAAAATCCGGACAATGAAAAGATCAGGACAATGTATTAGATATGTAGGGTCGGATTAGCCAGCAGGCACGTAGCTATGGGAGGACTGGGGGTCCGGACCCCCAAAATGCAGAAAAAACCGGAAAAGTTGGACTTTTTACACGTTATTTTATGCTATTTTTGGCTTGGACCCCCCAAAATTGGTGTTGGTCCCCTCAAAATAGAAGGGCCAGCTACGTGCCTGCTAGCCACGACCGGACAAAATGGGTAAAATCCGGACAATTAATCAGGACAATTGGAGTGGGGTAGTCCCAGAACTAGGCAAGGGTGCCTAAAGGGGGCCTGATGGAGGTTCACAAGCGCCACTGGGGTTCACAAGCGTAAGTGGGGTTCACAACCGCCACCAGGGTGCATGAGCGCCACCAAGCTTCACAAGCGCCACCGGGGTTCACAAGCGCCGCTGGGGTTCACAACCGCCACCAATGTCCATAAGCGTCACTGAGGTTCACAAGCGCCACTGGGATTCACAAGCTCCACTGGAGTTCACAAGCGCCACTGGGGTTCACAAGCGCCACTGAGGATCACAAGCGCTACTGAGGTTCACAAGCGCTACTGAGGTTTACAAGCGCCATCAACATTTATAAGCACTGCCGAGGTTTACAACTGCTATTAGGTTTCACAAGCACCACTTAACTTCACTAGCGCCACTGAGGTTCACAAGCGCTACTGAAGTTCAGTAGCGCTGTGAACCTTGGCAGTGCTTATAAATGTTTATGGCGCTTGTAAACCTCAGTAGCGCTTGTGAACCTCAGTAGCGCATGTGATCCTCAGTGGCGCTTGTGAACCCCAGTGGAGCTTGTGAATCCCAGTGGCACTGAGTGAACCTCAGTGGCGCTTATGGACATTGGTGGCGCTTGTGAACCATAGTGGCGCATGTGAACCCCAGTGGCGCTTGTGGCTTTGTGGCGCTCATGGACCTTGGTGGCGGTTGTGAAACACAGTGGCGCTTGTAAACCCCAGTGGCGCTTGTGAACCCCCATCAGGCCCCCTTTGGGCACCCTTGCCTAGTTCTGGAACTACCCCACTCCAATTGTCCTGATTAATTGTCCGGATTTTACCCATTTTGTCCAGTCCTGGCTAGCAGGCACATAGCTGGCCCTCCTGTTTTGGGGGACCAACACCAATTTTGGGGGTCCAAGCCAAAAATAGCACAAAATAACGTGTACAAAGTCCTATTTTTCCGGTTTTATCTGAATTTTGGGGGGTCCGGACCCCCCAGTCCCCCACAACTACGTGCCTGCTGGCTAGTCCGACCCTACATATCTAATACATTGTTCTGATCATTTCATTGTCCTGCTTGATTGTCCGGATTTTAACCAATTTGTCTGGTCCTGGCCAGTCCGACCATACGTGGGCAGCAAATAAAATTCTGGGGGAGGGGGGTGCAAAATTTTTTTGAAGATCAAAAAATGGTGGTATGGCGAAAAACACCATTTTCGACGTTTTTCATAGAGCACTATCCATTGGCATCAAAAAATTGCGAAAAAACAAAAAAATTCAAAAATTGAATTCTGGAGGGTGCATACCCCAAACCCTCCACGCCCAGGTGTGAGTACGACCCTACATATCTAATACATTGTCCTGATCTTTTCATTGTCCTGATTGTTTGTCCGGATTTTACCCATTTGTCCTGAGTCCGGTCCTGGTCCTGATTGATTGTCCGGATTTTACCCATTTTGTCCTGGTCCTGGTCCTGGTTCCGGATTTTACCCATACCCTCGTATCCACACTGATCTTGTCTTTGCCTTTAAAATTGTTAAACACAAAATATTGACATTTAATGAATTTTTGAGCTTGCACCTGATAGAGGTACTAGATACGTAAATAACATGAAACTGTTCAACAAACAATCACGTTTAGATTGTAGAAAACATGACTTTAGCGAACAAGGTGGCTAAAATTTGGAACATTCTCCCGCAGAATACAGTTGACTGTAATAACCCAATGGCGGCAGTAATCATATGCAGTCAACTGCAGGTAATATAGCATGCAAGCGTAAAATTATATGCAGTCAAAAATCAGCGGCCTGGACTGCAGGTAATATAGCACACAATGTGATATTATACGCAGTCAAGTTGAGTGCATATTGATATGGGAAGCTGGCGCTTTGCTCGCATTTCAACCTGTAGTATATGGTTTTAGAAGATACTTTCATTTGAGATGGTCTGGGTGATCTGCTTCCTCGCTAGAGAATGTTTTTTGCGCTGCATGGGTAGCAGCTTCAATAGCTGCCCAGTCACCCAATAGCGCATTTTGATCGGCCAGCATAAGCTCTGGTCCTGCTTGATAGATATTCAGTAGCTGTTGCTGCTCTTGCCATCATTCTGGGAATTGTTTTACTGTAGTAGTCCAATATTTGACAAAATGGTTGTTTAGTCAGCTATAAAATTACATTTAAACACAAGAAAAGGGCAAAAATGGCTAAAAATAAAGTACATAGACAGCGTAGGCATGTGCCTTACTTTCCTTTGGTATGTACATATTTGTGAAGCATTTTATTTCCACTACAATAAAACAATTCCCCAGAATGAGGGACAAGAACAGCAACAACTACTCAATATCTGTCATGCAGGAACAGAGCTAACGCTGGCCCATCAAATCGCGCTAATGGGTGACTGGGCAGCTATTGAAGCTGCTACCCATGCACCGCAAAAAAACATTCCCTAGTGAGGAAGCAAATCTGCCAGACCATCTCAAATAAAACTGCCTTCTAAAACGATCTACTACAGGTTGAAATGTGAGCGGAGCGCCAGCTTCCCATATCAATATGCATTCAATTGACTGCATATAATATCACATTGTGTGCTATATTACTTGCAGTCTACGACGCTGGTTTTTGGCTGCATATAATTTTACGTTATGTGCTATATTACCTGCAGTCTAGGCCGCTGGTTTTTGACTGTATATAATTTTACATTGTATGCTATGTTACCTGCAGTTGACTGCATTTAATTCCTGCCCCCAATAGCTTTTAGGAATATGATTTCGGAAATTGATTTTAGTGTCGTATCTTAAGAAGCGTACGTAAGAGCATTGTGCCTTATGCTCCTGGTACCATTGCATTATGTGTTGCTTTATGCACATACTTTGTTTTATGCAGATTTTGTATTATGTTCACATTGACAATGCGTTTTTACCTACTTTTTATGTGTTTTCTTTAGTACTTTTACCGGATAAATTTTCTTCTTCTTTCTTCTTCAACTAAGGGCACTTTGCACTTTAGCGGAATTTTTTATTTTTTCGTTAAAATAACTTTTTCTGGCATTTTAAAGGTCGGTGATTCCAAAAAAACCAATCATTCTGCACGGAAACTTATTTTTTTCTTTTAAATTTAAGAAAAAACTTTGAAAAATTTTTCATTTTTTCATGTTTTTTTCGGTTTTACTTGATAAGATATAGGAAAATCTAAGTTTTTGCTTCTAATATACTTAGGCTTAGGCTTAGTATATCTGAAAAGGTGTTTTAAGCTGCTATAGGTCGAGGTCGCTTCCGCTCAGGTCAATGTATAGATGCTTAGGTCGATGAATAGATGCTTAGGTCGATGTATAGATGCTTATATTGACGTTAGAATGGTTATTAAATACACAAGATTTCCATATTTTGTGTTGAAAATTTTCATGATACAACGTTTTCCGCGCGAAAAGATTGATTTTTTTGGAATCGGCGACCTTTAAAATGGCAGAAAAAGTTGTTTTCAGGGAAAAACAAAAAATTCCAGTAAAGTGCAAAAATTCTGAAACTAATTCAGGTTGTTGGTAAAAAAAATAAAAAAATCTCGAAGTTTTATCACTTCCACATTAGATTAGAATTGCGAAAATTATTAATGGTAACTGTAAAAACATAAATATTGCGAAAAATGTCGAAAAGGGCATAATTGTACAAAGAGGGACCCGTACTTTCTACACTACACACTAAGTATATAATATTTACAAATAGCGTACTTGTCGTATTATGTGCAAAGTATAAAAGTATACCTAATGCCGAGTCAGATTTATTACTGTCCGCCGTACTTTCTACATAATTGCGTGCAAAGTACGCTGTTGACTTCGTTTTATTACATACTTACTGCATAAATTTGTGCAAAGCATGGAACCGGCATTCGTGTAGCTGGGTCACATATGTATCAACATAGTCAGGTACTACTGTGCCTGATGCACACCTACCTTTTGTGTGCAGTTACAGTGGTCGCCATGAAAGATGACGCGCCATCACCCTCAGAATTATAATGGATGGTGCGTCGCGGCGCCGCGTATACGTCCATCATGCGCCATCATCTCTTTTTTCTATTAAGCGCCATTAACCTCCATCATCCTGTTAATCTGGCGATGCGGACGGGCGCAATTTAGCTATTTATAGCGCCAACAAGAAGGAAGCGCGCCAGCATTCACGTGCACGCTTCCTTGTTGGCGCTATTAATAGCTAAATTGCGCCGTCCAGATCGCTCGGATTAACGGGATGATGGAGGTTAATGGCGCTTAATAGAAAAAGAGATGATGGCGCATGATGGGCATAGCGCTGGCGCTAGCCACGCACCATCCATTATAATTCTGAAGGTGATGGTGCGTCATCTTTCATGGCGACCACTGTACTTGCTGCAGCAAACTCGAATAGTAGCGCTTGTTTGGAGATTTTTTAGGTTTTTGCATGCGCTGGTTCCATTCAAGACATTTTTAAAGCATAATCTTGACAGTAATTATATGCAGTCAACTGTAGGTAATATAGCTTATATGCAGTCAAAAACCAGCGGCCTAGACTGTAGGTGATATAGCACACAACGTAAAATTATATGCAGTCAAAAACCAGCGGCCTGGACTGCAGTTAATATAGCACACAATGTAAAATTATAACCAGCGACCTGGACTGCAGGTAATATGTAATATAGCACACAATGTGATATCGCTCGCATTTTAACCTGTAGTAGATGGTTTTAGAAGGTACTTTTATTTGGGATGGTCTGGCAGATCTGCTTCCTCACTAGGGAATGTTTTTACGCTGCATGGGTAGCAGCTTCAATAGCTGCCCAGTCACCCAATAATGCATTTTGATCGGCCAGCGTAAACTCTGGTCCTGCTTGATAGATATTGAATAGCTGTTGCTGTCCTTGTCCTCATTCTGGGGAATTGTTTTACTGTAGTAGTCCGATAATTGGCACAATCGTTGTTTCGCCAGCTACAAAATTACATTTAAACCAAGAAAAGGGCGAAAATGGCTAGAAATAACGTATGTAGACAGCGTAGGCATGCACCTTATTTTCCTCTGGTACGTACATATTTGTGAAGCATCTTATTTCCACTACAATAAAACAAAATGAGGGACAAGAACAGCAACAACCATGGGCGTGCGCAGGGGTGGGCGGTTGCCCCCACCCGTAGCCCAAAAATAATTTTGAAAAGGTAAGGAAATGCATGAAAATTAGCATCTCTTTGCCGAAAAATCTCACAATTTTCGGCGCAATCATCATTTTTGCTATTGTAGGCCCAGGCGCGGCGAAAAAATGCAATTTTTATAGCCTATTGAGAGAAATTAAATTTTCTTTGTAGAACTTTGAATTTTATAAGCTTAAGTGCACTTTCGGAAATATCAGAAAATGCACTTTATTTGGTGCTCCAGCAAACAAATCGTGAAATATAGGGTCACCAATTTTGAACCGCTTCCCTCTGAAAAAAATCGTGCGTACGCCCCTGGCAACAACTACTCATCTATCATGCAGGACTAGAGCTTATAGTGGTCCATCAAAATGCGCTAATGGGTGACTGGGCAGCTATTGAAGCTGCTACCCATGCAGTGCAAAAAAACATTCTCTAGTGAGGAAGCAGATCTGCCAGACCATCTCAAATAAAAGTACCTTCTAAAACCATCTACTACAGGTTAAAATGCAAGCAAAGCGCCAGCTTCCCATATCAATACGCATTCAACTTGACTGCATATAATATCACATAGTGTGCTATATTACCTGGAGTCCAGGCCGCTGGTTTTTGACTGCATATAATTTTACGTTGTGTGCTATATTACCTACAGTCTAGGCCGCTGGTTTTTGACTGCTTGTAATTTTACATTGTATGCAGTGATCGTACGGGGACCCCGATCTCGACCCCAAAAAACCCCGACCCCCGACCGGGGGCATGATTTTTCGAGTCGGGGTTGAATCTTTTTTCGGGGTTGAAATAAAGCATTTTATCTGTTGGTACATGGAAGAACTGTATAAATAGCAAATAAATTCGGAAGAAGGACGATTCATTCACCAGCAAAATTGATATGTTAAACTCGACACTCACGATATTTCATAAAAAGAACAGTTGGTCGCCGTGTTGTTAAGACGTATATACATACATGTTCGCATATTTTCCGTTATGAAGCGCGCCGAAATTACTGCGTAATCACAGGCGTAGCCGGGGGGAATGGAGGCACATGCTCCCGGAATTTTTCAGAAATTATGTTGATTTTTCTGGCGCAATGTGTTCAGAACATTGAGTTTAAAAAGGCAAAACGTCAAAGTTTTCCGGCGCTTCGCGCCGAGTCATTATTATTTATTTTTTACACAGATCCAATGAATTTAAAAGCTTGAATCTGTTAAAATAATCCAGCACTTCGCAGCAATTTAGTGATTTAATGCACTATTAGTGTATTGAATGAAACTGCACATGCTTGTTGAACATAATAGTAAAAGTGTGACAAGTGTTTGCGTACCAATTTATCTATTCTCTGCTTTGTTTATCTTTCTTTACAAGGACACATAATTCTATTTTAAATAAAAGGAAAGGCCAATGTGTTTCTGCGCATTTTCTGTTTTCTGAACTAGTTAATAAGAAGGCCACAAATGGGCCTGAAAATGGTGAGAACAAAATTCTCATTGATACATCTTTCAATGACTTATTGGTTGCGACCACACCTGGGCGTGGGGGGTTTGGGGGTATGCACCCCCCCAGAAACCAAAATACCCCCCCAGAAATCAAAATACCCCCCCCAGAATTCAATTTTTGAAAATTTTTTCGTTTTTTTCGCAATTTTTTGATGCCAATGGATAGTGCTTGATGAGAAACGTCGAAAAATGGTGTTTTTATCGCCATACCACCATTTTTAAGGCCATTTTTCGACCTTCAAAAAAATCTTGCACCCCCCCCAGAATTTTCTTGCTGCCCACGTATGGTTGCGACCCGTTGCTGCGCTACATACTTAGCAGAGGTCGAAAAATGCATTTCAGCTCAGAAGCTTTGTGCAGTGTAGGTGTTCATCAATTTTAAGTTTTTTGGACTTCATTCAGAACCGAGATTTTGCCAATTTGCGAAAATTTTAACTTCACTAATTAAAAATTAGAGTGCTTTTTTACAAAATTTTCGGGGATTCTGCCCTGGACCTCGCTGGTGGCGCTTGAGCGCGCCACCCCAGACCCCCAGCCGTACAGTCTCGTTCTACATGTTGGAAGAGATTTTTAGGAGGACAGAAAAGGTAAAAGGATTGGGAATTTTTAAAAATTTCGGCGCTTCGCGCCGCAATTACTTTATCTGTTCTGTATGATTTAAGCGGTATAAATTGAGTTTAAAGAGTAAAAACGTCGAAATTTTCCTGCGCTTAGCACCGCCGATTATTCTCTTAGGGCGGTAAAATATGACTGAATTTCTTGATGCTTTGCGCCACTTATGATTTCCTAACTGTTAGTCAATAAAAAGGCGTAAATTCTACATGAAAAACGGTAAAAATTTCGAAAATTTTCGGCGCTTCGCGCCGCAATTACTTTATCTGTTCTGTATGATTTAAGCGGTATAAATTGAGTTTAAAAAGTAAAAACGTCAAAATTTTCCTGCGCTTAGCACCGCCGATTATTGTCTTACATAGGGCGGTAAAATATGACTGAATTTCTTGATGCTTTACGCCACTTATGATTTCCGAACTGTTAGTCAATAAAAAGGCGTAAAATTTTACATGAAAACGGTAAAAATTTCGAAAATTTCCGGCGCTTCGCGCCATTGGCTCCTCTACAATCAGTGCGCCATAGAAAACCTTATGAAAAAACTGTGGAAGAATACGAAAAAGCGAGAGCGATTAGTGATTAAAATTGAAAGTAATGCTAAATTGCTAAAACCATGCTTGAACTTGGAATGAAAATAAAATGTTGAACATAACCAGCTTTTATTAGTATGCTCTACAAACAAGTGAAGGTATCGTTTTTATCCTTTTCAAATTGGTATGTAATCATGCAATGTTAATTGTTAATGTTCAACCCCGACCCCGAAAACCGGGGTTTTTCATCCCCGACCCCGACCCCGATCAGGGGTGAAAATCTGACCCCGTACGATCACTGATTGTATGCTATATTACCTGCAGTTGACTGCATATAAGTACTGCCCATAATATTCAACACATAAGCGTGTGAAATTACCTTAAATGTGATAAAAGCGAGTTGGGACTGACTGAGCGGGGTTAACAATGTCTAAGGCTTAGGCTTAGTTATGTGCATTCAAATTGATGCCAGCGCATGGGCTAAGCCTGAGATAAATGGAGCAAAAATTGCGTTTATGTTTATTTCGTTTATTAAAATTACGTTTATTTCCATTTATGCCTTAGGCTTAGCCCATGTCTGGCATCAATGTGAATCCGCAAGCAAGAGCGAAGCGAGCAGAGCAATATGAATGCACATTAGTAAGCCTAAGCCTAACGCATGGGTTTTTCCTTCTTAATGCGCTTAAAAACAAATCGCTGCATACAATCTCGAAATGAACTGGTGTTGAGTGGTCAAGACGTCGGATTTCAAATCCAGAGGTCCACAGTTCGAGTCCAATGTACTAAAACTTTCTTTTCTTTCATATTGAGAAGCCTGACGTACTCTCATAGTCTAAAAACTTCGACACACACAAAGGGTAGGTGTCCACCAGGCAAAGTTGCTGGCAGTCGGATTCGAAACGTGGACCTCTTGCTCTAAAGTCTAAAATCATAGCCAATCGACTGACGCTGGTTAATTTCGATAAAGATTGCAAGGTATTCATAATGTTTTGCATTGGTTTACCAGCTGATTAGGCTTGGGCTTAGTATCATGGACTGACCAAAATGCTGGTGCCAGCGTTTAAAAGAAGCCTGAGTAATGGAATGCGACGAGCGAAGCGAGCGACGTGAGTTACATCCTATTACTTAGGCTTATTTTAAACGCTGGCACCAACATTTTGGTCAGTCGTATGAATCTACTGTAAAAATCAGAGGACTGCCTTATTTGTTTTTGACTTGACTTAAATCGAACCAGTTTGATGGCAGCTTTCACCAGATACTACTTGTTGTATACATACTTATAACGTGGCTATCTTGATACATATGTGAACCAGGTACACCAATGCCCATGGAACCTATTTACACACGTGTATGTACACTAATAGTCGGAGTAATAATCTGCTGATTGAAGAAAACATGAGCCCGAGAATCCTTTCAAGAATAAACAAAAACAGGCGCTTTGTGAATCCATTAGTACAGTTAGTGTCAAATACTAGTAGCTTTGTTTTTCCTGAAAAAATGAATATTTTTATGCTACAAGAAATATGCAGAGATCAGCTTAGTGTTATCAATTATTTCATTGATTCCAAATCGCAATTACGTTCATCATACAGTGAAGCAGAGCGAAAATGTAAGGAGGAATGGTACAAAAGAAGGTTTCGTTAAAGTTACCTCGATGAATTTATGTTGAGCGAAAGATATGGTGCTACATTCGATTTGGCCTATGCGAATCTATTAGCTCACATTCATGATAGGAATCCTTAATAAAAGTTTCAATTCTTGTTTTTGTATTTCTGATGACAAGATTTACAGCGTGCCATTGTTAGTTTACCGAAGTCAACAGCATACTTTGCACATAATGGAATAATTTCGTTATTTGCGATTTTATGCCCTATATTAACTGGTATGGGGGAATAGTGGAAAATTATTCACCCTCAAGGGCGGATTTCAACATGGTAATATTCGATTTAAATTATCCGCCCTTGGGGGCGCATAAGCGATACCTATGCAAACCCTGAATGTTCAAGAAGTAATTGTTCATTTTCCATTAAAATTTTTTTCCGCGCTTTCTTTTAAGGTTAGCTATCAGGATAAATTTGTTTTTAGGACATGTTTCGGGGATTTTCGACAGTTTCGCTTTGGACCATATTCTGAAATTAGGTACTCGGTAAATACTAAACATGTTCCGCAGATGTGCCTGATGGAAGATAGCCACAAACTTATCAGACAAGATCGCCGGCAAAATTTTTTGGAAACTTAATTTAAAAAACTGAATTAAAAAGTATTACGAACAAAACATTTGGGCACCTAACTTCCATTTGCTTTATTATACGATTTCGAAAACTTGGTCGTGGGTAAAAGGTTGAGATGGCGCTTATGGCTAAAACGTGGCGATGGCCATGGCCATCGCCAAGTGGGTATATATGGTGGCGAACTTGGCGATAACCTTGGCTAAGTTGATAAAAGGCGGCGAACTTGACGATGGTGCCATGGCCATCGCCAAATGGGTAAAAGATGGCGAACTTGGCGATGGCACCTTGGCCTTGGTTATCACTAAATGGGTCAAAGGTAGTGAACTCGGCAATGGCAATGGCCATCGCCATTGACAAGTTCGCCACCTTTACCCATTTCGGCGATGGCCTTGGCCAAGTTCGCCACCTTTCACCCACTTGGCGATGGCCAAGGCCATTGCCATTGCTCAGTTCGCCACGTTTTACCCTCTTGGCGGGGGAGGGGCGGTCTCCCTTAAATACGGCCCTGCGTAACTCAGCTCGAGCGGTTCCTGAAATTTCTGTATTTGCTCTGCTTACTGTGCTTACGCTCTTCAGCAGCTTATTGTTTTTGATAGGATGATTCTGTGGATCCTACAAATCCTGGACCATCCATAGTTGTTCACGTTCGCAATTTGAATCCCAAGGCCACCGAAGCAGATCTTTTAGAAGCGTTGGGTCATTTTGGAGCCATTTCCTATGCTACCTGCGTGCCTACAAAGCGAATGGCTCTAGTTGAATTCGAGGTTAGTCAGTAGTGCACAAGCAGCGCGAGGCCCTTGTTTTAAAAAGACTGGCATGAATGCATATTAAGTTTAGATTTGGGATACCTATGTGCGGTATTTTTTGACGGTGAGTTGGGTTTAAAATTGAGGAACTTAATACTTAAGTTCGTAGGACTTGACGCATGATGCACATAAGACGACAAGCACCATCACGAGCATTTACTGTCTTTGTATAAGCATATATAAAGGTGCGTCGTACAATAAACTGATGTGTATCTGAATCAAATTTTGAGCTGTTTTAATAATTTTATGCAACGTGATGCTACTGCTAAGTGTTTAGGTAGGTAAAATTCAGGATGACAAGAAAATACATGTCCATCCATTCTGTTTGTCGCCAGCCTTATTTAGGCCGATTCTGGACTCGATTGTGTTATAGAGGCGCCCTTGTTTTTTGATTCTATGCGAATTAATTTCATTGAATGCGGCTTAGTATTAGGGTTCGTATATTTTGGTTAAAGTAATTTAAAACCAACTGTTTTTTTATTGTGTACTGCTGCACTGTTTACTTAAACAGAAAAATTTTCTAAGTTACCTTTTTTGTTTAAAATAACGCAAAGTCAGATATGTAACATTAGTCACCGGTAGATATCCTGCATGCACAGTCAGTGGCGGATCTAGGATTTTCCTGATGGGGGGGGGCGGTACCCCAACTTTTTCAAAAGCAGTCAAAAATAGGTTCAAAAATTTGCCATTCACTCACATGCGAAATAGCGTTTGTTTCGGCGTTTCACATTATCTACTTTTATTTGAAATCACTTCTGACGCAACATTTTTTGAAAAAGAAAACATTGAAATTTTAGGCAATTTTGGCGAACAAGTCAATAAATTACGTGCACAGCGATAATTAGGCGCGAAGCGAAGCTTTGAAAAATTAGTGACTAGGCTGAAAGGCGTCCAGAAGCTTAATTTACTGCTTAATTTCTTGTATTTGTAGCATTTTACGCCGAACGACGAAAGTTTTCTAAAAGTTATGCTCGAAAATAAATGAAATCTATACTGAAATAGCTGTTTCTGCTCTATTAATTGTTTTGGAAGCTATTCCATCAGCACAAAATGGCTTTCGGGTCTCAAAGAAAGTGAATAAATGTAATTAACAGGTATTATCCGGCGCCGAAAAAAGTTGAGAAATTATGATCACTGACGGCCAAAAATCATTGCAAATTACATATTTATTCTTTATCTCGCCAAATATTTTTGGCCAATGCCCCCATCCTTAAATCCGCCCTTGTGCACAGCATGGGAATTCTGGGGGCAGGTGAAATTATAAATTGCCTTTTTCGGGTCCAAAAATGGTAGGTACGCGCCAAAAACATCGTTTTTCAACGTTTTCGACGATGTTCGAGAGCATAAAAGCAGGAAAAATGTCAAATCAAAAAAAATCGGAACAAATTGAATAAAATACAGTCAAAACATGAGCATAATGGCGTGAAGCGCCGAAAATGTGGTACTTTTTAGCAAATAGATAGCTAAAAACGCTTAAAAAAGCATCTTTTATACAAATTTTTAGAAAATTTTTGACTACTTTCAAAAGATCACTATTTCTGGGGGTGAAACCCTCCCCACCTCCCAAGATCATGTATGGTAGATACCCTAAATTTTGCAATACTGTCTTTTTAGGACATCAATAGTGCCAAAAGTTGCGTAAGTTACTCGCAGAGTAGCCAGATTTTCGTTGCTGGTCAGCCAGCATTGTTCAATTTTTCTACAAGCAAGACCATACAACGTCTTGGGTATATAACACTTTATCTTGCCATACATATGTTCGTTTGGTTCCAAACTTTTCTTGTTCCAGCTTGGAATGTGAAAAACCCAACGTGGTTGTTCTTCTGACGATCTTCAATGCACAATATCCAATAACTACGGTAAGAATTTTCTATTTTATATTTGCATTATTGCCTCGCGGCACTATTAAAATAAATTTACTAGTGCTGCTGGCTGAGCTGCAGTGCTCCGTCTACTATGCAATAAGAAGAGGTTGCACAAGGTATAGACATGTTAAGCTAAGCTACCATTCTGGAACTTGTAATTACATTATATTTTTATTCACAAAGACGTTCATTCTATCCAAAAATATTAAAGACGAGTAATCCCGTTTTAGGAGTTTGTGAGGAATCGCTAAAATAAAAAAATATAAAGCGTTCGTAAGCGATTCTTTGTGATGAAAAGACAATTTTCGACATGTTTTGCGTTTTTGGATAACTTTTGTAGCTTGTGGTAATAAGGTAAATCAACAGAAAGTAAGTGATTCGGCAGAAATTGTGTAAATTTTACTAGTTTAAACTCAATCTCTTAAGCTTTACAGGACAAAAAATGCAAAAATTGTACGTATTCTCCTGCATTTTTCTGACATTGTTATCTTTTTAAGCTCAATTTTGTGACTTTCTGAATATATAAGCTGCATACAACAGAAATGTAGAGGTAGCCAGAGGCTGGGGGTGAGATCCAGAAATGGTCATACAGTAAACTGTGGTCATTTTATGTATAAGGTCCTTTCCTTTTGTACATGTGCAAAGGTGGTAAATAATTTTTTGATCATTTTTGTATACATATATACTATAGGTGCAACGGCGCCACTTTTTTTGGCGGCGCCGGTGCCATTATAAGGCTATCGTTTGTGTGTGAAAATTTTTGAATGGCGGCGTTTGTGACACTAATGCTGATCCATGTAAGATACATCCCATAATATTTGCCATAGCTGTTTGCTGCTAAGCGTCAAAGAATTGATAATTTGAGCTTGAATATCAATAAAAGCACATGCAAGTGTTTATTTTCAAATTTTTTCAGAAAATATAAAATTGTGATCAGCCACATTTTTCAGCGGTCAGTGTCGGTAGTCGGTCTTCGGGGGTCACGTGTCACTAATCCCTTCCAAGAAGGAAACATGTTTGCATGCACAGCAGTATTTTATTAGTTTCAGCTGTTCACAAATCACAATGTCTGTTAAAGTGTTCATAGCAAATCAATCTAGAATTTTGGTTTTAGAACTTAACTAGATAATTTCTATTATAACAAATAGCCAAATTCCTGCTTTGATTCAGGAATATTTATGATTGGCTCAAGCAAACGTCTACGAGAAAGATAATATTAACATTAGTTAAGCATAACGAGCATTAATTTATTTATCCCATAAATTCAATAGAGGAATAAAAAATAAATCGTTGGAGAAACACTTGAGATAATTCGCTCAAATCTACTTATGCGTTTACAAATTAGCGCCGGTGCCACTGTGGCATCGACCGGTGCCGGATACCTTGGCACCGGCGTCGGTGCCGGTCCTGGTACTAGTCCCATCCATCATAAATTTTAGTATCCTTACTATAATATAGTCATGGCCTCTAAAAAAATCACGTTTCATGTTTTTTGCATATATTCATTGTGCAACCATCCCAAGATCCCTTAAGTCTTGGAGAAAAAATTGATCAAAGTCAAAACTAAAAAAGAACCAGCAAATTCCATTTGGGAAGTAAGTAAAAGATGGGAAATAGAAAAACCACGCCCAAAATGTTATGCGAATTGCGTGGTTTGCAGCGTTAAATAGTTAGTTGACCTTAAATGATCATACGATATTTCCGTTCATTTTATCACATTTATATAAAAATCAATAATTTTTTCTAAATTCTATTAAAAGTTCTATAAATTTCACAAATAAAGTCTTCAAGTGATAAAAACAACTCTAGGTAAGTCTCTTCTGCATCCTCTGCAAGAAATCAGTGCTTGCTGAAAAGTAATTTCGTTGCCATGGCAACGTATACTTAGCATTGGTCTTTTTTAGGTTACAGCGGTTTTTTAGGTTACAATCGAACTTTTTTGGCAGTTTGGGATGATTCCAATTTTTGTGAAAAATAATTATCAGGCATCATGTAAAGTGCTACGAGGCACATTCCTGCAAGTTTTGTAAAAATTAGCGCTGGTTTTTTTAGGCCACAACTGGTTTTTTTAGGTTTGACTTTGAAGGTAAACTGTAGCTATGTGGATGACATACGACAACTAAATTTTTTCTGACATTCGTCTGCAAGGGAGTTTAATGTGAAAACATAAAAGATTCCAGCAGATATGGAATACGGGTAGAAATACTGACCCTCAAAAATGCTATGAAAACTTGCATAAAAACGACTATTTTTAGGAATTTTTCTACAAATTTATATCTCAAGTTTGTGAATGATCCTGAAAGAGATCAGGGGTCAGTTGTAATCCTCAGGGCACAGCTTGTTCGCCGGTATAATATCAGTCATCTCCTTTTGGTTATGGAAAAAGGTGGTTCTTTTAGGTTACAAATCGACTGGTTTCTTTAGAGGCCAGCACTATACATACATTACTTAAATGTGATTTATTTGCTTAGACTGCCTTTTTGACCACTTACTGGTGTACCCTCGTCAATTTATGCTTCTCTAATAGCTATCAAAGATTATAGATAAAGTGTGAAGCGTTTGGAAAATTTTGACTGTTAATCGTTTTCAAGTCGAATTTGAGGCCTTTTGAATGACGGATACGATTCATTTTGGTAAAGTGAACGGATGCAGAGCATAAGGAAATCTGCCATTTTTCCTTACTCTTTGAAACCAATTTTTGAAGTTTTGTAAAAGAATTTTTCATTAAATTATCATTGTTGTGAGTTAATGATATATTGTGGTTAATTAAAAGTTCCAAACTTTAAGCAGAAGTTTCACAAGAGGAAATGGCAGTAATCTTTGAAACCGGTGCAAAGCGCCGGGAATTTGCACTTTCTGCTCTTTTCAAATCAGTTTTCTATAAAGGCGGACAATATAGAAAACTACTACGAGTATGTCTGACATTTTCCGATTTTCATTCCCGCCTAAAGCATTTGACATGTCCACAGAGAGTTGCAAAAAATGTTTATAAGATGGAGAAATCTTTTCTGATTACAAAAAGTCAGGGTCAAATATAATAAGCTTTTTAATCGTTTTGATTATCATTGCACATGTACGTGCTTCGTGTGCTATCTCCAGCATCCTGAAAATCCATTTTAGATGTATAAGAAATGGATTAAATTCAATTTAAAAATGCATTTTATAGAGTGAAACATCGACTTCTTTATAGATCACGATTTATCACTTATTTAATCACTACTGAAGCTGATTGATCTTCCCTTTTTGTACAAGTGCCCTCCCAAAGTCTTTGCATATTTTTAAAATAAAAATTTCAGGGTACTATTTGGTACAGGAAAGCTGTCTGTGTGATGAACTGGGTTTCCGAACTTAAGTCGCAGAGTTTCGACAATGTTTAAGTTACCAGTGGTGAAAGATACAAAAACTTAAAACTACGACGCGACGCGCCAGGAAATTTTGATAATTTAACCGTTTTCAACATTTTGAATTCGCGGCCTTTTTACCGCGCCAAGTTCTCTTGCAGACCTTTTGTTTAAATTTCGACATTTTTATTTTCTTTAGATCAATTTCGCACGTTTCTGAAGGGATGAATGTGATAAGTAAATCTGACGCGAAGTGCCGATCATTTTGGACGTTTTTATCCTTTTAAGCTCAATTTTGCTTCTTAAGAAAAGAAATGGTGTAATAGATGGTTATTTCAATCGAATTAATGACGCGAAGCGCCAAAAATTTGATTATTTTCACGCTGGGATGGGGAACTTAAAAGTATTTAATTATTTTATTAATTTATTTCCTGAACACTATAGCATCATTATTATTTGTGAACTGCGTAGGAATTTATTTGAGTCATTTTAAGCCATAGAGCCATACATACAGGTGCAAACTCGATGAACTGAACAAAATAATGAGTCATACTTATTAGCAAGACAGCACACAACATTTTTAGGAACGCAAAAATTGCACGCACCGAAATAGTTTTGCTTATAGATTTTTTAAACTTATGACTTCTCCAATCAAATGCAGATAGTATTTGATACTGTTTTTAAAAAATTATTGAAAATTGGGTCCGGATCCTGCAACTTCCAAATTTCGAGCCCGAGTCCGGTTCTCAGTTTAGAAAAATCGTCGAGTAGTGGTGGGTCGGGTCCATGGACCCGGTCCAGGCATAGTTAATTTATATTGTTGAATGCAAGCATTAGTTTTAAAAGCAATATACAGTGCTCACCAAGAAGTTTGGACAGTAAACAGCCCAATGTGTTATGTTTGGAACGCTTCTGCATTTCCAAAATGCATGATTCCTAAAGAGTATCCTGACCAGTGTTTTTTGTACAAGGTCCGTTTGTACATGTACAAAGATATACCGCCAAAAGTCTTTGTACATTTTATACATGCAAATTTTTTCGTGCACTATAATATAATACAGTAAGCGATTTTCGTACTGTAGAACAAGATTTTAAGACCTTTGGTAGTGTATCTTAGCTAATTTTGGGGTTTTTGCCGCTAAAAATTGCTAAAAGTTGTCTCAAAACGGCGCGAAGTGCCGTTAAATTTGACATTTTTCCATTCTAAATTCAAATTATGCCATTTTAAAGATATATAGGACAAAAAATTACTCATTTCGGCGTGAAGCGCCGAAAATTTCTGGGAATTTCGTACCTCTTTACAATTTTTGTATTCCTAAAAACCTTTGTACATTTTGTACACACAAATTTTTGGGTATTATAATATGGTACAGTAGCGATTTTAGTGTGATAAAACAGTTGTTCGACTTTTGGTAGTGTATTTTAGCTGATTTCTGGGTCTCGAAGGGCAAAGATCACTAAGAATCGTCTTAAAACAACGCGAAGCGCAATTTTTTCTTATAATTTTTTTTTTAAATTTGACATTTTTCCTTTTGAAATGCGATTTCTGCCATTGTAAAGATATATAAAACACACAATTACTCATTTTGCGAATTTAAGATCTTTTTTGGAATTTTTGTTTTCCCAAAAATCTTTGTACATGTACAAAGACGGTCCCAAAAAAGTCTTTGTACATCGGGAAAAATCTTTGCCGAGCACAAAAAAAACACTGATCCTGACTCTTTTTGTACAAGGTCCGTCTGTACATGTACAAAGATGGTCCATTACGTACTCTCGTACGTAAAGATGATAGTAATTTTTTAAAAGTAGGACTTTGTGAAAGATTTCTTCATCATACATAGGCTTAATCAGACTTAGTTGATATATTAAATAGTAATATGAATTTTTTACGTTGACAGGATATTATATATCAAATCTGCAAACCTTACGGAGAGGTCAGACGTATCGCAATAATAAGAAAAACGGCTTTACAAGCCATGGTAGAATTCGACGCTGTTGAATCAGCCCGCAAGGCAAAAGCAGCTTTAAACGGCGCTGACATCTATTCCGGATGTTGTACTATCAAAATTGAGTTTGCCAGAGTAATTTTGTGATTTCTATTTTACATCGCAGTATTTAAATTATTTTTAATGGACCTGTTTATCTGAATAACTATAAACTACTGTGCTGTAATGATTGTAAGGCAGTACGCATTTCTGGGATAATCCCAGCACGTCTCCACTTTCTGAAAAACAAATCCTTGAACGATGTTTTTTTCTGCAAAAGTTATCGATTATAGTCACCTTTGATACTCTGATGACGAATATGATGGTCATTTTGAACAAAAAGTGAGCATATATAATTATACATGCAAATTTATGCAAATTGGACTAAATTGCTGACACTCATCTAAATTGCCGGCTCACTTATTCAAAACTGCTGAAACTTGTGTTATTAACTGCTGGCTCAATTGGCTTTTTTGTTGGTAACCCTCTCGCTCAGCAATTACCGCGCATTCATCTCAGGCTTGTCCCATGCGTTGGCACCAATGTGAAAGTAAGCCGAAGCTTAAGCGAAGTGTAAGAACAATCCATGGTTGTTTTTGACCATTTTCGAGGCTTAGGCTTGGTTATGTGCATCCACATTGGTGCCAGCGCATTGCGAAACAAGTTTGTTCAAAATTTAAAAATTAAAAACTAAAAATTTTGAATAATGTCCACCTTTCCATTAAAAATATTTATTTTATTAATAGTCCGCAAATTAAATGAGACCACAGCCGGTCATGCACAATCTCAAATCTAAATTAAATTTAAATGAATTTGCATATATAATTGGACATACGCGTTTTTGTTAAAAATGACTATCATATTCGTCATCAGCGTTCCAAATATGACTATAATCGATGACTTTACAGAAAAAACATTGTTCCAGAATACGTTTTCCCGAACATGGAGGCGTGCTAGGATAATACCCGTATTTGCTATTGGCCCATGTTATTACGAATTGTAATCGTGCACGTACAAAGCTGCTCAAAATACTGGTCAGGGACAGGCATATGTGACCGTTTTCAGGGAGGGGAGCATACATGATTTTGAGGGGTTGGGGGTTTTACTCACTGCCTCTCACAATTGCGATTTTCCGAAAAATTCCAAGTTCGTAGGAAGCCTTTTTAGCTATCTATTTGCTCAGAAATTATACTCATTTTTGACTGTATTTTCTGCAATTTATTCGGATTATTTTGATTTTTTTCAATTTATCATGTTTTTATGCTACAAAAAATAAAGCATTGTCAGAAACGCTTAAAAACTGATGTTTTTAACGCGTATCCGCCATTTCGAGCCCAAAAAGACTCTAAAATTTCACCCCTTTCCTCAGAATTCCTATGTTTTGCATCTGTGCGTGTCTGGAGAGGAGAGGGGTAATTGGCTCTCTGTTTTTGGCCAAAACGACAGAAAATGCTGAAAATGGCTGAAATAAGGGGTGGTAAAAACACATGGGCATGGGGGTGAGAGGGGGTATGCCCCTGTCTAAGGTTTTCGAAAATCAGTTACTGTTAGACGATTTGAGAAAACGAAAAGTGCTGCAAACAATTATAGTGCTGGCCTCTAGAAAAACCAGTCGATTTGTAACCTAAAAAACCATCCCTTTTTTCCATAACCAAAAGGAGATGACGATGATATTATACTGGCGAACAAGCTGTGTCCTGAGAATTACAACTGACCCCTGATCTCTTTCCGGATCATTCAGAAACTTGAGATATAAATTTGTCGAAAAGTTCATAAAAATTGTCGTTTTTATGAATGTTTAAAACATTTTTGAGGGTCAGTATTTCTGCCCGTATTCACATCTGCTGGAATCTTTTATGTTTTAACGTTAGGCTCCCTTGCAGACTAATGTCAGAAAATAATTTAGTTGTCCTACATATGTCATCCACATAGCTACAGTATACCTTCAAAGTCAAACCTTAAACAGAACCAGTTGTAACCTAAAAAAACCAGCGCCAATTTTTACAAAACCTAGCAGGAATGTACCTCGTAGCACCTTACATGATGCCTGATATTTATTTTTCACAAAAAATGGGAATCACCCTGAAAACTGCCAAAAACTTCGATTGTAACCTAAAAGAACCACTGTAACCTAAAAAGAGACCAATGCTGAGTATATGTTGCCATGGCAACGAAATTACTCTTTCATCAAGTTGCATAATTTTGCACTGATTTCTTGCAGAGGATGTAGAAGAGACTTACCTAGAGTTGTTTTTATCACTTGAAGACTTTATTTGTGAAATTTATAGAACTTTTAATAAAATTCAGAAAAAATTATTGATTTTTATATAAATGTGATAAAATGAACGGAAATATCGTAAAAAATGAATTTTTTTCTAAAAATATGATCATTTAAGGTCAACTAACTATTTTACGCTGCAAACCACGCAATTCGCATAACATTTTGGGGATGGTTTTTTATTTCCCATGGTTTTTTTACTTCCCAAATGGAATTTGCTGGTTTTATTTAGTTTTGACTTTGATCGATTTTTTCTCCAAGACTAAAGGGATCTGATGAAATTAACTAAGTGGCGAAAGATGGAGCATCGACGGGACATTGCTCTGATTATATAAGTTTCTAGACTGGGGTGCTTGCACAATGAATATATGCAAAAAACATGAAACGTGATTTCTTTTAGAGGCCATGGCTATATAAGTCTTCGGAAAAAACCGAAAATTCTACCTGAAAACGGTAAAAGTATGTTTCCGGCGCTTCGCGCTATATTTTTGTATTTTTTATCTCTAGATCATATGCAATATAACGAAAAGGAAAAGTCTGGGAATTCAGGGTTGACTTTATCAGTGTCTCAATATGTACGAATCGTGAAAAAAACATAGTTTACACGTTTTTTATTCTCTCTTAACATGGTCAAAAATTAATTACCCGCAATTTTCGATGCCTGTTGTGTATTTTCTGCAATAATTTTTTAGCCTGATCACGTCAAAATCACACGCAATGATCAACAAGAGCAATGCGATTACACTGGTAAGATATTTATCAGCTCTTTTTATTTAATTCAAAGTAATAATATTGCGAATGCTTAGTTGTTCTAGTACTCGCATATTGTTTCTTCAGTGTTATTTTAAGCAAATAATAAACGAAACTTGTCATTTTTGTGTTGCTCAATTTCTACTCATTCACGCACCATGTATAAAATGCACGCAAATTATATCACTATATAATGGCATTACAACTTGCTTCTTAAGTCACATCGAGTTTTCCTATTAATTTATTATATATTGAAATATATCGTCCTACTTTTTACTGGCTTAAAATTTTTGGTGGTGTAGTCGACCATTTTTAGGGAGAAAAAATGGTCTTCATTCTTGGCCAAAAGGGCAAAAAGGCTTCAAAAAATGGCCCTAAACAACAAGTCTTGACTAAAGTGCAAAATAAGGGTTCTATCAGAGATGGGCAGAATTCAGTTTAGAAACTTGAGATTTTCTACGAAACTTGCAGAAAAGGTGAAAAGAAGGCGCGGAAAATATTTTCATAAAACTTAGTTCAACTGGTGCTTTAAGCATTAGAATTTACAATTCAACAGTGCCTAAGAACAGACAGTTTTGACATTTAATTATCATGTAAGTCGGTTTTCTCTATAATTTTTCTAAGGCTTGGGCTTAGTCTTACTTAAAGTAGCATTTTAGGCTGCTCAGGTCGGCATTACTCCCGCCAATGTCGACACACTGTTTGTTTGCTCAAAAACTTCGATTTTTTGTACAATCGAAAAGCGACCAAAAGTTGCCTATACTTTGTTTACAAAGATGTACGAAGATCGCTCCAAAAATTTTTGTATGAGCCTTAAAATTTTTAAAAAAACAGTGGGTCGACATACAGCTGCTTAGAGTCGACTTTTAAGCCTTTGCATGAAAATTTACATAAATTAGCGCATCCCGTTCAAAAAAAAATTTTTTTTAAAGAAAAACGATAAGTAAATTCGACATCAGCCATATAGGTACACAAGATCAGGGTCAACAGGGGAGTGGAATGAAATTCCAAAAAAATCCAAAACAGTAAGTTTAACGTTTACGATTATTTTTGCTTTTTCAACGGTCAAAATAGTTGGAAACTTGGAATAGCCTATAAACGTTTTTTCGTGGTAATATCACATTTTGGAAGCATTTTTAGTCTATTTTGACTGCATTAAATCACATATAGAATTCAAAAAATTATCAATTTAGGGCGCTTTTTAACTAAAAAGTGCTTAAAAGTACTAATCTGGTGCGAAGGGCCGGAAACATTTTGACGTTTTTACTGTTTTTGATGCAAAAACGTTCCATCAGCTCAAAATCACCCGGCTGCCTTTAGGGGGTAATACCCCCCTCACCTCTCTATGTGCATGTATGATATCAGCATATCAGAAATCACACGAAACATTATTTTTTTGGTCAATAAGTTAAAAAAACATGGTTTTTATGTATACGCACGAGTGCTAAATCACGGAAAAGACGAATAATGCCTTAAAATCCGAAGTATTTCGGGAAACCATGGCCACTTTTTAATCAGACTTGTTTTCCACGCCTTATTTTCAGCACGTTTTCAAAAGAGTACAAAGGTTTTAAACCCATTTTTACGGATTTATGACAGCCCGTATTCTGCGTTTAGTCCCAAGTCTGCCGAAAAGTCGGTTGCATATTGCACAAGGTTTGAAAATTTTAAATTTAGGAGAGGGGGATCCTCAAACCCCCTGTTACATGTTTTGTTACAACTGAGTCACTTTTGACCTGAAACATAATTGACTCAGATCCGATCTGCTCACTGTACTAGCAAACAGCGTACCGTTTATTTTAGCCAGATCAGCTAAGTGACATGCATCTATAAGAGTTATATAGGTGTTGCTAATACGGATATTCGATATTCAGCCAATAACGTTTTAACGATCGTGTATTCCACCACCAATCGCACACATCATTTGACATCTAATTGATTGGCATTCGAATTAATTGTGCAGATGTTAGCAATGTGCAGAGTAGAGGACCGCAAAACAAGTTCGTCAAACAAAAAAATTTGCATAGAGCAGCCCGCAAATATAGATCCGCACCGTCAGATCCGCACGCTGTAAAAACCCACTCAATATTCAATAGAACACGAAGCAGTTGAGTTCACGAAAATTTGACACACACGAAGCTCAGTACATGAGTTTATATGAGAGAATCTTATCCGATCGTTCACTGTAAGAGGTTCGCTTTTTTCTTGGATAGGCGAGGAGGCGTGGCCTTTGTATGGCGGCTAATTTTGCGGACGATTAATGCGGCTCGATGTTTGTCGCTGATTGGCCATTTAGTCCAGTTGGTTCGAATGAGCCGCTTATCAGCATGTAACGGATTGTTGGCTAGCATGGTGGGCTTGCACAGCTTAAAACACTGTTCTTTAATAATCTCCCGACTGAATTCGGTCTCGTGCAAAATTTTGAATTACCGGTAGGTTAGGTACTGTTTTTGATCATTCATTATCGGGTTCTGCTTTGCGATGGTAAGATTGTTGCTGTCCGTATATTGAATCGTGTTCTCAGTGCATCAGTCGCATATGAATTATGCATTCTTTGCAAATCATGAGCGTAACTTAAAATACGCTGTTTGCAAATACTCCTCATCCCGTGTATTCCTTATAATGAATTGTTGTTTAATTTATAAATTTGTCTCTTCAGTGGTCTGGTTTTTTTAAACTTGCATATATGTACTACATCGCTGTCAGACATGCTGTCATCGTCAGTTTGCAGTTTCAGGGGAGCCGGGAGGACCGAGACAAGGGATTTTGGGTCCTGCGAGCGGGCATGGTGCCAACGGCAGTGTCCCACCTGGCGGCTATGGGGTCGCCCCGGGACCTCAAAATGCAGGCTATGGATACGGAAGTATGTTACCCTGTGAATACTGATCAGTAGCATACAGTATTTTGTTTAGGCTTTTTGATATGCGCATTTCATACGTGATAGGTAGCCAGGATTTTATTTCTTGCTGGTATAGTCTTAGATTTCGAGCAATGTTAGGAGCTAAATAAATATACATAATGGCATTTTTCGACAAAGAGAAATTTCGAGACAATCTGAGAAATTTAATTGTATTATTTCAGTGTCGAATGCAACAGTTATCGTCTGAAGATCTACTTTTGTTAGAATCTCGCGGTCATGCTGTCAATTTGGCATTTCCTAAATTTAAATAGATTTTATTTGGATTTCAAATGAAAGAATAAGAATTTAGCTGTATACTGAGAATGACTGGCTGCCCTTTTCATTCCTAATGTCACGGATCATACACGGTCTGCCCAGAAAAGTTTTTACCCCCAACCCTTAAACAGAAATTTTTTTACTCCTTCGAGAATTCGCGGTTTTCCAAAAGTTTACAAAAAATTTGTTGAAAACATGCTGTTTTAAGCTTTTTGAACTATCAACATATTAGCTTAAAAGTCTTTAATTTTCGGAGCTGCGCCATATACATACTCAATTTTTACTGCACATTTTGTTCAATTTATTCGAATTTTTTGTTTTTCCCCAAAATTTTTCTTTGGTTTTATGCTGTAGAAAGATGGAGCATCGTCAGAAACGCCGAAAAACGATTCTTTACGCGTTTCCACTATTTAGAGCCTGAAAAAGGCAGTTTTAAATTTCACTTTCCCCTCCCCCAGAGTTTCCATGCTGTGCATGTCTGACCCTGGCCCATTTATTTACATGATGGCTGGGCTGTGTATTGTATATAGTATGCTGTTTATTTTATTTCTATGGTCTTCTTAATGCCCTTATAGCTACATTTTTATATTATAATTACATTTTCAGATCAAAGCGGATACGGTGGTAAGTGACTCTTATTTTATCCTTTATCATTTTATTGTAGACGGATGCGCATTAGCTAAAAATGCTAAAGAAAAGGTGATCTTCCACATAAAACGTATTATATAGGCGATTTTGGCCATTTTCGTCTTTTGATAAGCAAAAAAAGTCTGAAGAGAACTTTACGTAATTTCAATAGTCTCGTTTTCTTGGACTACAGCCCCTATCGACCCTGATCTTGTGCATCTATGGAGTCAGAAAGATTTTTTATCAAGCTAGAATGATCCTAAAAATATATAAACGTTAAAATCGCTTAACGAACAACATTAGTCTATTTAGTCGATTTTAAGCGTTTTTGAAAATCCTGTTTTGTTCTTTTTTGGCCTTGATTTGCCAGAAAAATTTGCCTTTTTGTCCTTCCGGGAGCCTGAACCCCCGCCCTTAAGCTTTTCTCCACAAGCCTGTCTTATTTGGAACGAACCTTAATTGCAAATTCAACGAAGCAAAATGCATATATATGCAGGTACATTGTTCAGATCGCCGCCGTAAAGCAGAAAAGGCAATGACGAGTCCGATCATAATCGTTCCTATCCTTATTTTATTTTGAAGTATACTTTTAAGAGTATGTAGTGTGTAAATTAAAAAAATTATTGTACTTCGACTTTCATTACGTACCTTTTCAGTATAATCCTTACATTACGTACACGTGTAATGTGTCTATGTGTTTTATTAATTCTCTACAGTCTATTTTTCAAACGCGTCAATCTCAGAATTTCGGAGCATTTGATGTATTACCCAAAAAACATCCCATCATGTTGAATAAAGCGCACAAAATTTTGGCGAGGTAATTGGTCTTACATATTTAATCATTAGTTTGACTCTAAATTCTTTGATGATCGTCAAAAATCCGACTGCTAATTAAAACCGCAAATAATGCCTCATTACTCGGTTTTTTTGTATTCGGCAAAGATTTTTCCCGATGTACAAAGACTTTTGGGGACCGTTTTCGTACATGTATGTACAAAGATTTTTGGGAAGACAAAAACTGCAAAAAAGTCTGAAATTCGCAAAAATTTTCGGCGCTTTGCGCCGAAATGAGTAATTGTGTGTTCTATATATCTTTACAATGGCAGAAATTGCATTTCAGAAGGAAAAATCAAATTTTTCGGCGTTTCGCGCCGTTTTGAGACGATTATCAGGAAACCCAGAAATTAGCTAAAATACACTACCAAAGGTTAAACAGCTCTGTTTTTATCAGACTAAAATCGCCACTGTACCATATTATAGTACCCAAAAATTTGTGTGTACAAAATGTACAACGACTTCCTAGGAACCATCTTTGTACCTGTACAAATGGACCTTGTACAAAAAACATTGCCTTTGTATTTGGAAAATTTATATCAAATATAAAATTCATAAGATGGAAAAAACAGTGCATGATCGCTAATGATGATCTAGTAAAAGGTTTGATTTAACATCGGCCAGGGTGCGGCTTTTGTGTTCGCGCACAGTTGATGGTTGCTTCGATTCTTACGATAGTTCAGTCCGCGATCGAACAATCACGTTCTTAAACTTCAGCAAACAGAATACGAATTCGGCATTTTTTATCGATTTTACGCGATAGTTACAGTGTAAAATCTTTTATGTGAATTCGAACACCTAATTTTGAATTGTGTGCCGAAGACGAGGCCGGGCTGGTGTTAATGATTATCAAAGTTTTCAATCTGAAGCGAGTCTTGCTCTGTTGTTCTTCCTTTTACGCTAACATATCTGATTGGTCGTTAAATATATAGAGGATTAATCAAAAACCATTTTCCAAGCGACATTTCGGATTTTGTTCAAATGTTTCGAATATTTCTTAATTTTAATTTTTTTATTGCGTATTCAAAAGTACACATGTTCGATCTAAACAGGGGCGTATGAAATTCGAGGATTGCTACTCCGATACTCAAGAATTGAGATAGTTCTGAAAAAGGCTTTGTATTGCATGGGAAATATATTGTCTGTGCTTCATTCCAACTGAATTTTGCCCTTTTCCTACCATATTAAAATGAAAGTTGTTTGTTACGTTTTGCTAATCATCCGTATTTCGCATAAAAGTTGATTTATGATGAAATAAATTCAGAAGTAAGGCTAAATAGGCTAATGATCTGAATGGCGTCTTAAGTTGCCTTTATTTGTCGATTCCAGTTCCTAAATTTTACTTAGAAGTTCGCTGACTTATGTATTGACTAGCATCTCTGGAAACGTGAAAAAGTTTATTTTCCGATGAAATTTTTCAGTGTCGTTATAAATGTGGCAGAATTATTCGATGTCAGACTCGCTAAAATGCAATTTTCATGTTCTTACGTATTCGCCTGATTTCCTCATTACGCGAAGCATTGTTTTTGTATTTTATTCAACATAGAGTTCAGCTGTTGTAAGGATGGGCATTGCTTACGTGCGACTATTATTGATTTTATTTTTGGAAGTTATCTACACTGAAGGCATGTTGTAGCACTGTTTTTTGTACTCGGCAAAGATTTTTCTCCCGATGTACAAAGACTTCGGGATCGTCTTTGTACATACATGTACAAAGATTTTTGGGAAGAGAAAAATTGCAAAAAAAAAGTGTAAAATTCGCAAAAATTTTGGTGCTTCGCGCCCAAATGAGTAATGGCAGAAATTGATTTCTATAGGGGAAATGTCAAATTTTTGACGTTTCGCACCGTTTTAGACGATTTTTAGTGATTTTTGCCCTTAGAGACCCAGAAATTAGCTAAAGTACACTACCGAAAGTCGAACAACTCTGTTTTTACCACACTAAAATTGCTACTGTACCATATAGTACCCAAAAATGTGTGTGTACAAAATGTACAAAGACTTTTGAGAACCATCTTTGTACATGAACAAACAAACCTTGTACAAAAAACACTGTTACAGGCTACCCGCCTCAGCCTCCACAACAACCACAGCAGTACCAAGGATACCCGCCTCAGCATCCGCAACAACCACAGCAGCAATCGTATATGGGAGGTCCACCGCGTGGGGGTCCAATGGGCGGTCATCAGCCTCCTATGGGCCCACCCCAGGGTGGCTACAATCGAAATATGGGGCCTCAGGTAGGCCCACAGCAGCCGCACATGGGTTACGGTGGCCCTGGTCCTCAGGTGCAGCAACAGGGCTCCGGCCAGGATGGTGGCTACAACACCTCTTGCGTGGTTATGGTTTACGGTATCGATCAGGCGAATATCAATTGCGACCGCCTGTTCAATTTGCTTTGCTTATACGGCAACGTCATACGGATAATGAAAGCATCCTTAGCATGGGAATGCTGGTAGGTGGATGGGGGTGCAACTACGGTTTATTTGTATTCGGCAAATATTTTTCCCGATGTACAAAGACTTCTTAGGACCGTCTTTGTCCATGTACAAAGATTTTTGGGATGGACAAAAACTGTGAAAAAGGCGTTAAATTCGCAAAAATTTTCGGCGCTCGGTGCCGAAATGAGTAATTGTTTGTCCTATATATCTTTAAAATGGCAGAAATTGCATTTAGGATGGACAATGTCAAATTTTTCGGCGCTTGGCGCCGTTTTGTGACAATTTTCAGTAATCTTTGCGTCAGAAACCCAGAAATTAGCTTAACATACACTAGGGTCGAAAAACCCTGTTTTACCACACTAAAATCACTTTTGTACCATATTATATTACACAAAAATTCGCATGTACAAAATGTACAAAGACTTTTGGGGACCATCTTTGTACATGTGCAAACGGACCTTTTACAAAAAAAACACTGGGATGAACCAAAAATTTTTCCTAAAATACCCTTTTCGGGCTAAAAAACGGTGATTACGCATTGACAACGTCAGTTTTTGGAGTTTCTGATGGCGCTCCATCTTTCTAGAACTTAAAAACAGTAAACATTGGAAAAAATTGAGAAAAAAACCCGAAAAATTCGAATAAATGGAGGAAAATGTAGTCGAAAAATGAGTATTTGACGCGAGACGCCGAAAATTTGACATCTTCGAGCTGGATGATACGTAGCTAAAAATGCTTAAAGGAGCCCTTTTTTACTGGTATTTTGGAAGATCGCGAATTTTAGATGGTTGAAAAATTTCTGGGTGAAAGCTGAAATCCCCCAAAAAATCCTCAGGTCGTGTAGGTATTTATATTTCAGGCAAATTTATCTAACTTGTATCGGGTAATCTAGAGTTAAATTGCGAAGTTGACAGCGAATGCCGCTTTAATTATAAACAAGAAATTAAATCATTTACATACATACATGGCTTCCTTTCACGTTTTTTTTATTCGGCAAAGATTTTTCCCGATGTGAAAAGACCATTCAGGACTGTCTTTGTACATGTACAAAGAATTTTGGAAGACAGAAACTGTAAAAAGGTGTAGAATTCCAAAAAATTGGCGCTTCGCGCTGAAATGAGTGATTGTTTGTCCCATATAGCATTTAGAATGTAAAAGTGCCAACTTTTTCGGCGCTTCGCGCCGTTTTGAGACAATTTTTAGTAATTTTTGGGGTCAGAACATAGTTTCCCAAGGTCGAAAGTTTAGAGGGGGTGAAATCCCAAAATTTGAGACCATTAAATTTTGATTTCTAGCCTTTTTTGCAGGTCAATTATGCAAAACGCTTAAAACATCCTATACAGCATGTTTTAATGTGAAAAACAGCATTTTTAACTACTTTTTGTCCCATTTTGACTACTTTCGTCACTCTTGTAAGTAAAAAATATAAGAATTAATCGAAAATTTTGACTTTTCAGATTATTTTAACTTCATTCTAGGTATTTTATGGGTAAATAAAACAGAAATGTACTAGTCGGCGCGAAGCGCCGAAAATTTTTGACATCTGCGCTGCTTTTGTACCCAAAAATCATTGCAGAAAAGGTTTGATAGCTCAAAAATCGTCTGACAGTGATTCAAGTCTCGGACCCTGAGGTGGGGGTAATACCCCCCTCACCCCCTATGGGAATGTGTGGGTCAGAAACACAGAAATTACGTATCTAAAATACACTACCAAAGGTCGACAAAACCCTGTTTTACCACACTAAAACCGCTACCTATACTATATTACTGCTCCCTTTGACTGGGCAAAATAGGCTCGGTTAATTACACGAGATTTATTTAATCAGTCAAAGGTATATTGATACGTACATATGTCCAGAACAGATGTGCATTGCACAGGTGATATTCACTTTGTGTCGCATCGTCTGATCACACAACTTAGTCGTTTCTTTTATGTCTTAGTTCTTAATATAATTGCTTCGCTGAATTTTTTGGAACACAATCATATTTGATTGCTATTTTAAACGACATTTTCAATCAATATTTGCTCACAGGCCCGTAACCAGGGGACAAGTGAACTAAGGTGACTACTAAATGAAGTTTTATCATGCTTTTGAGCTAGTCAATTCGGAATTTTCGGCGCTTCGCGCCGAATGTCTTGTTTTGTCTATAATGCTTATTGCGCATTTACGAAGCCCAGATGTGACTTAGACATGTTAACTGTGCAACAATTTTAAATTACCAACTTTAAATGATCAAGTTATCAATTTATAAAAATAACGAAAATTGACCAAAAACCATGGTTTTTACTGAAAGTTGGGTGGTGCAAATGAGCAGCATCGCCATTAGCACTTCATCCTGATCAATACGAAGACTTTCTAGTAAAATGCAGTAATTTTAACGCGTTTTAACACATTTTTAGCAAAAATTCAAAAACATTCTTCGGCGCTTTGCGCCAAATATTATTCTTAATATCTATATACATACGTTTAGCTACAAACGCGCGTTTTAAACGCTTCAAAATTAATTATCATTTAATCTGAAGCATGCGCTTGCACTGGACGCTAAAATTCAGTCTCACAAAGTATTTAAGCAATAGCTTCTGTCCAACACCAACATTTTTCTTCACAGTTGCCTAGAGCTAGTCGAGAAACGTTCGAAAACGCCTTTATTTCTGCGTAGCGCCTAATGGTTCCTGAGATTTTTGACTTCAAAAATTTCGAGCCCTCCCCTGAAATTAGATCCTAGTTACGGGTCTGTTTACTCTTTTGTACATGCATAGCATTCTAATACGTACTCTGTACTTATATTTTTAGATAAAATTTATGAAGTCGAAACCGGATACAGCAATGGTGCAGATGGGAGATCCTCAGCAAGTTCAGTGTGCTATAGACAATCTGTACAACGTCACTTTATTTGGGCAGAAGTTGGCATTGAGGTATGCCGGCATATGCGTTTTTGAATTCAAAGCGTTAACATATATACCATGTGCTGATTTTTCTAGAATCTTTTAAATGCTTGTGAAATCGCTCAGGATATTGTTCTTGATATTCTTATCATTACCTAATCCGAAATGTCCTCCCAAATGAAGTTCTGGATACGGGTGTGGTTGAAGGAAGCCGCCCATTTTTTCGGTGTTATTAAGTGACCATCTTCTACGTATTGCTAGTTTAAAATGCATATAACGCTAAAAAGATTTTAAAATGCAGAGTTGCGGATGTGATTAAAACCGGTTTTTAACGGATAAGGCGGCTTTTTACAGGTGGATTATGTTAGCGTCAGCATCACTCATGACATAAATGCACTGCACATATGTAGGCAGGTCCGTATTTAGGCGGTGGGGCGCGGCCGCTGCTTTTTGGCCGTTAATATAATTTTGGAAAAACTGCGTGTCTCCGTCGTAAGATCTTCAAAATTTCGACGCTACGCGCTGTATATGAAGCATTTTCATAGTTTTGCTACAGGCGCGGTCAAAAACGACATTTTTTCGCAGCCTAACAAGAGAAAAGAATTTTCCCGTAATTCCGAATTTCATTTTTGTTAAACGATAAAACATGTTGAAAATGTCGGAAAATGCGGTTTTTACAATTTGTCTCAGCGAAGCTACCGGGATATACATAAACCATTTTAGCTTGGGTACGCCACCTCTTTCCCCATCGCTTTCGGCGAATCCCGGATGCGGGTCTGTATGCAGGTGTATGTCTTTTTAGCTCATTAGCTTGTAATTAGCCTCACGTCTATGTCATCATTTTTATGTCATGACAATGACATTAAGATGCTACAATTTTTCAGCATCTTTGAGTTACCAAACTTTCTCTTTCTTGCATTAGCCATGATAACCAGTGTTAGGGTCTACTTCATACCTGGTCGTGGGGGTTTGGAGGTATGCACCCCCTTCCCGAAACCAAAATACCCCCCATAGAATTCATTTTTGAAAATTGTTGTTTTTTCGCAATTTTTTGATGCCAATGGATAGTGCATGATGAGATACGCTGAAAAATGGTGTTTTTCGCCATACTGCTATTTTTAAGGCAATTTTCGACCTATGAAAAAATCTTGCACCCCCAGAACTTCGGTGCCGCCCACCTGTGGTCTACTTCCATATCAGCCACCTGTGATTTAGTTATTTTTTATGATTTTTTTAAAGACCTGTTTATGTTGAGAATTTCAAAACAGCCTACTTTGCACGATATTCGCGATCCGTTCAATTTGCCAGATGGCACTCCGTCGTTCAAGGACTACTCGCAGAGCCGTAACAATCGCTATTTGACTGCTGAAGCCGCTTCGCGAAACCGCGTCGTTGCACCGACTCCTTGTTTACATTGGTTCAATGCGCCGGGCAATATGACTGAGGAAAAACTGACTGAAGTAAGTGCACAATGGTAAATGGTTATATTGGATGGGGAGTAAATAATAGTGATGGAACGGGTACACGGATCCGGTATTACACGGATGCTTTTTGGATCCGGAAGTTTGAATTTTCACTACCCGGATCCGGATCCGAAAGTTATGAACATTATGATCCGGATATGGATCCGGAAGTTGCGAAAAGTAGGATCTGGTTCCGGATCCGGATAAATTGAAATCGAGGATCCATTTCATCACTATAGTCTGTTCCATTTCAAACGGATCATTTTTTGCTAAAGCCTTTTTACTGTATTAATTTTCCATTGCAGAAATGGCTTCTTGAATTATGCTCTCGTAGCGGCTGGTTGCTCTGAACTCTTATTGATGTTAAATGTGCTTTGCTCAACGTGTGGCACATCTATGTAACAGACTGCTGCAACAACATAACCCGTAAAATATCCCACTACAGTAATAACCCCAAAATCAAAAATAGGCTGTTTGGAATGGAACAGAAATAGTAAATAATCTCCAATTTCTGGCCACAAACGGCCAAAAAACGGAAATATTTCAAAAAATCGGGGTGATGGTCAAAAACTTCCTTGAAGGATGGGGGCGACCAACTATGGGCGGTGGATCCCTCATCCACCTGCTACATGTATGAGTGCAGCGGACTGTAGAAGCAGTATGTTTAAGCATTTGTTCATCGCAAATGCACCACATGGCCGGTGGCGCTTCAACTTAAAATACATAACACCCGTCACGAAATTTGAACAATAAACAGTCCTTAAAGTTCTTTTAAGGAGTTAGTGCCTATGTTATAGCGCAGGACGTCGTTGTATGCAGGCCCGTATCCAGGACTTTATTTCGGGGAGGGGGGCGAAAATTTTGAGGTCAAATATCTCGAGAACCATTAGGAAATAGGCAAAACTAAAGGCATTTCTGAGCATATCCCAACGAGCTCTATGCAATGGTTAAAAACAATTCAAGAAAAATTTTTGAAATTTTTCTCTTTATTCCACACTCATATTACATAAATATTTCGTTAAAACAATCTACATAACCAATTTCTCACCATTCAATCGACGAATGATTTCCTAACTTCTGTCTTTGTAATTGATCTTTGTCATTTACAAAGAAAAACAATAGAAAATAAATGATTCGGCGCGCCGAATGTTTAATATGTCTGACTCAAATTTAAGCGGTTTTTGGCGGGCTAGAAGACAAAAACTATACATAAACGATGAATCCGGCGCGCAGAGCCGACAAATTCTGAGTTCAATAGCTCAAAAGTACGCTGGAAACTTCTTTTGGTGGTGTTTTTGACCTACTTTGAGAATTTTTCAATTTTTTCGTTGAGACCCTTGTGTGTTTCGAAGATTATTTTTCATTTCCGGAGGGCCGGCTCCCGCGCCCCTGAATACGGCCCTGATTGTATGTATGTTTTGTATTGCGCTTCTAAAACGTGGCGACGTATATACTACTTTACAAACTAGATAACTCAGTCCTCAAGAGACCTATAAGGAAAATTAGTTGTTAAATTTTCATTGTGAGGTATGTAGTATGTCCAAAAAGCACAAAATGCTTTGACTCGTCTCGTCATTACACTCGTATATTATTTCAAGTTTTTTGATTTTGATTCGAAAATTTTTATATTTTCTTTACAGTTTTATTGGTTTTTTGGAGTGCATATGTACCTATTTACGTGGGTAAGTATTATATCACATCGTCTTCCGCGTCGCTTGTGCACATGGCCTATTGTCCTTAGAGCGGGCAGCTAACACTGTATATTTCGAACTTATTAAACGTTTTTGTTTAATCTTTGGGATAAAAGGCGTTACACATCCTAAATTATGTGTACACAAAAAGTGGGTTCGTACGTGTGCAAATGGACCTTGTACAAAAACACTGATGAGCGTGCTATTTTTTCTGGTCATTCTCAATTTTACTCGTTGACTTGTAAAAAACTATTGTAAAAATCATATTCCTGAAAAACGAAGTGTTAAAATCGCTAAGAGAACAGTTGAACCACTTGAATCGATTTGCCATCTAAGTCTTGTGTCTTTCGCTTGTCCTGCGGAGAATATTTTTTATTCTCTTTATTTTCATTGAAACTTTTTATTTTCATTGAGAAATTACGGTGAAAAATTGAACGTTCCGGTATGTTCAAGTATCATAGTAAGATGTTAAAAGCATGCATGATCTAGGGAGTTTTCACACCTCGGAATTTGCGACTTTCCGACAATTTCTAAAAGATTCCGGAAATTCGTAGAAATTCAAAATTTTTTATGCTTTTGCTTCAGAACGATGGAACATCAGAAATGCCAAGAAACGGTTTTTGACGCGTATCCACAACTTTTGGGTCAGAAAAGGCAACTTAAAATCTCTTTTTCGCGCCCACAGAATTTCTATGCGGTGCATGTCTGGTCAGAACTTGTTTCGTGCTTCAGTTTCTCGTTTTTATCCTCTGTGAGCAGTGTAAGATAGTCGAAGTATAAACGCATTTCAGATACTATCGGCTAACGATGCTCCGAAAGCGAAACGTATAATTATTTTCCCCGTGAAATCGGAACGCAGTTCGTCGGGCATTGCCGAATTTGAGACTACGGAGGAGGCGGTTGAAGTATTGGTCAAAAACAGCCATACTCCGGTGGACAGTCCGAGTAATTTTTTCTAAAGGTTTCATGATGTTACAGTAAATACTAGACTTACCTCTTGTATAATTGCTACCCATAAATGTAATAGGGGATGGATGAGGCTCCCACCCAAAGTCGGCTGTTACTCTCTAACCCCTTCCCAAAGACAGAAAATTTTTGACCCCCTCCCCGCCTTATCGGAAATAATCGAATTTTTTAGCCGTTCTTCGGCGTTTTTCTGGCCAAAAATTGGAGGTCATTTATGTACCTCAAATAGGCCGGGGACGTCCACCAGAAATTTTCGAGCTGTTACATGAATGTTGCTATACCTGCTGAGACCGTATTTTAAAAATGCAGGTAGATGCCTACCTGTCGGTTATCTGAAGCCTATTTTTGTTTAAAGTCGTGTTCATAAACCCGGATAGAACTTTTAAGTGAGTTAAACAATCCACCTGAGGAAGGCCTGATTCTACCGGCAGATAGACCCTACCTCATCTGGATGGTCGAATATTTTTTCCCTGAAAAATGCACAATTGATTAAAGTAGGTAATCAGCAAAACCTAGATTTCCCAAGTACGTATGTATGTACTAAGTTGGAAAGTTCAAATTCGAAATGTATAAAAGCTATATTTATATATCGTCCTACTACATATTTCGTTATATAGTACATTGAGTTTATTATTAATAACTTTGTCACATGCCTCTGTTTCTTGAACCATTTTTGCATTTTTCGTTGTGCTCAATTCTCACTATTTAATAGTGATACTGATTGCAGATATTCAAGATTTACCAAAATACATAACGGCAGTGGTCATTACCATAGATGGGCGGCACCAAGGTTCTGGGGGTGCAAAATTTTTTCAAAGGTCAAAAAATGGTATTAAAATAGTGATATGGCGAAAAACACAATTTTTTCAATGTTTTCCATCGAGCACTATCCATTGGCATCAAAAAATTGCGAAAAAAACGTAGAACGTTTTCAAAAATTGAATTCTGGGGAGTGCATATCCCCAAAACTCCCACGCCCAGGTATGCATGGTCATAACCAAAGTCGTGTTCTTAACGTGCGTTACACTCTCCTTCTGCTGACTTTATTTTTCTCAACTCCCCCGTCTTGTTATCTTTGCCAATCGTCCTTTAACTGGGCAAAATAATCTCGATTATTATGCGAGTATTATTTAATCAGTGAGGATATAAAAAATCCTTTTTGGAAAGTGCAAAGCTTCTCATTTCTTATGAGTGTCTTCATTTTCAATGGGCACAGGCTGCGCTGATCGTCGGCCTGCGACCATATGTACATAGCTGTCGGCCGCCCCATCTTTGCATCATTTTTCTGGGCTCAAAAATGTGGATACGCGTCTAAAGACATAGTTTTTTTGGCTTTTCGACTGCCTCATATGGAACATGAAAACTTGAAAAATTTCGAGAAAATCAAAAAATTCGGATGTATTGAACAAAAGCATTTAGAGAATGAGTATATGAAAATTTCAAGCTAAAAGCGCTTTAAAAATGTACATTTTCTGTAAATTTAGGAGGAGAGTGAAAACTTATCTGGGGGTGAACCCCTCCAAACTCCCTTTCGCAGGATAATGTTTGATCATTACATATAATTATAATATTAGCTTGTTTTTGCTAAAGTGTTTGGTTAGCACTTTTTGGATAGCACAATACTATGATTACCTTACATGATCTTGTGGGTTTCACCCACAGCAATTTTTTCACCTTAAGAATTCACGATTTTTCAACAGGTTCCAGAAATTTCCTGAAAATTCGCAAGAAAGATGCTTTTTAAGCGTTTTTAGCTATCTACTTCTCAAAAGTCAAATTTTTAACGCTTTGCGCACTCATGTTTTGATCAGACATGCACGTGAGTAGTCTTGATCTCCCAGAATGGAAAAATAAAAAATTTTATGGGAACAACGGGTTAAAATGAAGGCAAAAAAATTAAAATTTTCTCCAAAAGTTTCAAATTGGCCGGGCACTGTGTAATAAGGTAGTTTTAATGCTATGTTAGCGCTTATGCCAGCTAGTTTTTTATCATTTTCATCCAAAAAAGCCTAATTTTTGACCCCCAGATCGGCCATGCTAAGCACCTATGTACATCCATGGTTTTGACTATATTTTATTCAATTTATTCAATTTTTGTGGTTTTATGCTCAAGAAGGTAGAGCATCGTCACAAACCCCGAAAAAGGATGCTTTTGACGCTATCCACTCTTTATGGACCCCAAAAATGCATTAAAATTTTCCCCCTTCCCCAGAAATCCCGCGCTGTGCGTGTCTAATTATTACCCATCTCATGTGTATAACACATGGAATATCATGAATTCTCATTGAGAAGATCGTTAACATCTGAATTTTGATTTTAATTACATGCACGTAAAACGGTGGATGGGTGATACCTATGCGTGGGGATTTGGGGGGCATGCACCCCAGAAACCAGAATATTCCCCCCAGAATTCAATTTTTGAAATTTTTTTCTTTTTTCTCGCAATTTTGATGTCAATAGATAGTGCGCGATGAGAAACGGTGAAAGATTTTGTTTTTTCGCCATGGCAAAATTTTTAAGACCATTTTTTGACCTTTGAAAAATCTTGCACCCTCCTCCCAGATCTTTGGTGCCGCCCACCTATGGTGACTCAAAGTAGGTTGTCACCTCATTTTTGACCAGAAATAGAAACTTGTTTAACCCTCTTTCCTAAAAATGGCCGACTACTTCTCTCAAAATTTTGAGCTGTTATATAATGCTTGCGTACATGTACATATGATTTTGAGTAAAAATCAAAAAAGGATCGATCGTCTATAAATATAATATAAAATAAAATTCTATGTACATATATGACCATACGTGGGCAGCGACCAAATTCTGGGGGTCTGGGTGGTGCAAACAGTCCCTAAAAAACCAAAAATTTAATTCTGAGGGTCTAGCGAATTTAGGGTGAAGGAGTTGAAAACCAGTACCTACATATTCTAGTAATTACTGTTTAATAGGTTTCTTGTTTGCATATTACGTTTTTCCTTTTCATCATTTTGCTATTCTATTTTTTAATTTAGTTGGCAAAATTCCATACATAGTGAAGTTGGCTTTTGCGCTGTCGCGTGATTCGAAGGATCTGCGCTATCAATGAATCAGTCGACGTCGAAGATCAACGATTATAGTTTGAAAATAATCGTTTCATAACTTTAAAATTCGAACTTTGTTTAATAAGCAATTTGTTGCGCGAGGCATTAAGAAGCCTCCTCTTGTGTTATGACAGTGAAACGTTTTAAATTTAATGTTCCATAAACGTGTAAGGCACCATGGTCCAATTTAATTTGACATTCAAGTATACAAGTGGAATTTTTCAGATTTTAGATCAATTTTTATAACTCCTGCTCATACCTGGGCGTGGAGGTTTGGGGTATGTACCCCCAGCAACCAAATACCCCCAGAATTCAATTTTTGGAAATGTTTTTTGTCTTTTCGCAATCTTTTGATGCCAATGGATAGTGCTCGATGAGAGACGTTGAAAAATGGTGTTTTTTCCGCCGCACCACCATTTTTTGACCTTTGAAAAGATCTTGCACCCCCCCCCAGAACTTTAATGCCGCCCACCTATGCCCCCGCGTATCGTGCTGGTGATTAAAGTTGGAATATTATTCCTATTTTCAGTTTTTACGCTTGAGCCGTTATCGCTACGTTGTTCGTGTAAACAGTCGAATAAAACTGGCAACTTACATTCACAATTTTTTATCCATTGTACGTATATAACCTTTAGTCTGTTTCAATTAACTTTGCTATTTCCTTTTAAATTTTCCCGCAAGAATCAAGCTCCAAAAGTGGTTTAAAATTTTGATGCAGTAATGCGACTTAACGATGACTGTACGTCTCCATATGAGTCGATATACTATAGAGCACTAGTTGAAGACACTTTTCTAGTCATTTGAAATTCTTTTTTAAAAACCCTGAAGCTAACAGCATATAAGCGTATCGGGTACATGTATGTACAGCACTGAATTTGCGTTTGCCGTATTCTCAATCGAGGCTAACGCCTATTGATCGGACTAGATACAAGTGTTCACAATGGTGCTAAAGTCTATAGACCGGTCTAAATCAGGCATCATTTAGCCCGAAAGTTTAGCCTGCTATCGACTGGGCTAAATGTCCTTCAGGCTGAAAATTTCATTCTCGGCAGGTTTGACTGTACGATTATTAGTGTGAATATGGCAGCTTTTTTAACTATACATTACGAATATCAAAGAGCTTTTAGGAGGGAACTTGAATGCGTCTAAATGTATTTCACGCCAAACCTGCATTTTGGATTTCGTGTCGGAAAATTCGTGATCCACTTTCACCATCTGGTTCCTAATAACTAAAACGTTTTCGATTTGATGGGGCAGGAATTTTATACTTAACGGATTTGAGCAGAGAGAACATTGAACACCCTATAAATCGGAGTCGTGCTATATCACCTATTTTGCAAGTTTGCATCGCCTTGCGTCATCCTTATGGAACCTTTCAAATAACAATAGGAGATACTGAGCATATCAGCCAGCCTACTGTTAGTCGAATGATTCATAAAGTTTCTAAAGCACTGGCTACACGAATCGGTCAGTTCGATAAATTCCCTTCATTGGAGCAATTACAGCGTGTAAAGGATGAATTTTACGAAAAAGCTGCATTTCCTGGTAAGTTGAAGTTGAACGATCTAAAAAATCGTATCCACCTCATTTCTTTCATTTTACAAAAAATTTTAAAACAATTGAATGTCTCAATTGAAATCATTACATGAGCACAGCAAGGAAATTATGGGGGTCTGGATGAGGTAAAACCATCACAAAGTGCTATGAAGAATTACCGATTTTTTGAAGGAGTCCGCCAGATTCTCGGGGTAAAGTCAGATCCCCTCTCCCATGTGTGCTTGAAATTAAAATTCAAAGCTAACATTAAATTATCTCCACTTGTTCTTGTCTCTCGTTCTATTTTATCAAGAACAGATTTAGGGTTAAAACAAATATGCATATGTGGGTAGAAACATGATTATTTAAAGTTTTATATAATTTTTCTAGCTAAAAATCGAATTTTCTTGTTTTTCACTTTATGCACCTAATGTATGCTTGTTGCATTTTATTCAGTTCTAAGCATTAGGTTGTAACATACATATAAGGGAGTTCTGTGCATTGACCGCATTTTGGTGACCTGTTACGTCATTTAGACCGGTCTCAAGGCGCTTAGACCGGTCTACATTTAGCCCGCTATAAAAAACGCTTTGTGAATATAGACTTTAGACCGGTCTGAATGTAGACCGGTCTAAAGTCTATAGACCGGTCTATAGCCCTTTTTTGGTCTACAGACTTTAGCCCCCTTTGTGAATACGGCCCCTAGGCTTGGGGTATGCACCCCCCCTCCCCCGAGAAACCAAAATACCCCCTCGGAAATCAAAATACCCCCAGAATTCAATTTTTAAAAATTTTTCGCAATTTTTTGATGCCAGTGGATAGTGCTCGATGAGAAACGTCGAAAAATGGTGTTTTGTTCGCCATACCACCATTTTACAGGCAATTTTTTGACATTTGAAAAATCTTGCACCCCTAGAATTTTCTTGCTGCCCACGTATGCTCGCAATTATTCGCTAGTTGAATTCACTTGGATGGATATTCTGCTTAAGTAATAAAACCTTTAGCTATTCAGCACATGCAGTGAATCCGTGGTTCAGGCAAGCTGTGGACTTACTCAAGCGATCCCTCCGCCCTGCCATTGTCCCCTTAAATGAGTAATTATCTTTTAGCTCGCTCGTTACTGTAGCGGTTTAGGTTGGTCCGTATTTGCATTACATACAATATCGAAGTGTATAATTTCAATAGATGGTAAGGCATTGCGTGACCAGATCCATATCTGGTAGCCAAACGGGACGGGTTGGATCCTTAGAACTATGTACATACGTACAGTCTCTGTTTTTGTACAAAGTCCGTTTGTACGTATGCAAAGAAGGTTCCTAAAATTTTGTACACAAATTTTTGGGTGCTATAATATAATACAGTAGCGATTTTAGTGCGGCAAAAACAGTTATTCGACTTGTGGTACTGTATTTTATCTAATTTCCGGGTTTCTGAGGGAGAATATCAATAATCGTCTCAAAACGGCGCGACGGGCCGAAAAATTTGACATTTTCCCTTTCAAAATGCTATAATGCTATTTCTGACAAAGATATAAAGAACACAATTACTCATTTCGGCGCAGAGCGCGGAAAAATTTTTTGCGAATTTCAAACCTTTTTTTGTAGTTTTTGTCTTCTCAAAATCTTTTGGACAGGTACAAAGATCGAGTCCCCAAAAGTCTTTGTACATCGGGAAAAATGTTTGCCGAATACAAAACATTCTGCATACGTACCTTACTTTGTCTCGGTAGTCAAATTAATAAATTTTATTTAAGCAGCCTCCATGCACGTACATATAAATATAAACATGAAAATTCTTGCATAATTAATTCAAGCTCTGTTTTAATCAGGCACTTATCTGCCTATTTCTGCTAATTAATTGAATACATTTAGAAATTTGCTTAAAAAATGTATTGGCGAAAAGTTGGTGATTCTTTTTGACTAACTGGCTTTTTATCTCAGGCGGTACAAAGATTTTTGAACTATCCATTCTGTATAATGTTGGATGCACTTGGGTGATACCTAGTGGAAGAGTACGATGGAATATCAGCATTTGGTAGCTGGTCTATCCGGTGGATTTGTTAGCACGCTAATGTTACATCCGATCGATTTACTGAAAATTCGTTTCGCTGGTGGGTACGTGTAACATTTGATTTCATGTTAACATTTAAAATTAATAATATTAATATTACTTTTAAATATTGATTAAATTTTAATATTTAATTATAATATTCAATTTCTCTAATTAATCATTGCTTTAGATCTAACTTGAATACAGCAGAACTATCAGCGTAGGTATGCTGATTCATTACTATATTTTTTGGCTATTTATTAGCATATTCGTGTTGCCAGAATCTTCGCTTTATATCAATATCTTTTTTGCTTATATTTCTTCGACGCTATCGTGTCCATTCCTGTCTTCTATCGTCTAAATTTTTCGCTTTTTTATGCAGCGGACGAAGGTAATGTGGCGTTGAGACCACAGTACGGCACTTACTGGAGGGCTGCCAAAAGTATATACAAAGCTGAAGGCATATTTGGACTTTATAAAGGCGCTTCGCCGAACATCCTTGGCTCAACGTTGTCTTGGGGACTTTACTTTTTATTGTAAGTACTGAACAAAGCATAAATCTCAGCAGAGAAAGGTTATATTTTCCATGCTCAATGTTTGACTTTAAGCTTACGCTTTGTGTTAATTCATTTCCTGTAATGTTACTACTTACCCATTTAAAATTCCACCAGACGTGCCGTAACAATTCAGAATGGACGAAACAAAATGTGCATGCTGAGCATTGGAACTCTGGGAAGGTGAAAACAAAAATTTTTTTATAAATTGCCTTATTTAGGCTGAAAACGACATCATCTTTTATCGTTTCTGACGATGCTCTTTTTTTGAGAACATAAGAACATTGAAAAATTTTAAAAATGTGAAAGAAATTAAGTGATTCGGGCAAAATATAGTCAAAATATCAATGAGAGGAGGTATTACGTCTACCCAGACCCGTAGTCAGGATTTTATTTCGGGGAAGAGGGGGCAAAAAAATTTGAAACTTAAATATCTCGAGAACCATTAGGGGTAGTCAAAAAATAAGGGTACTTTCGAACGTTTCTCAACGCGTTCCACACAATGGTGACGAAAAATTTCGAAAAATTTCAAATTTTTTCCTCCTATTTCATATCTATACACAAAAATCTATCGCCTAAACTATCTGCGCAGCTGATTTCTCAACATCATAGCCATAAACAATTCCTAAACGTTTGGTATTTGTACTCAATTTTTGTGCTCTGCAAAGAAAAACAACCAGAAAATTCGTGATTCGTCCTGAAGCGCCAGAGGAATTTGACATTTCCTCCACACCTAACTCAAGTTTGAATGGTTCAAAAGACAAAAACTATACGAAAACAATTAATCCGGCAAGAAGCGCCGCAAAATTTTGCGTTTATTAGCTCAGAAGTACGCGAAAAACCTGTTTTGGCGACCTTTTAAACGCACTTCGAGAATTTTTCATTTCTCCCTCTGGGGGACTCTTGTGATGAACAAAATTTTTTTGGTTCCGGGGGGAACTGCCATTCCCTCATTGGCTACGGGCCTGCTCCTATCTAAGGTTTTGGAAAGTCAGGCACTGTCAGGCGATTATGAGATAACTAAACGTGCGGCAAGACAATTTTTGAGCTTGCAGAAAGAAGGCCGGAGATTCTATCTGTAAACGGTGAAAAATACTAAAATTTCCCGACTCCTCGCGCCGTGTTGATTAATTTCTGTATTTTTTATCGCTAAACGCATAAATTGGCTAAAGTTCGCTTCAAGAAAGCCAGTTTACCGCAAATAGCGTGCTAGTGTGTCGACATTCCTGGATTTCACTCCGCCCCTCTGGCCAATTCTACCTTGCCCTTGTATGGCTTATTCCACGATTTAAATGGCTTGTTGCTTGGTTTGATCCAGCTAATCACTCATTTTTGAATCATGGACTGTCATTTGTAAACCGTTAAAAAATCTGTCGTCAGTGCAGTGTTTTTTTTGTATGAGGTCCATTTGTACATGTACAAAAGATGGTCCCCAAAATTTTTGTACATTTGTACGCACAAATTTTTGGGTACTATAATATGGTACAGTAGCGATTTGAGTATAGTTAAAACAAAGTTGTTCGACTTTTGGTAGTGTATTTTAGCTAATTTCTGGGTCTTTAAGGGCAAAAATCATTAAGAATCGTCTTAAAACGGCGCGAAGCGCCGCAAAATGTGATATTTTTTCTTTTGAAATGCAATTTCTGCCATTATAAAGATATATAGAACACACAATTACTCATTTCGGCGCGAAGCGCCGAAAATTTTTGTCCTCTTTAAAAGTTTTGTATGTACAAAGACGGTCCCGCCCGAAAAGTATTTGTACATCGGGAAAAATCTTTGCCGAATACAGAAAAACTGTGCGTCAGTGTCCTACTCTCCAATATCTTTATACTGCATTTTTATTTGTTTATTGGAACCTACTTCTATGTTATATTTAAGCTACAATTATTACAAAACTTGGATCAGAGCTCAATGCAATCTCAGTGATTTGCAACCCTTCCACAGTCTCTCGGCTGGCATTGTTTCAGGTGAGTATCGTACTTGTGCGCATGCCGGAGATGCATGTGCGTAAATCGTGTATTGTAGGCAGAGCTGAATTTCTGGGAATTTCCGAAAGTTTCCAGGAGTCAAAAAAGCAAAAAGGGCATCGCAAAAAGTTTGATTTTTGGACGTTGTTTAGAAATTTCTACCGATTTACGGAAAGAATGGCGAAGAAGCAAGATAAGTTTCGCAAAAATGAACTCTGGGCTCTAACCACTATTAGGGACCTTCTGGATTCGTGGGATATAAAAATCCAGAATTTCTTACGCTCGCTCACGCGTGATCAGAATTTTCATTATGGTCGATTAACTTTGTGTTCTATGTGGTATGTAGCTTTTGATTCAATGAAAAAAATGCATTTTCCAAATTTCCAGAAATCAGGTACTCTACTTACTCAATGCGACTGCGGGTAAATAATATTTATCGACGAAGCTTCTAATCTGATTGGAAAGCGAACTCACTAATCTAAATTATCGCTGATCTTTATTAGTGTATTCTTTATTTCCCTTAAAATCTTGCGTCTTAATTGATCTGAATCGACCTATTCGTATGAAATTATTATTTTTTGGAAACACGCATTTCAGCGTCGAATTTTATCTTGCTTGTTAAAAGCAGTATTTCGAATTGCTAAAGAAAACTTGTAATTGCTTGTTAAGTGGAACCTGGTATGCGACAAAAAATCGTAAATGACGAAAAAGTAACAAAAATAGATTAGGCTTCTGCGTGAAGTAGTTCGATTTTGGGGTCCAACCTCTCAAATCCCCCCACACACACACTCTTAACGATCAGATTCTCCTCTCTGACAATCTCTGTGTAATTATCCCGTATTCCCATAAAAAAATTGATCGTATTTTGTAGATCTAATGTATGGAACGTGCCACTTGTTCAGAAATCTTAAAGTATATCACCAGTCGGGACGTGCTATTTGTTCAGAAATCTTAAAGTATATCACTAGCCTTTTTGGGTGACCTAGGTATCATACGTGTTCTTGGCGGGGGTGGTTACTGGTTATCCTATCAGAAAGTTTTTCATGCCCTTGCCTCAGAAGGCGCCGACTCTCTAAATCTTCCGAAAAATTCGTATAAAAGGTGCTGTCTTAAGCGTTTTTTGCTATTAGTTTGCACAAGAATCAAATTCTCGGCGCTTCGCGCTCTGTATATATTCATTTTTCAACTATATATTTTTTTAATTTTTATGTTTTCATGCTGTAGAGAGATAGAGCATCGTCAGAAATGCTGAAAAATGATGTTTTTTGACGCGTAAACACAGTTTAGAGCACAAAAGAAGGCCCGTTTGAATTTGTCCCACGGAATTTCCACGCTGTGCATATCTGCTAGGAACTCTTGTTGAAGTTGCCATTTTCCAAATAATTCCTTTTTCTTAGGATGCGCTACATTAGCATTAACAAATCCGATTTGGGTCGCCAAAACTCGTCTTTGTCTGCAGTATGAAAACCAACCCCAGCAGTTTACAACACTGAGAAATACATTGTGGATAATGCTAAAGAAAGAAGGCCTTGTAAAAGGATGGTACAGGGTGCGTTCTTATTTTTTAGCATCCATTTCGTTTGAATTCAATATGTTGTTGATTGTGGTGCCGTTTGGATTAAATTATTGCAATTTAGATTGGATTTCTTAATTATAGAAATCAGTTGATTTGTCCGGGATCATTTTTAATGTTCGCAGGCGCCAAGACTCAAATTTGTATGAAAATATAAAATATTCAAATTTGTATCTGGTAATCTTGCCAAGGGCATGTGGTTAAATAGTGGTGAAAGTTTTGTCTGGGTTTTCAAGCTCAGTGAGTGGACCGTTTCTTGTTGAATTGATACGCAAAATCAAAGAGCATTGTGCGTGAATTATTGGTGGAAAGCGATTTGTTCTAGTTTTATCGAATATTTTTCATAGCTTCACAAGTTCTGGGTCGGTAGTGGGGGTTGAAATCTCAGGAATTCAAAACAGTTACATAATTGAACGTTCATAAATTTCTTTGTTGTTTAAACGATAAAAATGGTCAAAATTGCTTATAACATAAAAATGGTTTAAAATAGCTTATAATCGTCTTTTCGTAGTAATTTCGCATTTTGAAAGCATTTTTAGCCCGCTTTGACTGCATTATATCACTTTTTACACAAGAAAACACAACACGTGATCGATTTTTGATGCTGTTTGGGTATAAAAGTGCTTAAAAAACCCGGCGCGAAGTGCCAGAAAAACTTTGACATTTTCACTTGTTTTGACCTTAAAAATGGATGCAAAAAACCTTCCGTCAACTTAAAATCGCCGAACAGTACCTCTGTGGCTGACCCTTCAGCGGGGGGTAATACACCTCTCACCCCTATGTATATGCATGCTGTTTCTGAAAAATTAATGGTACTTGAAAGTTTTTTATAAATAAAAAATCGAAATTGTCTCTTTTACTTCATCTAGCAACATCGTGCTCAGCAGTTTGCAGTTGCACCAAAAGTACTTTTTATTTAATCATCTGTATATATTCGAATCAGCATTAAAGCCCAGGTATTCAGTTCACTTTCCAAAATAGTGCATAACAAAATATCAAGCTAATCTTTTGTAGCATTTTTCATATCGAAGCTTGCGTTCTCTGTGAAAAAAGATTCAACTTTTTCTTGTTACTTTTGAATAGCCAAAAATAAGAATGTAATTATCATTGTTGAATCATGTAGAATCATCACAAGCTTTACAATTATATAATTTGTTTTGTGCTTGTAGGGCTTTTTACCAGGTCTCGTTGGTACAACACATGGTGCGCTACAGTTCATGGCCTATGATGAACTGAAGAAAAAGCTGGAACCGAATTACATCAAGGTACATAAGTACATACGTACGTCTGAAAGGAAGATACGAAATCGTTTTATGGCTAGTTGTTTCGGAAGTAGTCTCAGGCCCATACATAACTATATTATTTTAGTTTTACCGCAAATTCACTGAGTCAGTTGTTTCGATAGCAGTTATAGGCATAGGTGGGCAGCACCGAAATTCTGGGGAGGTGCAAGATTTTTAAAGGTCGAAAATTGTCTTAAAAATGGTGGTATGGCGAAAAAACGCCATTCTTAAACGTTTCTCATCGAACACAATCTATTGGCATAAAAAATCGCGAAAAACAAAAAAATCGCAAAAATTGAATCTGGGGTATATACTCCCAAACCCCCCACGCCACGTATGGTCATAGGTACTTAAGCAGAGTGATGATATTTTAAGAATTACAGTAGAGAACGAAAAAATCACAAAGGTTGAGGAAATTTTGCACCATTTTGGAGACCGTTTCTACGGCCACATGATAAACATGGCTTGTGATGTGTGTTTTTACTAGATTACTTTCAAACAAATGAAAATGTTATTCCTGGGGTCTGGAATATATTTTTCCGAAAAATTGCTTATTTCAGGCAATGCTATTTATAAATAATTTACTGTCATGTGGCAAACACTTGTCGAAAATTGTAAGACAATGGAAAATTAATACTTTTGCAGTAAACTTATTGGTTGAGTGAACTTTTGGTTAACAAATCTGTGTTTTTCACTGTAAAATCAAAATTTTTAGCAATAACTTATGTTACACTGAAATCGCCTGAACAGTACCTGGCTTTTCAAAATCTGAGGGAGAAGTGATACCCCCTCTCTTCCCTATCTATGCCATTGTTTGCTTACGTATTTAAAAAATGAATTTTATTTAATTTTTAGCACAATTAAGCTGAATGAGTAAATACATAAATAGTGCTTAGTGTGTTTGTGTATCTGCATAAAAGATATAAATTTTTATCTCAATTTCACTGATTTCTTTGGTTCTTCTATAGGTCCCAGTTTCTGTGCCGATGCCATCGAAGCACACAAGGGCGTGGTGGTTTGGGGGTTTGGACACCCAGAGAATCCGGCAGGCCCCCAAATCGATAGATTCCTAGAATTGAATTTTTGGAACCTTTCTTTAGATTTTTGCCAATTTTATGCCACTCAGGTCCTCCCCCACCCAAATAGTCTGCTGTCCATATAAGCATAAAACTTGAAAGTCTCGATTCGGTGTTTCGTATGAAAATCTAATAGTTATTACTGAAAACACACGTGAGCACAATTTACTATTTGCCTGTGTGTCCAGGACATTTCGCATTTTACACTATGCTATTTTATCTTTCTTGCGACTTTTTTATCCTTGCGTTTTTTTCCGAATAAAGCATTATTATTACTAGCAAAGAAAAATGCTCCGATGGAACAAAAAAGGTAAATATACTTGAATTTCTTCATTGCTAAGGATGTAAAAGGAGGGGACTACGGACAATTTCCCTATATGCGCAGAAGCCATATGAATGTGCAAAACAGTTAGACTTCCCTAAACAACGCAAAAATCGAAGTATATTCTGCGGCCTATGCGCGTTTCTGCAGATTTTCCGTATTAATTTCGATTATGATGGCGAGTATTTTGATTACTTTATTTTGGAAAATTTGAAGAAATTTTTTGTGGTTTTTCAAGAAAACTATTGAGTTGGCCATGTAGGTGTAAAGTTTACACTATTATATTTTACTCCAGAGCATTGTGGAAGGTCAAGATTTCATTAAATAAATAATTCATTTCGCAGGTCGCAGAATATACTTCGATTTTTGCGTTGTTTAGGGGAAGTCTAACTGTTTAGCACATTCCTATGGCTTCTGCGCATATAGGGAAATTTTCCCTAGTCTCCTCGTTTTACATCCTTAGCGATGAAGAAATTCAAGTATATTTACCTTTTGTGTTCCATCGGAGCATTTTTCTTTGCTAGTTCCCTTGTTTTATTCAACAATTGAGGCCATATATCCATAGGTGGGCAGCGCCAAAAATCTGGGGGGTGCAAGTAGCTGAAGAAATTTCTTTTTCGTCTCGAACCCTTTACTTTAAAATGATCACAGATCAAGAAATATTGCGTTAAAAGAGAAAAAAATTCACGTTTTGAGATATTGTAGCCCTCTACATTATAAAACCAATTGGACTGCACTGAAACCAAAATTGAGCTAGATAAGCTTTAGGACACGCTAACAGTTAAGAACCCACATACTTTACACTTTTGTGCAACAACCATTGAGTGTAAAGAAATTTTAATTTCAGATTCGTAATCTACAACTCAGGGGCAACATTTTAAAAAAATCTGCCCTACGCAAATTGTTTGATACCCAATACTCTGGGCGGAAAAGTGCTTCTCAGTGTAAACTTTACACTTGTGCATATAATGTAATATTGGGTGTATAGAAATGAAGTAAACTAGGATCTGTGACACTAAGGTCAGGGCACATTTTAAGCATAATTAGCATGTTCCCCCTACTTCGTGGAGTAGCTGAAGAAATTTCGTTTTTCGTCTCGAAGCCTTCACACTACGACAATCAGAGATCGAGAAATATTGCGTTAAAAAAGAAAAAAAAATTACATTTTCGAGATATTGTAACCCTCTACATTATAAAACCAATTAGACTGCTCAGAAACTAAAATTGAGTTAGATACGCTTTAGGATATGCTATTAGTAAAAAACCCGTATACTTTACACTTTTGCGCAACAACCATCGAGTTTAAAGAAATTTTAAGGTCAGATTCGTAATCTACAAGTGAGGGGCAACATTTTTTTAAAAAAATCGGCCCTCCGCAAATTGTTTGATACCCAATGCTCGGGGCGGAAAAATGCTTCTCGGTGTAAACTTCACACTTGCGCTAATATTGCAATATTGGGTGTATAGAAACAAAATAAACCAGGATCTGTAACGCTAAGGTCAGGGCACATTTTAAGCATAATTACTATGTTCCGCCTACTTAGCGGAGTAGTTTTAGAAATTTCGTTTTTCGTCTCGAACCCTTTACACTGAAACGATCACAGACCAAGAAATATTGCTTTAAAAGAGAAAAAATCTGGTTTTGAGATATTGCAACCCTCTATATTATAAAACTAATTGGACTGCACAGAAACCAAAATTGAGTTAGATAAGCTGACGGACACGCAAAGAGTAAAAAATACGTATACTTTACACTTTTGTGTAACAACTATTGAGTGTAAATAAATTTTAAGTTCAGATTCGTAATCTACAAGTCGGGGGTAACATTTTTAAAAAAATTGGTCCTCCGCAAATTATTTGATTTTTCGGTTTACACTTTACACACTCATTGCTAACTCGGTATTGAGTGTAAACAAAAAAAGATGGGCATCGAATTTTTTTAGTTATCCATCGATTAAAATAAACCGCACCTCCCAGGTGTATGCCGTTGTTGCTGTGAGGGGGGGCACAAATTTCGCACTCGCTGTGATAAACATATAAGAAAAAGGATGGCCAAGTATATTATAGGTAGGCGTTATAGGTAGCGCTATCGCGCTACCTATGATTATTATCAACTGACTACTGACTGGAGATTTCGCCATTGCAATACGTTTTTCGCTACCAGTTTATCAATTTTTTCGAGAAATAGAACTATATTAATATTTAATTTATTTATGATAATCCTTATGATATATGGGCATATGGTCAATCGAGGGTCAAGTGACTTCACCCTGGCGGCTGAGCAGTCCCGCAACTCCGCTAGGAAAACCGGACCAACCCTGCAGGAGTTTTAAAAATTTTCTGGGGAAAATGAGGCAAAATGAGGGCCGGAAATGGATGAAAATGGAAAACTTTCTTCAAAAGGCTTGAAATTGACCAGTGACTGGAATAACGTAGTTTAACTGCTATTTTAGAATTTATACCAGTCCTTGTGGTCATTTTGGCCCAAAAAAGCTCAATTTTCCACCCCCTTCCCGATCGATCATGCTCTGCATCGTGGAAGAGGGCCTAGAAAGTGAGCTTTGTTTTGGGCTAAAATGACCTCAAAAACGTGGTATAAGCGTTAAAATAGCGTTAAAATTACGTTATTACACAGTTTCAAATCAACTTAAAACGCTTTTAAAGAAAATTTTCATTTTTCATCCTTTTTTGGCCTTCATTTTGCCTCATTTTCCCCACAAAATTTCCTATTTTTCTTTTTCTATATATATACCCAACCTACCCCCTACGTGCATGTCTGATCCTGACTCCACCCCTTCCCCCACCTCAAAATGGAAAAATAGGAAATTTTGTGGGAAAACGGGGCAAAATGAAGGCCAAAAACGGATAAAAAATACAATTTTTCTTTAAAAGTGCTTCAAATTGACCGGAAACTGTGTAATAAGGTAGTTTTAACGCTATTTTACCGCTCATATTAGTTTTTGGGGTCATTTTGGCTCGAAAAGCTCAATTTTAGACCCCCTACCCAGATCAACCATGCTTTACATTTATGGTCATGACCAACTCCAGCAGGTTCCAGGGTCATTTGACCATTGGAAGTTGAGCGCGCCCATGTATGATTCTTATTGCGTTATTACTGAAACTAAGCTCATAAACATTTGACAATTGTACATATGAAATATGACTGGGACAAAATTTAGGGGCCAGTTTCTCATTTGGCATGTGCAGCTTTATCGAAAATGTTCGCAGCCTCCCTTACTTATCCGTACCAAGTGGTTAGAACGCGTTTACAGGATCATCACGTAACCTATAGTGGTATATGGGATGTAGTGTTGAAAACATGGAGGTACATATGCTTATTACTTATGCACGTGAATTGCTCTATTTTATTCTGTGTTCTTCGGTGCTCGAGGAATAAGTAATATAAAGATTGAATTTAAAAAAATAATAACTTATAGAGTACGTACTTAGCTGAATTCGGCCTTCAAAAGTTTTTGAAACCGTCTAGAAACCTGAATGACGTTGACTTTTATCTTGAATTATGGCGCTTTTTGAAGTACGTTGATTTTTCGCATTTCACTCCATAACTGTTCGCAGGACAGCCAGATAACCAAAATGAATGGATTGGATTGAGAAAAGTCAAGATGTCAGTTGAATATATAATTTTCAGTAGAATGGTCGTATAAATTAATTTAAGTTCATGTTATTTTGAATATTTTCTGTAAAAGTTTTCTCAGCTTCAGTTTTGACTTGTCCTCCCGAAACTAAGCTTCTCCATTGATACCTAGGCCCTAAAAATAAGCCCCATTCGTCCATTTGGTCCTTCCAGACCATTTAATTTTCAGATTTTTTTCACGTTAGTTCATTCAGAATTCTTTTTAATTAGATTATCTTTTTAATTCTGATCAAGAAAAAATTGAAATCTCTCGCATCTTGGGGAATTAGGTTTTGTTTTAGTAGTAACCAAACCACGCTGTCTAATTTTCTGATTTATGGTATGAATGCACATTGAGCAGCGCTCTGAAAATTCTTATAGGTTGATTTTCTGACTTCAAGTTAGAAAACACCTGATATTAGGTTTAAAACGACATGAAAGAAACTAATTCCGTACAAAAATCAGAAAGTGAAGCAAACAAACTAGAAAAAAGTGTATATAAAAATTGGAAAAAGAAGTCATAAAAAGGTGGGTCACTGTGAACAGTTAAAGGTGTCCGATTTCAAATCGGAATTAGGAACAATTTCTGTTTTGCTGTGGGTACTGTGTTTTGTCTTCATGCGAAGCAAGTGCATTATGATGAGAAAACAACAAAGGCATGAAAATGAGAAAATGCTTTCGGACAATTAAATAAATTACTCGTACTTTGCTAGTCAAGACCATAGACGCACAGCGGGGGTTAAGAATTACCTTTTTTAGGCCAAAATGACATCAAAACTGGTATAAGCGCTAAAATAGCGTTAAAACTACTTTATTACGCAGTTTCCGATCAATTTAAAGCACTTGTGAAGAAAATTTTCAATTTTCATCCGTTTTTTGCCTCCGTCGTCCCGAGAACATTTCCAATTTTTCCATTCTTGGTGGGTGGGTCAGGCAGGACCCCCAAACCCTCCCCTTACGTGCATGTTTGTATATGCACATTGGTTATATTGAATTTCAGTTATTTTTGAAGCTACGAAATGCTATTTCTTCTTCGTATCTTGCACATGTTTATGTAGCTACTTACTGTATTTAATAATATTGTTAGCTGATGATAATAATTCGAAAAGAGCAAGCTTATGTGAAACAGACTACAATCTGTAATGTGTTTATGAAACTGTACAAAATATTTTAGTAATACAATTTGCATAGAACTAGCTGTTTTCGCATGCACGCTCAATCACTGTTTCATTTTACGTTATTGTCCCACGTGACTAATTAAGTCGCGCTAGTCAAATTTATAATTTAGTCTTTATACCTATGTATGTGCTCGAATACTCGGACTTATCTGAATCGAAACATGCTTCTTATTCTGCAGACGGGAAAAACTACCTGGCTTTTACAAGGGTTTACTGGCCTGCTTGCTCAAAGTGACACCTGCTAGTTGCATCACCTTCGTCGTTTATGAAGAGATTAATGCGTTACTTAGAAGATAGCAGATTGTTGATATTTGTGCTGTATTTAATTGTGACTGTAGTCTGTTTCATTTAACTTTGAGGTTTTTGTAAAAATTTAAAGTTGCTACAAAAGCGTTTTAGAACTAATGCGGTAAATATGATATTCTACAGTATATCGAGTCATATGGAGACGTATACCAGTGATAAACTGCATTACTGCATCAACACTTTAAGCCACTTTTGTAGCCCTGATTCTTGCGAGAAAATTCAAACGAAAACCGCAAAGTTAAATGAAAGAGACTTTTAATTATAGTTTGTTTCGCGAAACCTTGTCCATGTAAATCAATTTTCATCGCTTATAGTCTCGTTTCACATGAGTTTGAGCATTAATTTTGAGAATTTTTTCGAACGTAAGCTGACGGATTACGATGATTATGTATCAAATCAATGCTATAATTGCAATCTGTCGGCTCATCCTCGGACCTAGGTTTTAAAACTTACTCCCAAACTTGGGTAAAACAGGCTATAAATAGCTAGTCTATTCCACGAAACCTTGTGCATGAAAATCGATTTTCAGCGATGTAGCGAGTAGCTACAAAAGTGGTTTCTAGGCAGGCTACTGTAATACAATTTAGTATAGTCGAACTTCATACGCTTATCAATCATTATGTACAGTATTGTGTTTGCTGCTTCAGCTTAAGCCTCGTTTGTAATCGATTTACATTGACTCGTGCATCATTATCCCTGCAAAAGGTTTCGTGAAAGAGACTGAATACTTAAGTGTTTTCAAGCATCGCATCCACTAAAGCAATTTTGCATGATGATTCTTCATCGAAAGTTATGATTAGTACACCGGTTTACAACGATTTGTAATCGAGTAACTTATTTAAAACATGATCTATGCTTATAGGTTTTGTGAATTAGACCATGTTTTAGACCTTGTTGAAATGATTTTATAGTCTGTTTCACGAAAACTTGTGCATGGATCGCAATTCAGTAAAGTTTAGCTTAGTGGCTAGAAACGTACATGCGTAATTGAATAAATACAATGGATCCGCTCTATGTCTACGAAATCAACATAGAAACGGATGTATGTATTCACCTTCGGGATTTACTTAGGTACCTAAATCTGCTCTTAGCGCTGGTCCCAATCGCGTAGTCAAATAACAACTTCGATTCTCTGGACCCTTGTAGACCTACGGCTTCGACTCCCTCAGTCCTAATATTGCTGACCGCTTTTAGTCGGGAGTCTCAGCAGCTACGCCCTAAATCCTAACACTCGTATCTACCTAAATCCCGGAATGCCGCCAGGTCAGTTGACCTATCTCACCCCAGCTCAAGTTGATAAATTAACTTTTTTTCTTAGTTCAAAGGCTGGCTTGAAATGTTTTTGGTCCTAATTAGTGTAGCACTCTAAACTTTAAATACAGCAACAGCGAGCTCTCATCTGGTCAATTATCAAAAATAATTCAATAAAGTTTTTGGCTAATTTTAGAGTTGATAACAGAATGTGGAATTTCCATGAAAGATAAAACCAAACGTTATTACCCTATCCTTCTCGTGCCGTAACTTGAAGAAATAAATTATTTAATCGACGACCATCCAATTTTACCAATAATCATACACTACCATATAATACAATAAACTCACTAACATCGACCAATTTATAAATGCCAAATTTACATGTCTCAATTGGCGTCCATCGACGCTCACAAAAAATAGAACTGAACGATATTATAGGTTATGTAAAAACTAATATGGAACACGAACGTTGGCGTCCATCGACGCTCACAAAAAATAGAACTGAACGTAAAATAATACAATATACGCGTTTTACTAAAATGATCATAATAATGCAATGAAATCGTACATTCAATAACTCTTACAAAGCAAATTACTGATGTTAGCATATCCGTAACTCTGGTTTACCGGACAAGTATCTAATAGAATTTTGTAATAAAAATTAGGGATTTAATTGAGAACTGAAGGCATAGCCACAAGTACACCATCGCGCAATGGCTACTCGTATTTGGCTATGTTAACCGATACAGAACCAAGCTGTTTTCGGCATGGCTTCCGCGAACTGCTAAAACTAGTTCGCCACGTGTAACTCTCGTAGTTACAATTGTCAAGAATAAACTATAACCTTCGACTCGGTATTGGACAAGTCAAAGTTTTTTGAATAAATTTGCAGTTTTCGATGCTGAGTTTAATAGTGTAAACCATTTTTCTTGAAAACGAATATTTCTTTGTGTGTAATGTGAGTGTGCAAAGTATCAAAATTTAAATTTTAGTCAAATTTTACAGGGTCTAGCATTTTTCATCATAATTCAGGATCACCCCAATCAAACTGAGTAATTCTTTTATTCAAAAGACGAATAATTTTTGCATTTCGTAAAATCAATTTAAATTACATTATTCATTCAAAATATGTTGATTTGATTATAAACAAGACATTTACGATTATGACTTCAGTTTTTTCGATAATTTCCAATTTAGCGCATATACCGCATGTTGGCCATTGCTCAAATTATAAAATTTTATAGTCTATCGCTAGAGGCTTAAATAATAAAAAATGAAAAAATAAAAAGACTGCTTTTTTGAGAAACATATGTTTGAAAAGAATATGGTATGCTAAGGAATGGCATCTTTCTAATAAACAGGCATCTTTCTAATAAACAGAGAACTATTCAATCTGTTGAGGTAATCCGGAATTATGATGAAAAATGCCAGACCCTGTAAAATTTAACATAAATGGTAACTTTTGATACTTCACACGTGCACTTTACACAATAAATATTCGCTTTCAATAAAAATGGTTTGCACCATACATGGGCAGCAAAAAAATTCTGGGGGTCAGGGTGGGTAAAATTGTCAAAAACGTTACTAAAATTGGAATTCTGTGGGTCTACAATAAGCTGGGACAAAGCGCCCCCCCAACTCCCCTTGCCCATGTGCGGTTTGCACCATTAAACAGCGTCAAAAACCGCAATATTTATTTGAAAAATTTTGAATTGTTCAATGTCTCATTGAGTCAACCAGAAGTTACTTCTTAACAATTACGTACATTTCTGGCCATTATATTAAACTTTGCGGCCATTTTTGAGTGATGAATTGGGTGCTCATACCAAGTCAAGATGATTTTAGTAGAAAAAAGTTGCTCTTTAATGGTAGGTACCAAAGAGAAAAAATCAAAGGATAAATATTTTGAGAAACATGCAACTGAAAAATTGAAAAATTTTCATATTTTAGATTTTTTGAAAGTTTGCACGATGACATCTTTATACAACGGATACCGTATAATCTGCTATCTGATAATTAGACAGAACAAGATATGCTCATTTTAGTTGTGCAATAGCAGGGTGAAACCTTTTTTCATTTAGGATAATAAATGGCTAAAGTTAGAAATTATTTTAAAAAGTCAAATTTTTACGGCTAATTTCCGCGAAATTTCTAACCGAAAAACAGATAGCTAAAAACTTATCTTACTACAGTTGAGAAGAAGACAAATAGTTGTCTGTGCTCTCAAATTTTCAACGGATAAGATGGTCTGGTTAGGCTACGATGCAATTTCAAAGTTGCGGGTTTCTTAAGGTTTTCCGTGGAATCAATACAAAGTATGTAGATTTGGAATGACGTTCTATACAAGTAGTATGTTTCATTTATCCGAGAGCTTTTTCAGTAGATGTTTTCAGAGGCTACAGTAGCTCCTCCTTTCTTATCTACTGTAGGTCATTAGAGCTCACTGTAGCTGCATAGCAAATACTAAGGGGTTTTCAATAAGATTTTTCGCGGCATAATTTATTCTCGTCTTCCAGCAGATTAATCAACTTGCTGGTAGAAGTCAAATATTCAGCTTATCTCAGGTTGACACTTTAAAAACAATAGACTATGTATGTACGATTTTAAGAGGCGTCACGAACTCCCGCTTAGCTCAGTGGTAAAATATCTGCTTGTCGTCGAAGCAACCCGGGTTCGATTCCACCCGTTGGCTTTTTATTTAGCGCACTTGATGTATTATGCCCTAGGACTGTTTTAATACCTGAATTGAATTTATTTGGACAGTCTGGTGCATTAAAAATAAAAGATTACCAGCCGCTTGCTCTCACTGAACATATCTATCGAATTACAGTAAATCATCTTGTCACGCTTACTGTAGCCTATAGAAAATTTACTGAGAAAGTTCTCGAATTCATGAATCAGACTATACTTCTATTCTACAGCTATGATATTTAAAAATATAAAGAATAAGGTATGTACAAAGATACGCACCTCAGTCGTAGAACTACACAGCTTATATGGAATGTTTAAATGGAAGGATTTTGTGACTGAAATCAGTGAACCCAGATAAGATAGATAAAATCAAATGCATTAAAGTAATTATGTAAAATGTTTCCTAACATTATTACCAATTCTACAAATATTTATTGCAAAGTTATTAATTTAGTGTAATTCTAACACCGTTTCATATTATTACTGTATAAGGAAATAATAGCGATAGAAAAGCATAGAGAATCAGATCAGTCTATTTATTTTGCTGTTGTCGTGCTTATTTTCTGCTTTTGATATCATCTTTAAAGAGAGCTGTGCTCTTCTAAGGAAACGCCTACCTATTTTTTCAATAACATTCAGGGATGGCGTCTTGATTATCGCATCGCGCGAAAAAGTGGAAAGTAGGTTTTTTTGTGTTTGTTTGGCAAGGTTGGCCGGGCACTGATTATTGGCCAATGTTGGCCCCGAATTTTTCGTTAAAGGCCAATATTGGCCAATAACGCGTGCATTAGGGGCCAATTTTTGCAAGATTTAAAATTCTTAAAAAGCTGCACATCCGTGGGTTTCGAACCCCGTACTTTCGTGGTTGGTAAACTCACGTGCGCGCACTGCGCCATAGCGAAACTGTGATCAATATTCTGAAGAATGATACTAATGCTATCTGTTATATACAGTACCTATGTATACGCAGTTGCTATTTTTTGTTTGAAAGAGATTGCTTATGCTATCTTTTATGCCTAAGTAGTTTGAATTGTATGGTAGGTATTTCTAATTGTCGTTGGTTTGCCTAACGTACATATTGCAAAATCCTACATATGTACCTACATAAATACATATGTACGTACATGTGTGCATAAATATTATAATGCCATGTCAGCATAGTGGGCAGCAAGAAAATTCCGGGGGGGGTGTGCAAGATTTTTTGAAGGTCAAAAAATGGCCTTAAAAATGGTGGTATGCCGATAAAACACCATTTTTCGACGTTTCTCATCAAGCACTATCCATTGAAATCAAAAAATTTCGAAAAAACGAAAAAAATTTTCAAAAATTGAATTCTGGGGGGGTTATTTTGATTTCTGGGGAGTATTTTGGTTTCTGGGGGGTGCATACCCCCAAACCCCCACGCCCAGGTGTGCATGTCAGTATGCGATTTCAAATAGCTAGGTAGAGGTTACCTACCTATGTAGCAGGACAATAGGTATAGTCTGTTTCATTTATTCGAGAGCTTTTTAGTCAATTTTTTAAGGGCTACAGTAAGCGAAACAAGACGATTTACTGTAATTGGGCAAATCAGCTCAGTGAGGGCGAGTGGCTGGAATTCTTCCATTTTAAATGCACTAATCCGTCCATATAAATTTAATTTAGGCATTTAATCAGCGCTTGGACATGCTACAGTAAGTGCGCTGAATAAAAAGCTGTCGGCTGGAATCGAAGCTGGGTTGCTTCGACGACAAGCAGCAGACGTTCTACCACTGAGCCATGCGGAAGTTCGCGGCGTTTCTTAGCATCTTAGTCTATTGTGTTTAAAATGTCAACTTAGGATTAGCTGAATACGTGATTTTATCTGTAAGTTGATTGATCTGCTGGAGGACGAGAATTAATTATGCCGCTAAAAATGTAATTGAAAAACCCTCCTTTGCTACGTAGCTACAGTGACATCTAGCGACCTACAGTAAATAAGAAAAAAGGATTACTGTAGCCGTCGAAATCATTCACTGAAAAAGCTCTCGGATAAATGAAACAGACTATACGTATAGAGGTACCTACGCAACTATAGTGTGTTTCATTTGATCGAGGGTTTTTGAAAAGTTAAAAGTGGCTACAAAAGTGTTTTATACTAATGCGACAGCAAATAGGTACCTATATTCTATAGAATATCGAGTTGCATTATGATCTTTGATACTGCTAAGAGGCAAGACTGCATCATATAAGGTATGTACTTATGGGTCACTTTAGTGGCCTGGTTTATGCGGACTAAATTCAGCAGAAAAGCTTTCCAATAAACGAATCAGACTGACTATACTTAATTCTGGTCATACAGATTCGGCTTGTGATATCTTACACTTTACAGTCGGTTGAGACTCACTTAAACATTTACTTGAATGTAAATAGTATTTTTTCAGCAGGTTCTAATTTTTCTACATAATATGTTTATCATTATATACTGTAGTTTTAATAATATTGGCCCCTAATGCACGCGTTATTGGCCAATATTGGCCTTTAACGAAAAATTCGGGGCCAACATTGGCCAATAATCAGTGCCGTTGGCCGGGCATGGTTTTTTGGTTTTTTATGGTTTGAAAATCGGCCTGGTTTTTGGTTTTTTTGGTTTTTTAAGCCGATGTTGAAAAATGTCGCAAGATTCATATTTCATCATTTGTAAACATGTGCAAAAAATAGTATTTACTCTAGCATAGAGTAGACTAATTATTTAGGGAATAAACGGCATAAATAGTTTATTTCCAGTTTGGTTGAACTTTTTTGTAAGAGAGACGTAATTATAATCGTAATGTAATGATGATCCAGGCACGTAGCTGACCCTCCATTTTTGGGGGGACCAACTTATTTTGGGGGACCAAATGCCAAAAAAAGGCCAAAAACGACCAAAAATACCATAAAAAAATTGAAAATTTTCCAGTTTTTCAAAATATGGGGGGACCTGTCCCCCCAATCCCTACAGCAACGTGCCTGATGATGATTATGCATTTGTTTGTGTGTATCGTTTCGTTCGTTTCATTCGTTTGTTATCGTTGTATCGTTCGTAAAGTGAAGTAAAGTGAGAAGTGAATCGTGTAGTATTGCCGTCCGTTGCAATATCAACCAACTCGAAGGAACGACCCTAGATATTTCTAGCGATGAAAATGAACAAGAAGAAAATGATTCTCAATGTTGCCGTTTATTCTACTGAATAAATTTGAAATTGTTCACTTTTTTTATTTTCCTGAATAATTGGTTAGGCAAGTCATGCCTGTTCTTTAATTTAGTGGTTTTTATTAATAATCAAGCATTTAAACTCTTATACTCACGACTAAGATATAAAAAGCAAAATTTATCCATTAAACAACCATAAAAAACCATAAAAAACCAAAGAACCAAAATATCAGAAATTTTCAAACTTTGGTTTTTCCAACCCTGTCGTTTGGTGGCAGTAATTATTTGTAGTCAATTGCAAATAATATACATAGGCGTAGCCAGGGTTTTTGCTAGAAGAAGGGCAATTCAAAAATTTTTTTTTGTTTTTTGGGCTTTTACATCGTCCTGCACTATTTGATCAATACCTTAATAAAATTATTTTTTATTGAAATTTTTCTACGTTTTTGACGGAACAATGCTTGGTACTACTGTGCCTGGTGCACACCTACCGTTTGTGTGTGCGGTTCAGGGTTGGAAAAAACCAAAGTTTGAAAATTTCCGATATTTTGGTTCCTTGGTTTTTTAATGGTTTTTTATGGTTTTTTAATGGTTAAATTTTAATTTTTATATCTTAGTCGTAAGTATAAGAGTTTAAATGCTTGGTTATGATTAAAAACCACTAAATTAAAGAAGAGGCATGAGTTGCCTAACCAATTATGCAGGAAAAATAACAAAAGTGAACAATTTCAAATTTATTCAGTAGAATAAACGGCAACATAAAGAATCATTTTCTTCTTGTTCATTTTCATCGCTAGAAATATCTAGGGTCGTTCCTTCGAGTTGGTTGATATTGCAACGGACGGCAATACTACACAATTCACTTCTCACTTTACTTCACTTTACGAACGATACAACGATAACAAACGAATGAAACGAACGAAACGATACACACAAACAAATACATAATCATCATCAGGCACGTTGCTGTGGGGGGATTGGGGGAACATGTCCCCCAAAATTTTGAAAAACTGGAAAAATTTCAATTTTTTAATGGTATTTTTGGCCGTTTTTGGCTTTTTTGGCATTTGGTCCCCCCAAAATAAGTTGGTCCCCCAAAATTGCAGGGTCAGCTACGTGCCTGGATCATCATTACATTACGATTATAATTACGTCTCTCTTACAAAAAAGTTCAACCAAAATGGAAATAAACTATTTCATGCCGTTTATTCCCTAAATAATTAGTCTACTCTATGCTAGAGTAAAGAGTACTATTTGCACATGTTTACAAATGATGAAATATGAATCTTGCGACATTTTTTAACATCAACTCAAAAAAACCAAAAAAACCAAAAAAAAACCAAAAACCAGGCCGATTTTCAAACCATAAAAAACCAAAAACCAAAAAACCAAAAAACCATGCCCGGCCAACCTTGGTGCGGTTACTTAGCTTGCAGCAAACTCGAACAGTAGCGCATGTTCGCAGATTTTATAGGTTTTTGCATGTGCTGGTTCCATTTATGACATTTTTAAAGCATAATCTTCAACACATAAGTGAGTAAATTACCTTAAATGTGATAAAAGCGAGTCGGGGGACTTTGACTGAGCGGGATTACCAATGTACCAATGTCTTAGGCTTAGGCTTCGGTATGTGCATTCACATTGATGCCAGTCAGAGATGGAAAAAACCCAGATTTGAAAATTTCGAATTTTGGGTTTTTGGGTTTTTATGGTTTTTTTATAAAAATTCTAGCTCGAGCTATACATATTAGCTGAGAATACTTCAACAGCTTCAAGACACAAAACAAAACAAGTAAACAACAACTTTATTCAGCTAATACACAAAATTCAACAACAAGATTAGTCATTCACAAGCACAATCCATGCTGTGTAAACAGAATTAAAAATTGGGCAGAGCAATTTTTAAATGCATAATATTGAAATTTCTTCATAAATTCTGCTCTGCTTCAAGAAAAAAAAACAAAAAATGCCATATTAGTAGAAAAATCTATGCCACACATAGCCTTTATTGAGCGGCTTTTCTCATTTGAAAAGTATATACTATAGGAGAAAAACAGCAACAGGAAGGAGGAGAGGATGAGAATGGATGGACACTTAACCTCGTGCATCGCAAGCAATTGTAAAAGGAACAACCATGATGCCTACAAAAAAACATTGACAATACACAGTATTTAATTCCATTACAACTAAATTCTTAACCTGTGGATAAAAAACCCAAAAAAACCCAAAACCCAACGATTTCTTGCACCCAAAAAACCCACAAAAAACCCAAGTTCAAAAAATCCAGCCTTGCCAACCCTGATGCCAGTGCATGGGCTAAGTCTGAGATAAATGGAGCAAAAATTGCTCCGCTCAGCTTAGCTCGCTCCGCAATTTTTGCCCCATTTATGCCTTAGGCTTAGCCCATGTCTGGCATCAATGTGAATCTGCAAGCAAGAGCGAAGCTAGCGGAGCAATATGAATGCACATTACTAAGCCTAAGTCTAACGCATTAGTAACAGGAGTACGAATAATTCTATTTTCCTCGTTAATTTGCTGAAAAACATAATAAATTGCTGCAAACAATCTCGAAATGAAGTTGGGACGTCGAGTGTTTAAGACGTCGGATTTTAAATCCAGAAGTTCACAGTTCGAGTCCAACATACTGCGACTTTCTGTCCTTTCATCTTGAGAAGCCTGACGTACTCCCGTAGTCGAAAAACTTCGATTCACGTAGAATCAATATTCACACACAAAGGGTAGGTGTGCACCAGACACAGTGCCAAAAGGTAGAAGAAATCGGGCGCAAAGAAGCGTAAGCTATACCAAAAAACCATAAAAACGTCTAAAAATGCGTCCTAGACGTGAAATAAATGCCTGTTCTGACTCTTCACATCGTCCTGCTTCAATTAAAATGCAAAGAAATTTTTTGTTGAAAATTTTTAAAATTAAGGCAGCACACTTTGCAAGTTTTTTTACTCGGTTCGGGGCACAGCCCCGAAAATTTTGAGAAATTAAGCACTGAAATATTGAATTTTAGAATCAAAATTTTCATGAAATCGTCCGAATCATGGTCTTCAATTCAGATGATGATAAAAAGATAAAATAGACTGTCGCGAGCGCGAAAATTTTTGGCATTAGTACAGCTGGTTCACATATGTATTAAGATAGACACGTTATAAGTACGTATACAGCAAGTAGTATCCGGTGAAAGCAATGGTTTGATTTGAGTCAAGTTGAATAAAAAAAGACAGTCCTTGGATTTTTTCATTAGATTCATATGACTGACCAAAATGTTGGTGCTAGTGGTTAAAATAAGCCTAAGTAATAGGATGCAAGTCGCGTCGCTCGCTCGTCCATGTTGCTGTCCCAAAACGTTGTTTTTTATTGTTGCCTGCGACACTTATGGTGCATTATTAATCTGTGTTCCAATATAGCATTCATTTTGATGAGATACATATATGTAGATACTTTTCTTAATCGTAAAAAACGATGTTTTGATAAAGCAAGTCTTTTATAGCAATAAAGTATAATTTTCTATACGTTGCTATTAATAATTTATACTCATTTAGTATAACGGTTAATATGAATATTGATCATATTTTGAAGTTATTCTGTTTTCCAATTATTATTCCTAAATTAATTTTGGTTCGTTCTCAAATTTATGATCTTTAAGAAAATGATAAAAATAGACGGTGTTCATTCGGTCTTTTTCTGTGAGAATAATTGTAAATGCTGAAATATCATAGATGCATAAGGTCATGGTCGACAGGAGGTAAAATATCGAAAATCAAAAACAGTAAATTTAATGTTCACGATTTGTTTGCTGTTTAAACGATCAAAATAATAAAATAGCCTATAAAAGGTTTTTTGTGGTAATATCGCATTTTTAAAGCATTTTTAGTTCATTTTGATTGCATTATATTATTTTTAACATTGAAAAAAGCAAACATTGTTCAATTTTTCGCGCTAATAAAACTACAGATTCGGTGCGAAGCGCCGGAAAAATGTTGACATGTTTACTGCTTTTGACCTCGAAAAATGATGCAAAAAAACGTTTCATCAGCTCAAAATCGCCGGACAGTACCTGTCCGGCTGACCCTCCAGGAGGGGGTAATGCCCCCTCACCCCCTCCTATGTACATAATGAAGTATGCAACAAAAATTATTTTCGAAAAAGTGAATTTCTTGCGAGATATTTTCTGAAAATACTGGAATAATTGCTTTAATGCAAAAGGAATACTTTCCTGTAATACTTTTTGTCCTCCATATAAGTATCAACATTTTTTTACATTTTAAATAATATATGGCTACTGCATTTGTTGCTCATTTATGCAATTCTTTGCCTTGTGCTGATCTACGTTTAATCTCTCTAATCTGAGACGTTTAATCATTCAATTTTTATTAACATATTTTTGAAGCATGTCTGATGTGATACAGCGAGGAGAAAATTAAAATCTGTCTGGCGCTAATTTCATAAAAGCGTGATAAAACTTGTTAAAAGCTGCAGATAAGTTAATTCAAGAACATTTTCTAGATAATCACAAAAATTATTGACAAGACAAATGCTTCTTCATGCAAACTCAACATGATTTCCTTATTCTGCCTCTAAAAGGCCCGTCCGAAGCCCGGCCCTTTTTTCGTCGGGACCGGGATTCCCACTAGGCCTGGCCGGGACCGGGACTCCTGCTAGACCCGGCCGAGACCGGTACCCCGGGCGCATGGTCGTTTCTTGTCTCCCACCCAGCCGGTCACCCACCATCCCCCAAAGCCAGAAAATTTTCGACCCCTCCCGATTTCGAAAAAAATCAGTTTTTTGGTCGTTCTTAGGTTTTCTGGCCGTTTTTAGCCATTATTTACCCCCCGCCCTACAAAATAGCCGGGGACCCCCACCCGAAATTTCGAGCCGTTACATGTATATATGGCTGTGAGAGCATTTCGATTTTTTTAGAGATTAAGAAAATTGGCTTAAATTAGTTTATATAATTCTTTAAATGTTTATTGAATAAAGGCAAATTTATATACAATGCGTTATTTTTTAAATAATGTTTATATAGTTAAATAAAAAATTTAGAATGTCATGAGCATTTTGAGTGTTTACAACATTTTGCTCAACCAATTTGTCTAGCATGCATATTGTGTTTCGTCATAAGGTGATAGAAGTGGAAATGGCGACCTCAGCCTGATGCAGTATCATTCGCTACGGCAAGCGTACAATGGCGTCTGCGGAATCGCAAATCAAGCGTTTATACAGGTATTTTAATTTATTGCTAGTAAATTTAACCTCTAGTTAATCGGATTTAAAAATAATGTTGCAGAGACAGCGTGGAGTGCGTAAAATACTTGGATCAGACGACAAAAGATGGATTTGATTTGACTTCACTTTTTTCTCCGAAAACGCTCACTGTTCGCCATAAGTATGTTTGCTCGAATGACTGTTTCATTTTTGCTTAGATAAGTAGCAAAGAAGAAAACGGATCCTGCCTATCACATAACGCTGAAATACAACATTTGGCTACCTTGTATTAATTAGTTCCGTCCTTTGTTTTTTTCTGTTGGTCCCATTTGTTCATTCGAGTGTAAACAAATTTTTGGACTTATACTCGTATATAAATGATCTGCCAGTTTTAAGTACAAGCATTCGTTGTCTTAAAAGAGCCTTAAGCTACAGTAGGTAGTAAACATGAAATTTAACGAAAAACGTCGGAAATTTTCAGTTTTAACTTTTTCGATTTTTTGTCGAAAGCCTGAGCTCTTTTTTACTCAAAAATTCGTGTTTTTAAAATTACATCGATTTTCTGAATTATTGTCTGTTCAATTTCGCAGTTTTATGTATGAATTATTTTTAAGGCTTTGTGAATACTGCGAAAAGATATTATTCCTGAAACCGATGGTCTATGGTAAAAAGTCGGAGGAGATTATTTGGCGAAAATGTTTTTATGAACCTATCAATCGTATACGACGCTCAAATTATGTAAGATTGCCTTATGTTGTTCTTATGTACATGCACACGGTCAAAAGTTTTGGGAGGAAGTAAACTGAATTCCATAGCTGGGGGTAAATGAATACTGATATTACTATTTAATGTTACATTTTGATATTTAATTCGTTGTTTTTCTATTCTTCATGAATTTTTGTGGTTAAATTTACAAGAAAACGAATAAAAATAAGGGCGATGGAATGACCTCTAACATCAAATATGTATGTATATACGAAATAATGAAGAAAAATGTCTGATTGAACGAATCGAACATTCTTCTGTTTCAGCAAATAATTTTAAGTTTTTTTCCGTTTTTCTCTTAATCATGAATTTTTCAGCTCCTGTCCAGTAATGATCGATGTTTTTATCGCATGCATTTGGCGTCGGCTTCTGGTTACTATGCGAGCCTATTGATTAAAATTCAACAGGAATTTCATTACTCTTTACCAACTGGCAGTGATCTTGACAATAATCAATTGGCTTGGAGCACTAGTGATCTCGATCCGAATACAGAATTGAAAAATCTTCACGAAGTTGCTTTCCAATTGGCTCATCGGATTTTTATTTACCTGGGTGATTTGGGTAAGTTTTAAGGTTGTAAAGATGAAAGAATTGTGGGTGGACGTTGTTTTTATTTTATAAATTTATTTGTCAAGAACACGAGTGTCACAATTTTTCCCTTCCGCTCTTAGTCATATTCGATCTTTAAACGTTCGCTAAATCTGACGGACGAACCGTTCATGTGACAGGGGGATGTGGAATTCCCCAGCTTAAGTCGGTCTCACCCCATCCCACAAAACTAGGAAATTTTTGACCCCTCCACCACTAAATTTTCTGGCCTTTGTTGTTAAGTATTTTTTTGGCCGTTTTTCCCAAAAATTGGATGTCATTTACCCCCCCCCCCAAATTGAACCATTACGTGCATGGGGCGAACAAATTAATTATTTGGATCTTTTGTATGGAAGTACTTTTTAAAATACTTACACATGTCGAACATAATGTGCGCATGTATGTAATTGTAATGCATATACCAACCGTACTTGCACGCGCTGCTCAGTGATTAATCTTAAAATTATTCTCGCTACTCATATATGTACGTACAGTCGAAACCTCGTTAATAAAGACCTCGAGGGGGGCAAGGGGCTCCGTACTTTTTAAGCGAGTGTGTTTACTAATCGACTTGACAATTATTTGCAGTTAGACAAGACAAGACAAGAAAACATTTATTGTCCAGAAAAATAAAAATAATAAAATACACAAAAAAATACACACAAAAATAAGACATAGCGCTGTAATAATTGAAAGAACTCCAATATGGCCGAATATTACTGTAATATTAATGATTTTGACCTTTACTGTGCACAAAGCGTGTTTAATATCCGAAACGATGTATGTATTTGCTGACCGGATCTTAATGACGTTTAGTCATTTGTTTTTGCTAGGCGTTTATTAACCGGGGAATTTAGCACGTTGACATATACCCACGATCTAATGGAACCGTGCTTATTATTCGTTAGCGGAGTGCTTATTAAGCGGGTTTCTTACAGTGATAATGCGTAGTAATTCGGTCCGGACCGAAGCATACATGCACATAGGGAGGGGCGAGAGAGGTATTATATTCCCGCTGAGGGGCCCCAAGTTTAGGTACTGTCGAACACTTTGAGCCAAAAATAGTGTATTTTTAAACGACTTTGGCGTAAAAATGGCCAAAAACGCAACTTGCTATATTAAAAATCCTATATTTTGCCCCTCCTTGACTCCAAAATCACGATTTTACTCCTCCCTTGCCAGCCTAACCGTGTGCATCTATGGACCGAAGGGATGGGTATCAAGCGGAAGTGTCTACTATCCGAGTGCTTATTAACGAGGTCCGACTGTATATACAGCGTAGGAATTCTTAGGTGGGTGCTTAAATTAGGCCAAAATTTTTCTTAAAGTGTTCTTTTTGGGCTGTATAAAGATGGACGCGTATCAATTTTTGGCGTTTCTAATGACTCTTTTTCTTTGACGATAAAAACAGAACAATGCCAATCAAAATTCAGTAAAGTATAGTAAAACCAAAAAATAGCACTCGTGTACGTAGGTACTAAAAGATTGTTAAAAATGTTTTTTTTATTCTGGAAAATCGAAAATTCTGGGAACGGAAAACTTTGTGGGGCTAACTAATCCTTTTCACTCTAATTGATGAGGAGCAAACTGAATATGGCGAAAGTGGAATTTCAGGAGTTTTAGCAGTCTTCGGTTTCTTCATGATATCGTACTGGCTTTTTGTTTCCGGCCATTACTGTCGCATACTTACCGCGCCGTCTTCGTTTTACAGCCCGTTATCAACAGGAACTTGAAGAATCTAACGACATTCGCTTAGCGCAGCATTATTATCATTTGGCATTGCGTCTCAAACCCTTTCATGGCCAGCCGCACAATCAGCTTGGAACGTTATTCGTTGATAAGAATTTCGGCATCGACGCTTGTCTATGCTATTTGAGATGGTAAATCATATCTGTAGGGGAGTTAGACATCAGTTAAGCAGATACTGCGTACTTTTGAAATTTTGTGCACGATTTGATTGAGGGGTGGGCGAGTGCCTCCGCCCCTCTTTATCCGAAAATTTTTGGAAAGGTATGATAATGTACACAAAGATGGAGAAATCGCATGCGCATACGTATTTGTCATAAAATTCTCACATTTTCGGCGCTACTGAATCAGTCCAATTAAATGATAATGATTAACGATAAATCTGATTTCCGGGGAGGTGAAGAATTGTGAGGTAATTTTAAAATTCGAAATAGAACACCCATATCTCTTAGGATCTAAAGATCTCAATTAATGAATGATGTCAATATGTAAGAAATATAAAAATTTTTTGTGATGCTATGTGCTCGTCATTTTATTTACGGTAAAGATTAATTTTTCCGCTGAAAAGGCAAACAAAATATAAGCATTTTAGTTCAAAGCATGTATTTTCATCTTTAACATTATCATTTTTGTTCCTATTTCCACTTTAAAAGTTCATTAATTTTTAGTAAAAAACTGTCAATTTATCCATGATTATATACATGGCAGTTCTTGGATTTAAGACTCTGGATTCTGCATTTTCTATTCCGAATTAGTCGTGTTTTTCAACTGTACTAAGCCATAAAAATCATGGATGTACAAATTTTAAACATCTTTTCCTTGCCAAGATTGTGGCTGATGCGATAAATATTCCCGACAGCACAAGCTTGATTTTCAAGAAATTTCTCAAAATTGTGAATTACGAAACAATATTTATGTACTGATTTTAGTTCAGAGCACCGAAAATTGCGATCACAGCATCAAATCTCGATTCCTTCTTAAGCTAATCCTTTAATTAATTTTTTGCATTCCGTCTGCTCAGGGTTAAAGATCACCGAATTTCATTTATAAGATCTGACGGAATAGAGAAAAATTTATTCATCATCCGGTTTAGTCTATTTATTTCGAGATGAACTAAAAAATTAATAAATAAATAATCAATTAATCAATGATACAATAATAGTAATATTAATAATATATATTGATAGATTCCTTAATAACTAATTTAAAAGTTGACAAATACGCTGGATTTTAATTGCTTAAGTTGAGTCCAAATCTACATTTGAGCTATAGAAACAATTTAACGATAAAATTTAGCCTTTTGAATTCGTCAGTATTCTGAAATATACCATTTCTTTGGTTCTTCATAATTTCCAAGATTGATTTTGAAAGAAAATCTTTGAGTCTTGCAATTAATTACACATGTTTTAGCCCCAGTCCGAGGCAAGCCTTGTCCCGGGCCGGAGCATAAGCCCCAGTAGCGGCAAAAAATTTAGGTTGGGGGTACCCGGTCATTTTTAGAGGGGGGGTTAGTGTCCCCCAATTTTAGGTCAAAACCGGCCAAAAAAAACACCTAAAAATGGCCAGAAAATTCGTTTTTTTCCCAAAAAATCGAGGGAGGGGTCTAAAATTTTCTGGCTTTGGAAGATGGAGTCAAAAACTTTCTGGCTTCGGGGATGGGGTCAAAAATTTTATGGCTTTGGTGGATGGGGGACGACCGACTTTGGGTGGGGATTCCCCGCCCCCTGTTACATGTATGGTCGTCATTGTTTTATATTATGGCTGAAAAAGTGAAGTTCTTGAGCTTATCATGTTTAGTAATGAATAATGAACACATTATCCACTGGGACATACAATTTACTCTCAGAAAATAGTGAATTAATTATTGCTCTGAAATATCTCATATCGTAAAGTTGGAATGTATTTACTATGTACATATTTTGATCACTGTCAAATTTATTCCCCCTAAAAATGTAACGATTCACTCGCATAAATTTATTTTTTAGTTTCATGTATTTGTCCATTAAACATTCGTGCGTATCATAAAAGCTGAGATTGATTGATGTCGAAAGCGTGCATTTCGCATATTCTGTTCGAGTTCTAATTATGTAAAAGTTAGTTTATGCGAGTTGAGTTTTTTTAGTTTACGAATTTTTAAAAATGTTTCTTTATTTCGTTGCCAACGATTAATATTCTAAGTCTGAATTTTATTTCAGTATTTTTTCTGCTGAAAGTTTTATGGGAGCTGATGGCAATCTTGCTCAGTTGTTAAATCGAAATCGAGATGTCTATCGAAGTGCATCCGAAGAGATCCTGCACACGAAAGAGTCTAGACATGAAGCTGGGTAATCATATGAATATGACTTTGATGGAGTTTATGGGATTTTTCACCCTTCAATAGGTTTTCACCTCCAGTGTTTTAACCACCCCTAGAATTTTTGATTTTCCAAAAAGAATCGCAGAAATTGTGTGGTTTGAAGCTTTTTTAGCGATCTTATGGTTTGATAGTGTCAGCCATATATGGGCAGCACCAGAATTCTGGGGGGGGTTGTAAGATTTTTCAAAAGTAAAAAAATTGATTTTAAAATGGTGGTATGGCGAAAAACACCATTGTTCAACGTTCCTCATCGAGTACTATCCATTGGCATCGAAATATTGCGCAAAAAACAAAAAAAATTTCAAAAATTGAATTCTGGGTTGTATTTTGGTTTCTGGGGGTATTTTGGTTTCTCGGGGGAGTGCATACCCCCCCTCCCCAGGCCCACTTGTGATGTCAACGCTTCGGCACTTCGCTCCATATACCTAATTTTTTCCTATACATATTTTCTTCTATTTACTTGAATTTGGATATTTTTACGCGTTTTTTTACATTTGAATATTTTACAATGGAAGAACATCGTCAGAAACGCGTAGAAAATACTGTTTTTGGCGCATATCCATTACATATATGGGCAAGGTAGAGGTGGCCAGAGGGGGTGGAAATCAGGAATGATCGTTTAATAAATCACGGCTATTGTTTTTTGTACAAGGTCTTTTTGTACTTGTACATATAAAGTAAGACGGTAGGTTTCTAAAAACGTTGATTTTGTATAATAAATTTTAGTAGTTAAATGTATTATTATAAAGCGTTTAAAGTGCTTAATTGGCTTTTGACCTTTGCTTGTGTATGTTACCAATTTACGCATCTCGTCGGAGCCTGAGCATGTACATACAGTACATTTATTTACAATCAACCATAGCAATGGATATCGTGATACATCTATATTATATGTACCTAGTAGCATCGCAGTATTATATATTGATATACGCAATTACCTACCTATGTACATAATGTTTTAATGAATCTAAGACATAGAAATAAAGAAAATTAAAAGGAAAATAAGTAATTAATGAATATAAACTATAGACAAAAACAATAAGGTATGCAAAAATACGAATTTTTTGAAGATTTATTTTCAATAAAATAGAATGAAGAGACGAGAAAGACATCACAATGCAAAATATTTCGGTGGAGAAATTTAAACATCTTTACTGCTTTTGATGTCAGAAATGATGCAACAAACGTTCCATCAGCTCAAAATCGCCGGGCGGTACCTGTGTGGCTGACCCGTTAGCGGGGGGGGCGAGAGTAATACCCCTCTCCCTATGTGCCTGTTGTTTAAAATAATAAATGCAAAAAATGATTATTCGGACCTAAAATCATTTGCCTCCTAGAGCAGGAAATGTATATTGTCAAGATTCAAATTGTACGAAAGCTATATATTGAAGTGAATCATACATTGTATTAGTGAACCACTCTCAGATGAAGATGGTGGTTCTGCTATTTGGTGCGAAGCGTTTAAAGTTGATGAAAAATTACATATGTGAATATCAAACTATTATTTATTAATTAGATGAAAAAAGTTTGTCCTAATGTAATGTGCATTAACTTACATTCATAGATAAAACAATTTGTACAGATTCTTAAGCTAGTCCCTGCATTTAAAATGTTTTCCCCCTAATGATCGATCGAATGTGCGTATTTTCGTAATAATTTTCATGGTTGATGAAACAAAAGGCGAGAAGCCGTTTTTATTTGTATTTAAATCTGACGAATAATAATGAGTCCGATTTTCGAGAATATTCACTCCAAACATGATGTTGTACACTGTGCGTTGGTCTGAAATTCTGCTGCAGCAGAATTTTAAATCGTTAAATTACTTTTCTTTGCTACTTATTCAATAGCAGACTAGCGCCTAATTAATTTTTAAGTGACAGCGACGTGGAAATCAAATATTGCCTGACCGGTTATTTACATATGCTCAGCATATTCTACGATGATATTGATAGCTAGTAAGTTGAACCACGTGTCTTGTTTTCATTGATTATATGCAGGGGCGTAATCAGGATTTTATTTTAGAGAGACCGAAATTTTTGAAGCCCTATATCTCAAGAACCTTATGTGATAAGCGAAAATAGTAGCATTATTGAGCGTTTTTCGACTAGATCTATACAATGGCGAAGGAAAAATTTGGAAAAAAATCGAAATTTTATCTGCTTGATTAAAAACCATATATAGAAAATCTATCGTTTAGCCAATCTGTATGACTAATTTCTCAATATCAAGTTCAAGCTTGGTTCCAAAGAGATTTGGAAATTCTTGTCTTCGCATTTAATTTTGCGGTTTTAGAAAGGAAGCTAATGCAGAAATTAATAAATCGGCGCGAAAAGCCGAAAATTTTTGACATTTATATTCACTATTTTTTGAGTCAAGTCTGGGCTTCTGAGACAATACGTATAATGCAAATTCAGGAATCCGGCGCGAAGCGCTGGAAAATTTTGAGCTTAGCAGCTAAAATGTGTGCTAAAGGTATTTTCGATGTCCTTTCAGCAGACTTCGAGAATTTTCAATTTTTCATTTGGGGGGACCCTTGTGAAAAATAAAATTTTCCTTTCAGTTTGGGGGATGGGGCAGGCGGGCTCCTGATTATATGTAATGCTTGTTAAACTGTTCGTTTGTATGGTTTTACTTGTGGTTAAATGAACTTTCCGACAAAAGTTGGCCAGTATTGAGGAGAGGAGAATGGGCGGCCTACCTCGTGTAGTACGCCTATGTAAAGTACGTATGTATATGCAAATTAGTTAGAACGCGCAATGGGACTATTTATTCAAAAGTTATGGTTTGATCTATAAATTCGTATTCAAGATATTATTCCAATGACCGCGAATTTCTGGTTACTCATGTAAATATCTCGAGAATCATTATTAGACAGACATACATGAAATTTCTTAGTGTCTTTTATGAATCTACGCAATAAAGCATAAGAAATTGTAGTGAAAAATCGAAAAAATCTAAAAATCTTCGTTTTTTCCAAAATGCATCGAACCCGGAAAATATTATTTTAGATTGATGCAACATGAACTGGTCTATATTTCGGTGGATTTATCGCGATAGCTTGCAAAATCATTTTTTTCGACGTTTATCGACATCCTCTATCCATTAAGATCATAAAATTTGAACTTTTTTGAAAAAACATTTTTCTCACTCAAAAGGCTATAAAACATGTCATTTTTGGTTGCGCTTGGGCCAAATTTATGGAAATTTGAAGATTCGACGACAAAGACGTGCGATTTTTCCTTCTTTCCGTGCATTATCTTACCTTGCAAAATTTTTTGCGGCTAAGGGGGTAGGCGCCCTGCTCAAATACTTCCCAGATCAAACAGAAGGTGTCATTCAAAAGTTTAAACGGCTTGTAACAAATCAGAAGTATTTTTGTGAAGTTTATTCCAAAGATCTATTTTTCTCATTGTTAGAAAAATACTGGCTCACATACATGATCATGGGGATGAGGGGATATTACTCCTCCTGAGCTTTGAAAAACTGTTAGCTATACAGCAATTTTGGCCGGAAAAAACATTGATATATAGCCTTTTTGGGCTCAGAAAATTAGCGATATAGCCTTTTTGCGCTCAAGAACTAGCTATATTGTCTTTTTTAGCTCAGAAATGCTATTTAGTTGTCTTTTTGAGTTTTAAAAGGATATTCAACTATTTTTACGACTCAAAAAGAGCTAAATAGCTATTTTCAGTCGAAAGAGGCTATATAGCTATGTTTTTAAGTCCAAAAAGGTTATATAGCAAGTTTTCTGAGTCCTAAAAGGCTATACAGCTAATTTTAGGATCTCAAAAAGAGGCTAAATTATTTTTACGAAGCACTTGGCTATCTACCAATTTTTAGTTTTCACCCCTGAAAGTTTAACCTTGCTCACCTATGCTGGCCTAGATTCCACTAATATGAATTTACTACCTGATTCAATTTTATTTTTGGCTATAGTTTTTCTAAACCTTTGCGAATAAATTTCCGTGATTCATATGCATATTTATTTGCCCAAAATATTGAGTATTCACAAAACGATTTCATTTATCCACATTGTACCGTAATTTTTCGATTTTCGAAGCTTTCTATTAGTGACGCGTAAAAATTGCACGTACATATTTCCACTTATTTAGCTTACGTTCATTTCGTTACATACGTAGTCCTTCCTTCCTTCCACAATTTTTTTTTATTTTACATTTTCTTACAGCGATAGTGGAGCAAAGTTGCAGGACGAAGCTCAGAAAGTTTTACAGTTGTTCTCTGGCGTTATGAATACGCTTTTAGAAGCCGAACGATCGTTTGATCTTGTTTTCATGAAAATCATTGCATGTCAAATGATAGTAGTTAAAAAGTTGCGGGATAAAGGTAAACACGCGTTTTTACGACATATATTTAATGGACGAATAAATTATTCTGTTTAACACGTCAGTATATAAATAGAACGAAAAAATGAAAATATTTTGAGTATGTTTTCCATTGATATTATTTCTTTAACAAAGCAACCTGCTTTTGTTATTTGCAGAAATCTTGATTGTCCTACTTATTCACATAAGTGTACTGAACGTTTTTGATGAGAACTATCAATGTACAAAATCTGATTGTCCCTATGGATTTTATGTAATTTTTCCATTCTTGGTAGAACAAGTGCCCGTTTTACATATGTAAGGTTAAAGAGACGTTTAAAATAAAAATTGTATGTATGTATAAAGGCTTGAACTCAAGTCACTTCGATTAAATATTGTTGTTATGGTGTTGTGCAAACAAACACAATATGGGAATGCTGGGGGAGTGAGATTTTATAGTGAGTTTTCGGACTCAAAGACGCTGGGGTCAGCGTTGCTAACGATGCTCTATCTTTTTAGAACAAAAAAATATAAAAAATTTGAACAAATTCAAAAAAATGCGAATAAATTGAACAAAATTTAGTCAAAAAATGAGTATATGGCGCGAAGTGCCGAAAATTTGACACTTTTGAGCAAATATGTGATGGCTAAAAACGCTTTAAACAGCATCTTTTCTACGAATTTTTCGGAAACTTTTGAATAATCGTAAATTCTTGGGGTGAGGAAATTTCTAAGGGGGATGAAAACCTCCCCAGTCTAGATGATGGTGTGTTATACTCATGTTTTGACTACATTTTGTTCAATTTGTTCCGACGATTTTTTTCTGAAATTTTTTTAAGTTTTCATGCTCTAGAAAGATGGAGCATCGCCAGAAACGCATAAAAACGATGATCTTGACGCGTACCTATCATTTTTTGATCAAAAAGAGGCACTGTATAATTCCACCCCCTCACAGAATTCCCATGCTGTGCATGTATGCTGGCAACCGACCACAATTTTTTGCTCCTGGTATTATTGGAAAGGCAAGCCGTTGCCCAAGTATGGACCCGAGCCACTGTTTGACTTAGTCTTAGCGATTTGAAAATATATACATATTAAGTATCTATTACTTCATGCTTCATCAAATCTTTTATTCAGCATCGCTCAAGTTTTCCTCGTCGGTCGCTTTTCTTATTTCTTTATTGAACATATACCTGGAAAATGTGAACGCAAAATTAAGCACCGCGTTTGACCAAGAATCGGCTTCAGATGGAATAATGAACAATGCTGTCAATGTTGATTCGACTGTCATTATCGATACGACCGGTATGCATATGTATATCTGCTATCTTTTATCAATATTTTATTCTGGTCTAAATTTATTTCTTCATACATATTCTGTACGTGCGTTTTTTGCTCGTCTTCCTTGAACAGTAGGTACATAATACAGTGACGGATCTAGGATTTTCTGGAGGGGGCGGTACCCTAACTTTTCCTAAAACAGTCAAAAATGGATATTTTTTCGAAAAATTTCTATTTTTGGTAATTTTTAGGTAAAAAATGGTTAAATCACTTTGAAATTAGAGAATATCCGGCTCGAAGCGCCTGAAATTTGAGAAATTCAGGCGAAAAGACGTTCAGAAGCTTGTTTTACTGCTAGATTTGCTGTGTCTTTAGCATTTGACGCGGAAAGTCGAAAATTTCAAAAAGTTATGCTTGAAAATAGAATAAATACATGCTGAAATAGCTGTTTCTGCACTAGTTGTTTCATAATATAGTTCTTGGGGGAAAAATGGCTTCTAGATCGCCAAGACAGTAGATAAATGTCATTAATAGATATGTACGAGTATTATCTGGCGCGAAGCGCCGGAAAAATTTGAGAAATTGTGATCATTGGCGGCCAAAAATCATTACAAATTACATATCCGTTCTTTATCTCGCCAACTATTTTTGGCCCATGGGAGGCGGCCGCCCCACCTTCGCTCTACCCCCTTAAATTCGCCCCTGGGTACATATTTATATTATTATGTTGAAGCAGACTTATACCATCTTTTTCAATCTTTAGGGCCCGAACCTAACTCAGTTTGTACAGAAGAAATCGTGAGAAATGGAAAGGAGGTCAGTGCATTAGCGAATACTTGTTTTATCATTAAGATGCCCTTCTGCTCGAATAATCTTGATTGATTATGTTTACTCTATTCTTACTATTATGAATGTTATTATTATTATTATTATTATTATTATTATTATTATTATTATTATTATTATTATTATTATTATTATTATTATTATTATTATTATTATTATTATTATTATTATTATTATCATTATTATTATTATTATTATTATTATTATTATTATTATTATTATTATTATTATTAATATTTTATTAATTATTTTTATTATTACTGCTATTATTATTAATTTGTCTGGATAATTATAAAATAATATTTCACCCTTTGCTTTATTCCTTTACATTAAGACCTGTGTTGAGAGTCGATTCTGGTCTATATATGTATCTGAGAGAACGGTGGGAAATCCCGCTAAGCCTGAGATTTTTCATTCTCTCCGTTTTAGGTCAGAATTTTTTGAAAAATTTTCTTGGTGTGTTTTCTGTACACGTAAACAGGAGAAACGGGGATTTCCACCCAAAGTCGATCGTCACCCCTGCCCGATAGGTACTCCTCTCGGGACAAAAATATGCGTCTGAGGTCATTTCTAAATGATTTTCAGATTACTTTTCACTAAAAGTAAAAGATGATTACCCCGTCTCTTCCCTAAGAATGGCCGACTAATATACGTGATCTCAGGGGGTTTGGAATGTCCCGCGCAAAAATGTTTTCAACCCCTCCCCAGAATTCGTGATTTTCCAAAAAATTCGTAGAAAACGTGCAGGCAGTTTGAAGCGTTTTCGCTATCTTTATGTTGACAGTGTCAAATTTTCAGTGCATCGTGTTCATTTTTGACTATATTCTGTTCAATTTCATCGAATTTTTCTGATATTTTTTCAAAATTTCCTAATATTTCCACATTTTTGAAGGATAGAGTTTCGTCAGAACGCAAAAAAACAATATTTTTAGCCCAAAAAAGACTCTAAAATTTCACCTCCCCCTAGAATTCCAATGCTGTACAAGTCTGCCAACTACTTCCTTTCAGAATAATCTTGAACTGTGACATATATGTACATTTATGGTGTGCTTTGTCGAGCTTGGTTGTCAGAAAGTCGTTCGTTTATCCACCCTAAAACTGGCTTCTTTGTAAGCCAAATGACGCAAATGATCGAAATAGCACATATATATTAAATGTTTTCATGCGATGATACCATTTTTAGTATTTTTCGCTCGTTTAGAAAGATTCATGTAACTTTTAATGCTAAAAATACAGAAATTAAAGATTTTTGGTTTTTCCGGCTTTGGTAGAACCTTTTTAATCTTGCATACATAACTGTAAATGTTTGCAGCACAAGGCAAGAAGCCAAGCCACTTATTCTGTGTTGAGGCGCAGGCGTCAAGTCAGCGATGATGGCTCTATGCGTGTGGACGATATTTCTAAGTTGTAAGCATGGGCGTAACCAGCCGGGGGGGGGCGGGGGGCGGCGGCCCCCTTCCCCCGAAATGAAAAAATATTTTCATTTCTCACAAGGACCCCCAAAGGAAAAAATTGAAATTTCTGGAAGTCTTCCAGAGGGACGGCCAATGCGTTTCTAGCACACTTTTGAGCTACTAAACTCAAAATTTTCCGGCGCTTCGCGCCGGATTTCTTATTTTCTATCTTATTTCTTACCTTAGAAGCCCAGATTTGACTTCAAAATAGCGAATATGTCAAAAATTTTCGGCGCTTCGCGCCGATTTATTATTTTCTTCATTAGTTTTCTTTGCAAAACCGCAAAATTAAAATGGAAAAACTAGTATTTTGACATGTTTCGGAGTCAAGCTTTAAGTTGATATTGATAAATCAGTCGTACAGATAGCTTAATGGATAGATTTTTGATATTCAAGTTTGAAATCAACTAAGAAAGTTTTTCAATTTTTTTTAAATTTTGCCTTCACCATGGCATAGATCTCGTCGAGAAACGCTCAAAAATGCCATTATTTTCGCGTCTCTCCTATCGGTTCTCGAAATATAGGACTTCAAAAATTTCGGCTTTCCCCGAAATAGAAACCTGGTTACGCCCTGGTTGTAGTGATCGACCGGAGCGGCCAAAATGGCCGGAGCCGGAGATCCGGCCGGAGCCGGATTGGTCCATGTTGCTCCGGCCGGAGCCGGAGCCGGAGGCCGGGCCGGAGAAATATAATTTTACACGTGCGGATAGGTAGGACATCTTTGTGACCAAGACCTAGACCATAGTGCACATGCAACTTAACTGCATATCAGCTAGTTAGATATGTAAAATACGGGGAAGGATTTAAGGGGGACGGGGGTAGTGGCCGCCCCATTGGCCAAAAATATTTGGCGAGATAAAGAATGCAGGGGCGGATTTAAGGAGAGGCGAGGGGCGGCCGCCCCTCCCCGTTAGCCAAAAATATTTGGCGAGATAAAGAATGGATATGCAATTTGCAATGACTTTTGGCCATCAGTGACCATAATTTCTCAAATTTTTCCGGCGCTATGCATTGGATGATGTGCCTATTAATGAGATTCATTTACTTTCTTGGTGACCTGGAAGCCATTATCTGTTCATGTACGTTTCAAAACAATTTTAACAGCAGAAACAGCTATTTTTGCATAGTTTTTTTTATTTTCAATTAAAAATTTCGATGTTTCGCATCAAAGCTATAAAATATAACAAATCAAGCACTAAATCATGCTTCTAGATACGATTTTTTTCGTATTCGGCAAAAATTTTTCCCGATGTACAAAGACTTTTCGGGGCACAAAAACTGCTAAAAAGGTCTAAAATTCGCATTAAGCAATAAATCATGCTTCTTGACATCTATCCGCCTTAATATCATAAATTTTCCGGCGCTTCGCGCCATGTTTTTGTTAAAGTCAAAGAAATTTAATGATTTTTTTTTCAGACAAAATTGTCTAAACTTTTCAAATTTTTAGAAAAAAATATTGCGTCAAAAGTGATTTTATGTAAAAGTATACAATGTAAAACACCGAAAAAAAAACGCTACGTTGCGCATTAAGGGCAAATTTTTGGACCTATTTTTAGCTGTTTTTCGGACAAGTTCGTATACCGCCCCCCTTAGGAAAATTCTAGATCCGCGACTGGTAAAATAGACTACATTCAACAAAAATTTTTTCAATGCTTTTATTTGAAAAAAAGTAGTCGTCTCCATAGCTTGCAATAAATAAAGAGTCAATAGGCAATATTCGATGTCAAAGCATGATTGTGTGTGACCGTATATACATAGGTACGTTACATACTATACTATATTCAGTGAACCGCGAATATGACGTACAGAATGGACAGCAACATTATCTGGAAAATCAGTATAGCATGTGCAGTGAGTTTCAGTGTTAACAGGAATTCCCTGCAGCGATTTTTACAATTTTTTTCATTTTAATTTTCGTATTTTTTCCGAAAAATAAATATTTTACGATTGTGGTGGTGATAGACATTTTATTTGGTGTTATTTATTTTTTCTGCTATTATATTGTGCTCTGACTAGATTTAATAAACGTAATGTCAGCAATTAGCACGTTCGGTCACTATGCAAAAAACGAAAAAATTCTCCGGCCTCCGGCCGATTTTTGGATGTCCTCCGGCCGGAGCACCGGAGTGGAAAAAATGGCCGGATTTACCGGAGGCCGGAGCCGGATCTCCGGTCGATCACTACCTGGTTGTAAGCATAAAAGCAAACGTGGGATTTGTATAGGAGTTGAGACGAGTATTACCTGTAACCCCTCCCTAAAATTTTGAAAACTTATGGACTGTTTGGTAATTTTGGGATAACGCAAGATGGTGCAGGAAAATGTTGAAGCTTATTGTGAAAATTTAGCCCATTTATGTAGCTCTTCAAGTCTATTGGCCCGTTTACTGTCAAAAGTTTTAGTTTTTCTAAAGAGTTGCAAGCCTATTAAAAATCAGCTGTTATAAAAGATGAGTTATATATTTGCATATGAGAATAGATTGTACACAAAAGCATTTATTTCATTTTAAAATGCATTTTTGCATTGAATTTAACCCTCGTCGTCAGAAACGACTATTACAAATTGAAAAAGGTAGAAAAAGTAATTTAGAGGATTGAAAACGCATATGTATGTGTAACAATTCGCAGATTGGAGGATATTATTCAATAAATTAGCTTAACAAGGTAATGCTTCTTTAATATAATTCAAATGATGCAAACGATCGAAACAGCATAGCATATATAAAACGTTTTCATGCGGTAATAAGATTTTTCAGCATATTCCGCTCATTACGAAGAATTTATGTAACTTTTAGTATAAAAAATATCAAAATTAATCTAACAGTTTTGACTAGATTTTTTGACTCAATTTTGAGCACTTCATAGGTAAATAAAAAAGGAATTATCAGTTTAAATTATCTACATGACTACTTTTGTTCACAAAAATGATATACATAATGTCCCATCAACTGAAAGGCGGTTGATAGTAGCTGTCTGTGTGACATCCCAGCGGTCCTCGCCTTATACATGTAATGGCTTTAAATTTTGGATGGGGGTCCCCGGCCAATTTTAGGGAGTGGTCGAGGTAAGTGACTCCAATTTTTGGCCAAAATTGGCAAAAAACACATAAAAATGACCAAAAAAATGCAAGCTTTTGCCAAAAATGGGGGTGGGGGGTTGAATATTTTTTGATCTTGGGGGACGACCAACTTTGGGTGGAGATCCCCCACCCCTGTCACATCTACACGTATGTCTCACCTCCTACAAATGTACATATGTTTGCTTTAGGTTTGCAGCATATGTGCACAAGGTCAGGGTCGGCAAAAAAATCTAAAACATCCAAAACAGTAAATTTAAGATTCACCATTTTTTTGCTGTTTCAACGATCAAAATGGTCAGAATAGCCTATGAAACGCTTTTTCAAGGTAATATCGCATTTAAAAGCATTTTTAGTCCATTTAGACTGCATTATATCACTTTTAACACTAAAAATGCAAAAAATTATGAATTTTGGGCGCTTTTCGAGTAAAAAGCACGTAAAAGTACTAATCTGGCGCGTAGCGTCAAAACAATTTCGACGTTTCTATTGCTTTTGACCTAAAAAATGATGCAAAAAACGTTCCATCATTTCAAAATCGCCGTGCAGTACGTGTGCGGCTGACCCTTGAAGGGGGTAATATATACCCCCTCACCCCTATGCGCATGTATGGTTTGCAGTCGAGTTCGTACTACTATTAACATGTAGAAATCCTAAATTTGCTGCATTTGTTAAAATTTGTAAGCTCGATGTATATTTTCTCGACGAATTTATAGCTAATGGCAATCATGCATCAGACAGCGCGGACGATGACGTTGTGGAGCTGGAGGAATCTGATGAGTATTCCGATAGTTCCGATGTCAATTTTGATTTGAAAAATGACGATTTCCCGCCATTGCCAATTGAGAACGGCGTAGTTTTAGTCGACGAAGAGAAAGGTTCGAATCTTATTGAATTAACGCACTGCGTGGCGTGGATATGGTCTTGCTTTTCACAGGCTCGTATCTCTGGGGGAATCGGGGTTCAGACCCCCAAAACTCAGAAAAATCGGAAAAATATGACTTTTTAAGCGTTATTTTCTGCTATTTTTGGCCTTTTTGAGCTTAGTGCCCCCAAAAAATTGGTGTTGGTCCCCCCAAAATACGTAGGACGGCCAGCTACGTGCCTGGCTTTTCTCCATGGCTTATTCATTAGTCATATTAATCTCTTCATAATGATTTTTGGTTGCATTTTATGATATTATAAAATTGTAATTACAATTGAAGAGGACTTTTGTATACAAGGGAAGAATGGTACATACATGCGTGAAATCTCTTGTTATTCGATTTATAATTTCATTGTTGAATGGATTTTCTTCGTGCTTATCGTAGATTTGAACATTTTTTAGCTCTCTAGCACTTCTGCTCGTTATTTTCGATATAAAATGTGTTTTGTCGTTTACAGTTGCCACGAATGACAATAGTCTCACAAGCGGGCTAGAATTCTCTCTAGCAGATCACGCATCCAGGTACAGTATGTCTTCTAATAGGTTAGATATGTAAGATAGGTATATAGAATCTTTTAATATTTTTCAGAAATTTCTCGGTAAAGACTGAAATGATATAACAATATTTTTAAAATTAATAATATATATTACTGAAATAATATAATAATATTTTTAAAATTAATCAATAACCATCATAGAGATAATATAATTTTTTGATATTTTTTGTATAGTTTTTACAAATCTGCATACTCGAAATGATTCGATTTGGGTAAGCCAGCAAATGCAATGTATACTCTTATTGCATAGGCGTAGCCAGGGGGGGCATTGGGGGCACATGCCCCCCCCCCGAAATTTTTTCAGGAATATTGTTGATTTGTCTGTTGCAATAATGTGTGTCCAGAAAACTGAGTTCAAAAAGGCAAAAACGTCGAAATTTTCCGGCGCTTCGCGCCGAGTCATTATTTATTGTTATATTAGATCTAATGAATTAACAAGCTCGAATCAGCTAAAATAATCCAGCACTTCACATCACTTTTGTAATTTAATGCACTATTTGTTCTTTGATTGAAACTGCGCATGCTTGTTGAGCCTAATACTAAAAAAGCGAAAATGATTGTGTACCAGTTTGTCTATTCTTTGCTTTGTTTGTCTTTCTTTACAAGGACCATACATAATCCTATTTTAAATGGAAGGAATGGCCACATTTTCTTACGTTTTTGCGCATTTCCTGTTTTCTGAACTTCATCTTGTAAATAAGAAGGCCACAAATGGGCCCGAAAACGGTAAGAACAAAATTTTCATCGATACATTTTTCTATATCTTATTGGCAGCGACCCGTTGCTGCGCTATGTAATTTTCAGAGGTCAAAAAACGCATTTCAGCTCATAAGTTTTGTGCAATGTATCAATTTTAAGTGTTTTTGGGCTTGCTTGATTCAGAACCGAGATTTGGCCGATTTTGCGAAAATTTTAACGTTACTATTTTGCATTAAAATGCTTTTTTTAGAAAATTTTCCGCGACTCTGCCCCGGACCCCACTGGGAACGCTTGAGCGCGCCATCCCAGACCCCCGCAACCGTAAAGTATCGTTGTACATGTGCAACGAGATTTTAGGGAGAACAAGCCAGGTAAAAGAGTTGGAATTTCTAAAAATTTTCGCCGTTTCGCGCCGGCATTAATTTGTCTTTTTTGTATGATTTAAGCGGTGTAAATTGAGTTTAAAGTGCAAAAACGTCAAAATTTTCCGGCGCATAGCGCCGCCAGTTACTGTTCTTTCTTTTTGTAAAGCTCCAGAATTGCGTTTAAAAGCCTGAATCACTCAAAATATCTTCATACTAAGTTAGTAATTCGCAGTTTTCTTGTTAGAAGCTTGAACTGTCAAAATTGTTTTGTACAAATTTGATAATTTTCTGCTCTGTCAGACTATTAGTATTCACCGAGCTACAAAATGTTAAGGGCGGTAAAAAATGACTAAATTTCTCGGCACTTTGCGCCACTTATAATTTCCGAAATGTTTGTCAATAGAAAGGCCGTAAATTCTATATGTAAACGGTAGAAATTCCAAAACTTTTCGGCACTTAGAGCCGCTTTACACTTGTTGTATTTTTGATCGTCAGAAACCCATAATTTAGCTAGGCTACATCAGTGTTTTTTATATTCGGCAAAGATTTTTCCCGATGTACAAAGACGTTTTCGGGACCGTCTTTGTACAGGTACAAAGATTTTTGGGAAGACAAAAATTGCAAAAAAGGTCTAAAATTCGTAAAAATCGGTGCTTCGCGCCCAAATGAGTAATTGTGTGTTCTATATATCTTTATACTGGCAGAAATTGCATTGCAAAAGGAAAAAAGTCGAATTTTTCGGCGCTTCGCGCCGTTTAAGACGATTATTAGTGATTTTTGCATTTAGGGACCCAGAAATTAGCTAAAATACACTACCAAAAGTCGAACAACTGTTTTTACCACACTAAAATCGCTACCGTACCATATTATAGTACTCAAAAATTTGTGTCTTTAAAATGTACAAAGACTTTTAGGGACCATCTTTGTACATGTACATCATAGTACTCAAAAATTTGTGTCTTTAAAATGTACAAAGACTTTTAGGGACCATCTTTGTACATGTACAAACGGACCTTGTACAAAAAAACACTGGGCCACACTACTAAAAGTCGAAAAACTCAGTTTTACTATACATACGTAACGTTACTGGCATTCAATGCGAAAGTAGTCTTAAAAAATTTTTGTTTACCCCCCCCGAACCAAAATCCTGGCTACGCCTCGGTCTTATTGTGTAACAACCCGCAAGCATAAGCTAACATTTAACTACCCATTAAATAAGTTAGTAAACAAATATGTGTATGCATGAATAGGCAAACAAAACATCTCACTATATGACCTCAAAAATGTTTTTCATTATAATTTGTTGTTTTCTAGTAAAATAAGATCGGATGACGCAGTTAAAAAAGCAGTCAGCTACTTCGCTTCTAACGCTCAATGCTTGATTGTTATGAAAGTAGCTTGCGATTGGCTGCTCTATAACGCTAATTGCATGATACAACTGGGCGAGGTGATTTTTACATTATTAAAAATACCGCATATAACCTATGTACTCATTCGCTGGAAATAATGTTATATAAATTATAAAACCAATGCTGGATTATGCTACTAAATCTTCACTCCTTGATTTGTATGTATGTACATACGTAGCATTTCCCTGGTTTTTCTTTTTTAACACCTCTTTTTATCTGCACATCTATGTTTTTTCCTTACTCTTAGTAATGCATATAATTTGATAAAAAATTTAAAACGGCGTCAAACTTACATATCTTTTTATTTTTCAATAAACGAAACTACGAGTGTAATTAGTTCAATAACCATATTCGACTTCTGCCAGAAATCCTTTTCTAAATATGAAACCGATTGTGTTCGATTTTTCAATTATTCTTCCCATTTTTTTCAAATTCAGTCCGTCCAAATTAACTCTTCAGCCCATTCAGATTTTGTGTCAGCCGGTTTCTTTGATCGAGTGGACGGGTTATTGACCAGTCAAGAATAGTTAAATACTCAGGGCCCTAAATTTTGAAATTTTAGAAAGTTTTAAATTTGAAAAAAAATTTTAGAAAGGTAAAATAATGCACGGAATGATGGAAAATCGCACGTCTCGTAAAATCTTCAAACTTTCGGCGAACTGCGCCGGATGTGAACTATTTTCCATACTTTGGCTCAAGCGCGATTAAAAAATGACACTTTTTATACACTATAAGTGGGATAACAATTTTTCTGAACGTTCTCATTTTATTTTCTTAATGGATAGAGCATATCGAAAAATACGGTTTTTGCGAAGTCCTCCGACGAATTTTCCGAGATATAGACCAAGTTATGTTGGGTTCGCCTTCCCCTCCCCCGTTGGACGAATCCTGGATACGGGCTTGCATGTTTCACATAGTTCTGCGATATTTAACTTTTTTTATGAAAGCTGCCTTTTTTAATATGCGATTATATGGTAAAGTCATCAAAGTAGTCTCTAAAATACCGAACGATATATATGTACGTATATCATAGATGGGCAAGGTAGAGGTGGCCAGAGGGGGAAGGGGGTGAAATTTAGAAACGATTGAGTCAAAACAACGTGCGTTTTTCTCTAGATAATATAGTCATATTGTTTTCTATTTAAATTTCTTACATATAATTTTTAATGTCAGGATGTAGATCAATTCGTTTTGAAAATGCATTTTGACGAAAAAGAGCAGGTTTTTGACCATTTTGCACCAGAATAGTGTACTGTTATGTGGCATATAATTAGCAATATATATGTGCAATAACGTGCAAAACTGATATTTCTGCTGTAAATTGACCAGGTTAGCTGGATTTTTAGCTAATTGATCTGCATTTCTACAAAAATGTCAAAAACTTTCCCAGCAGCGGCTTGTGTTTCTGCGAAATCGCTTGACAGTACTCGGTTTTCCAAACTTTTCAGGCACGTACTAGCTGGCCGTCCTATTTCGGGGGGACCATCACCAATTTTTGGGGGTGGGGACTAAGCTCAAAAAAGCTAAAAATAGCACAAAATAACGTTGAAAAAGACCGATTTTTTGAATTTGGGGATTTGAACCCCCATTTTCGCCAGAGATGCGTGCCTTAAACTCCTAGGGAGGGGTAATATTACCTCTCAACCCTCCCTATGCTCTTGTGTGACGTATATCAGAGTTTTGTGAATAATTAATGTTTCCGATAATTCGATCAACAGACATCGTTCCATGATCTCCTTTGACGGTGAATGTGATATAAAAAAATTGTTTTGAATGTTACCAAATTTTTTGAGCCACAACACATACAGTTCTTGTCTCTAAATGTGATCACTCAATAGTTCTTAAGTTTTGTTTAAGGATTGACTTACCTTTATTATAATATAGGATGTCACGCGTTTTTGATTCAACAGGGTTGAACATGTGCACGACGATATCCTGTTTTGTAATACATATTACGCAATCTAATTATTAATTTTTTCAACTTCGTGCCAAAAATTATATATTATGTATTAGGGATGTTCCGATTAATCGGAATCGGAATCGGTTGGAATCGGTCATTTTTTGTGGATCGAATCGAATCGGAATCGGCAATAATAAATCTTGGAGAATCGGAATCGGAATCGGCATTCCTAGGTTTTTAAGAATCGGAATCGTATCGGAATCGGTTAAAATTGGTCCAATTATCGATTCGATTCCTTTTTATTTTAATTATAGCAGAATTAGAATAGGGAAATACAACTTTAACCTTTAAAACGTAAAAATGAACGATTTTTCCCTTATAGTAAAGTACAGGTAACCCAATTCTACATCACTTATATGACAAAAAACAGATCGCGCGGGTACTGGTGAAGTTTTTATTCATCTGAACGTCACATGCATACTAATGTCTAATACTGAAATTTAATTTCGGGCAGATTATATTTTAGAAATAATGGTTTTAAGCCTTTTTGCCTTGTAATCTGTTTCTTAGCGATCGTATATTATTCTAGTGCCACTAAACAATTGCTCCAATGGGACGCTCGTAGCTGGGGCTGCCAAATATTTTCTTGCTAAAGTCGACATTAGCAGATAGGTTGATCGCTTCTCTTCCCACCAGGGGCGGATTTAAGGGGGCGGGGGCGTCCGCCCCCTAATTGGCCAAAAATATTTGGCGAGATAAAGAATGCATATGCAATTTGCAATGATTTTTGGCCGTCAGTGACCATAATTTCTCAAATTTTTTCGGCGACTTTCTTGGCGACCTGGAAGCACGGTTTTATTGTATTTGGCAAACATTTTTCCAGATGTGCAAAGACTATTTCGGACCGTATATATCTGTACACGCACAAAGATTTTTGGGAAGACAAAAACTGCGAAAAAGGTCTGAAATACGCAAAGATTTTCGGCGCTTTGCGCCGAAATGAGTAATTGTGTGTCCTATAATGGCAGAAATCGCATTTTAAAAGGGAAAATGTCAAATTTTTCGGCGCTTCGCGCCGTTTTAAGACGATTCTTGATGATTTTTGCCCTTATAAAAGCAGGAATTAGCCAAAATACACTATCAAAGGTGGAACAAACAACTCTGTTTTTACCTCACTAAAGTCGCTATTGTACTATATCATAGTACCCAAAAATTTGTGTGTATAAAATGCACAAAGACGTTTAGGGACCATCTTTGTACATGTACAAAAGGACATTGTATGTACAAAAAATACTGCCTGGAAGCCATTTGTAGATTTCGAAACAATTGTAACGGCAGAAACAGCTATTTTTGCATAGTTTTCTTCTCTTTTCAATTGAAAATTTCGATGTTTCGCATCAAATGCTATAAATACAGGAAATCAAGCAGTAAATCGTGCTTATAGACGTCTATCCGCCTTAATTTCACGAATTTTCCTGCGCTTCGCGCCAGATTTTTGTTGAAGTCAAAAAAAATTTCATGATTTTTCGCACAAAATTGTTCAAAATTTTAAAATTTTTTAGAAAAAATATTGCGTCAAAAGTGATTTTATGTAGAAGTATACAATGTAAAACACCGAGAAAACGCTATTTCGCGCGTTACGGGCAAATTTTTGGACCTATTTTTGACTGTTTTTGGAAAAGTTGGGATACCGCCCCTCCCTTAGGAAAATCACAGATCCGCCACTGCTTTCCACCATTTCAACGGGTCTTGCTCGTGAGAGAGACGCTTCGAGTTGATGTACGATTCGATTTCCTTAAAAGTTTAACAACTTAATACAGTGTAGGTAAATGTTTTGCCTTGAGACTTAGATTATACCTTGCTTAGATCAAACGATACGCTTTTACATGAACAGTGAATAATTAAACGGATTAGCTGCAGTGTTTTTTGCACTGGGCAAAGATTTTTCCCGATGTACGAAGACTTTTCGGGACCATCTTTGTACATGTACAAAGATTTTTGGGAAGACAAAAATCGCAAAAAAGGTCTGAAATTCGCAAAAATTTTCGGCGCTTCGCGCCGAAATGAGTAATTGTGTGTTCTATATATCTTTAGCGTGGCAGAAATTGCATTTCAAAAGGAAGAATGTCAAATTTTTCGGCGCTTCACGCCGTTTTAAGACGATTCTTAGTGATTTTTGCACTAAGAGACCCAGAAATAAGCTAAAACACACTACCAAAAGTCGAACAACTCTGTTTTTCCTTCCTAAAATCACTACTGTACCATATAGTAGTACCCAAAAATTTATGTGTACAAAATTTACAAAGATTTTCGGGCAGACAAAAACTGTAGAAAGGTGTAAAATTCGCTCGAAATGAGTAATTCTTAGTCCTACATATCTTTAAAATGGCAGAATTTGCATTTTTTCAGTAACTTTTGTCGTCAGAAACCCAGTTTTATCTAAAATACACTACCAAAGATCGAAAAGTTTGTTTTACCACACTAAAATCGCTACTGTACTATATTATAGTACACAAAAATATGCAGGTACAGAATGTACAAAGAATTTTGGGGACCATTTTTGTACATGTACAAACGGACCTTGTACAAAAAAAACACTGATTATCTACCTATATTTTTAACATATTTGTCGCAAGAATCGGAACCGGAATCGGAATCGGCCGATTCCTGTTATTTTGGAATCGAAATCGAATCGGAATCGGCTGTCTTGAGATTTGCAGAATCGGCATCGGGATCGGAATCGGCTTTTCTGAGATTTAAAGAATCGGAATCGAATCGGAATCGGTCAATTTCAAAAAAGCGGTATCGGCACATCCCTATTATGTATGTACATAAGTAGACTTCACGCCATAATAAACAATTCAATTTTAGATCACTAAGACGTGTTGGCGCCGACTCGATCGCTTATTAGATCTTTTACCCGCGGATGAAGAGCTGCTTTACGCTTTGTCACTAGGTTTATAATTAAAATAGTATCATATGCAGGCCCGTATAAAGGATTAGGCCAAGGGAGAGGGGCGGACCCAGCATAAATTGTTCTATATCCTGTTGAAGTAGCTCACAAAAACCGCATTTTTCGACGTATTTCGACACGCTCTATCCATTGAGATCATAAATTCGAATTTTTTCTAAAAATTTGTTCTGCTTAAAACGCTGTAAAAAGTGTCGTTTTTTGGTCGCGCGACTTAAAATCCTTGCCTCGGCCGAGGCCGAGGCCGAGGTTAATGCCGAGGGTCAAGCTTATATACCTTTAGCCATAAATAGAACTCTTAGAATATTTTGTATGCACATGAGCTAGAGAATAATCGTAATATTAAACACTTTATCGAAGTAAAACAAATGTTTATTGCTGTTAGCCAGAATTCTTATTCCAATATGATGAAGCAGATAATTCATCATCAAAATCTGGATCATCTGAATTAGAGTTAGCCTCATCTATTTCGCCTTGTTCTGCTATCGCGTCATCGTGGTCGTCATTTTTGATCAGATGATTTAAAGTCACACTATTATAACCAACTGCTTTGAGATTGTGCTTAACAAAAAGGAGTTTTTGAACATGTGATATAATCGACATTATGAAATACGAGTATAGTAAAATCGAATCGCTGAAGTAAAGGACAATGAATGAGAGAATACTACTTCCGAGAACAGAAATTTCATGCAGAGTCGATTTACATACAAGTATTTTAATAAAAGTGAAATCGAATCGCTTAATACGTCAAACAATCCATTCTTATTTTCAATTATATGTAGTAGATTAAATGTGTGAAGGATTTATTGAATAAAGTCAGCAGCATGAAAGTATCTTTAATTGATTAAGTTGCCGTTGAAGACTTGGAACAGTTAATAAAAAATATGGCTGAACAAGCAGTTAAAGAGTTTTTTACTAAAAATGAGAAAACAGTGTCGAAGAAATAAACGAACAAACGAAATAAGCTATGTAAAGACGGAACTGCAGCCATTGTTGTGCTCGCTTTTGCAGTAATGCATTTTTAAACACGCTTTTTCAGTCATACACAGTGGCGGATCTAGGATTTAACTAAGGGGGAGGGCGGTATCCCATCTTTTCCAAAACAGTCAAAAATAGGTCCGAAAATTTGCCCTTAACGCGCAAAATAGCGTCTTTTTTCGTTTTTTACATTGTATACTTTTGCATAAAATCACTTTTGACGCAATATTTTTTCTAAAAATTTCGAAATTTCCGACAATTTTGTGCGAAAAAAATCATTAAATTTCTTTGACTTCAATAAAAATCTGGCGCGAAACACCGGAAAATTTGTGAAATTAAGGCGGATAGACGTCTAGAAGCATGATTTACTGCTTGATTCCCTGTATTTATAGCAGTTGATTCGAAACATCGAAATTTTTAATTGAAAATAGAAGAACACTATGCAAAAATAGCTGTTTCTGCTGTTAAAATTGTTTTGAAACCTACATGAACAGAAAATGGCTTCCAGGTCGCAAAGAAAGTGAATAAATGTCATTAATAGTTATCATCCGGCGCGTAGCGCCGGAAAAAATTGAGAAAAATATGGTCACTGACGGCCAAAAATATTGCAAATCGCATATCCATTCTTTATCTCGCCAAATATTTTTAGCCGATGGGAGGGTCGCCCCCTCGTGAATCCGCCCCTGGTCATCCAATTCTGGTGTGGCAGGTAATATGACGGAAACTGCACTGCACTTTCCGATCCCTGTAGCGAGCATGAGAATTAAGACTTAGTCATTATATGAATATCAATTGACACTTTGCTGTATGTAACTTGGTGTAACTGGGTACGCGACTGAAACCATAAGAAAAGCCAATAAGTAAAAAACAGCCTGTGTGCTGCAGATGCATTCTAAATAGTTGATATTCAACGGATATATTAAACTTATTCAAAATTGATTTTAACCCTCGGCGCCTCGGCACTTTTCAGCTTCGCCCTCGGCGCCGGGGCCGAGGCTCCGAAAAACGCCGAGCCTCGGTCCGATCACTGCTTATTTTGGGGATAAACCTGGCTTTGATTTTCGGACTTTTATGTTTTAAGAGTTTAATTTTGGATTAAGAAGTGTAAGGTAGTGGTTTTGATCAAAACCGACAATTAATATCGCAGTTTTGATTGTAGACTGGAAAACAAATTGTTTTTCCTTCAAAACTCGACTGAATTGGCAAAAAGCATCCAAATGTGCCTGAAAACGCAAACCTTTGTCCTTAAATCGGCGTAGATGAGAGGGGCGGGCGACCGATATTAGATAAGGGTATCCCATCCTCTTTAACATGGTTGATTGGAGTATATTCGCTTCTGACTTTGGTTTTTTCGCATGCATCTCAGTCTTAGATTGACTATACAGGCCAGGATCAGCAGGGGGTTAAATCCTGGAAATCCAAATCATTTAATTTAGTGTTCACAATTTTTCGCTATTCAAATGACAATGGTAAAAATTGCATATATGTAAAACGCTTTTCGTGGTCATGCCGCATTTTTAAAGCAGTTTTAGTCATTTTGACTGCATTGTTTTGCTTTGAACACTAAAAAATATAGAAATTGGTCAATTGTGAGCGCTTCTTAAGTAAAAAGAACGCAAAAGTGCTTCGGAAAAATTTGGACATTATTACTGCCTTCAAAAATGATTTTGTCTTCAAAAATGATGCAGAAATCGTTTCGTCAGCTTAAAATCGCCGGGGAGCACCTGTCTGGTTAACCCTTCAGTGGGGTATGTTATTCAGCCCTTACTTGTAACAGGGGATGGAAAGATCCCCCACCTAAAGTTCGTTGTCCTGCCATACCCCAAAAAACAGAAAATTTTTGACCACAATTTTTGAAAAAATCAAACTTTTTGGCCGGTTTAGATGTTTTTCGTAGGCCCACCTCCTAAAAATATCTGGGAACCACACATTCCCATAGGGGTGAGGGGTATTACCCCTATCTCAGGGTACAAGGCTCGAGACATTGTGATACGATTTTGAACTATCAAGCATTTTCTGCGTGATTTTTGGGAACAAAAGTAGCAAAAATATTGAAATTTCTTGCCGCTTCGCGCCGTATTTTCCGTTTTGTTTTCCCATAAAACGCCTAGAACGAAGTTAAAATGATCTGAAAAGTCGAAATTTTCGATAAATTCTTACATGTTTTATTTACAAAAGTGACGAAACGAGTCAGAATCGGATAAAAAGTACTAAAAATGCAGTTTTTAACATTAAAACATTTTATAAAGGATTTTTAACCATTTTTCACATTTGAGCTGCAAAAAAGCTCGAACTCTGAATTTAGTGGTCCCAAATTTTGGAATTTCTTCTGGAGTTTCGACCTTGGGAAACTATGCTGGGGACCCCACACAAAATGTCGAGCCGTCACATTCTTAAAAAATTGGAGGTCATGTACCCCCTGCTCCCCTAAAATGGCCAGGGACCCCCCACCCAAAATTTCGAGCCGTTACATTGTATGGTCACATGTATGCCCACCTCTAACCTCTGTGTGCGGATATGATCTCAATATAAATATTTTTCGGCATAATGACAGAATGATTGGTGCTTGGAGCCCCTTAGCCCGTGATATTCGCGAATTGGCTTCTTTAAAACACCCTCCCTCAAAAAGCATACATCAAAAAATTAAAATTTGTAAAGAAGTTGCTCAAAGTTACTCTGAAATGCTGCAAATGCGTTTATGCTAGCATTTTTTAAATTGTTGGAAACAAAAAATTGCTTCTTTCGACCATAGGTGGGCGGCAACAAAATTGGGGCGGGGTGCAATATTTTTGAAAGGTCAAAAAATAGCCTTAAAAATGTTGGTATGGCGAGAAAACACCATTTTTCAACGTTTCTCATCGAGCACTATCCATTGGCATCAAAAAATCGCGAAAAAAAAAACAAAAAATATTTCGAAAATTGAATTCTGGGGGGGGGTTATTTTCGTTTCTGGGGGGTATTTTGGTCTTTAACCCCTACGCCCAGGTGTGTTTTCGACTCAGAAACCCGCAGCATCAAAACTGTATGTTAATCAAAGTAAAATACTGTTTCAGTTCATGAAGGAATATGTACCTGAAAAATTAGCGGTAACTGTCTATTAAATGTATTCCCGACGTTTTTGAAGTTTAACATGCTCTGTTTTTAGAGCCAAATTTGCGCAAAGAATGGAATGCAAACGTTTCTGATCTGAGTCACTGGCAACAGAGAATTGCCTTAGTGGAAGATATATATTTGAGAGGCATTCCATCTCTGACTCAGTCGCACAGTGACTTGTGCTTTGATTCTGCCGGCAAATATAGTCTCGAAGCTGAAGTAAGTTGTAAATTGCGCAAGCATTTGCATTAGCTGGCTCGACTTCTGGTCACACGTGGGCGTTGGGGGAGGAGGTTTGGGGATGGTATGCAACCCCCAGAAGGCCAAATACCCCCAGAAATCAAAATATCCCCCAGAATTCAATTTTTGAATTTTTTTTGTGTTTTTTCGCAATTTTTTTATGCCAATGGATAGTACTCGAGAGGAAACGTTGAAGAATGGTGTTTTTTCGCCATACCGCCATTTTCAAGACCGTTTTTTGACCTTTGAAAAATCTTGCACGCCCTGAATTTTTGTGCTGCCCACCTATGCTTGTGATGTGGATCGTTTATTTTTAGTAGAAATTATTTTCAATTAAAATAACTGAAGTAAAACCTTTATTCATTTTTCTGAGCCTGGCAAGTTTTTTTATGGAATTAATAATCTTCGGAATGAGCTCGCTCTCAATTTACAACTCATTACGCTTCTTTACGCTTGTGTGCGGCTTCTTGGTTTTCGAGCTGATTTTAATTGAATTTGGGTGTTCAATTTGTGGCAATATAAATTTTTCTTAATTCCTCTCTGCATCAAAGATTCTGCTCTTACTAAGATTTCTTCAGTCAAAAGACGAAAGAAAAATTAATTAGTGATATGAAGTAGATACTTTTAATACTTTTTAAACATTTTCTGGAAACGATCCTTAAAATTTTGGCGCTTCGAGTCAAATCTTCTAGAAACTAGATTTATGTACGAGTACGTACATACTTCAATGACTAGCACCGTGAAATTTTCAGGGCTTCTCGCCAAATACACTATGACTACCATAGGTGGGCGGCACCGAAATTTAGGGGGGGGGGGGTGCGAGATTTTTCAAAGGTCCACAAATAATCTTAAAAATGGTGGTATGGCGAATTAAAACCATTTTTCAACGTTTCTCATCAGGCACTATCCATTGGCATCAAAAAATTGCGAGAAAATTAAAAATATTTTCAAAGAATAAATTCTGGGGGTTTGTTTCTTGGGGTTGCATACCCCACGCCCACATTTGATTACTACTAGCTTAAACATGCGCTTTAGACGGGGGATCAACTTTGAGCAAATTAAACTTAAGTCGTTTTTTGCATTTGTATCACTTCATTTTCGAACTTCGATATTTAGGGCTAAAGCAGGGCAAATAGGCAATCGCGCTAGCATACTTGATTCTTAACTATATGTATGTTACATACTTAAGCTTATACACCTTTAGCAGGATTACTTAAAGATTAGAATCTCATTATTTCTGTCATTGAAATTAATATTAATATCTATAATTGAAAAACTTTTAAATACCTATTAATATTGTCGGCATAATTATTTTTGATGAATTTTTAATAGAGAAATGTCATGGTTTCTAATGCAATAGAATTTTACTAGCAGTAAACGTCACAGTCGCATCATGTGATTTTTCTCCTTTGACGTAATTTTCCTATAGCGAAATAATTTTTTCTGAGAGCTCCCTTTTCTTCTCGTAAGGCTCCAAGTAGGAAAGGAAATGATTTTTTTATTTTTCACTTGTTTTTTACTTTCATCATATATAATTAATTATTTTTTTAATTTTATTTATACAGCGTGGCCCATAAAAAGGCTACATTCTGATTTAACAGATCGTAACTTCGGCTGATATGTGCATTAAATTTTAAGACCGGCTGCGTTAGATAGATAAAAGTGTCTTCTTTTAAAACGTGTAAAAACTTTTGGCCAGATGTCAACGATTCTGGCGCTACAGCAATTTGTTTACACCCTCTTATAATATTGTTTAAACGCCAATAGCGTGTCCTGCCAAAAATTTTCACTCTGTTTTGATATCCTGAAATTTTTGCACTTAGTAGGACGCGTATCCACTCTTTGTGTTTGGAAAATGCTCTAATTAATTCTTATGACTTGTTATATTGTCAAAAATGTCAAAAAAGGTCACCTTCATACGCAATAATGTGAAACAAAGCAGAAACTTTGGTTTTTAAACAATGCCAGAGTTAGGTGTACAGAGATTGCTGTCTGATGGTCAAAATTTTAACCGTGGTTTAAACAGGCATGTTTATCTACTAACGCAACTGGTCCTAAAATTTCACGTTCAAATCAGCCGAAGTTTTGGCCTGTCAAATCGTAATGTAACTTTTTTATGTGTTACCCTGCATTTTTTTATCTTCGATGAACATACTAGAATAGCTTGAAGAAAAAATTGAAAAGCCCCGAAAAATTATTTAATCTTTTACCCGCCGACTTGGGAACATTTTTTTAAAAATTTGCTTTATGATCAACACGGTTTCATGTTTGCCAAAATATATGTACACCTTTGTTAATTAGGACATGCTCTATCTAGTACTAAAAAGTTTGTTTTTGTGTCTCAATGGCTCCAATACAGTAACCCTGCAAAGTCATGAAAATACTAACTTATTGATGTTTTCGTAAAATGACCCTGCATTTAAACACATTAGTTCCAATGGGTAAAAACTTGTTATATCCTGATAGACATGCATGCAACAGGGGGATCGGGGATTCCCTACCCAAAGCCGGACGTCCCCCCATCCCCCAAAACCAGAAAATTTTTATCCCCCGATCCCCAAAAAAATTGAATTTTTTGGCCGTTTTTAGGCCTTTTTTGGCCAAAAATTGGAGGCCATTAACCCCCCTAAAAATGGAAAAATGGCCGGGACCCCTCCCGTCGAATTTCGAGCCGTTACATGTATGCTGATAGAAGAGGGTTTAACAAGCTAACAGTAAAGTATTTGTTTGATTTTTAACTTATTGCTGACGACAATGGCGATTTTATGTGAATGTTCCGATTTGGGAACGTTAGCGGTTTAGAGTGCTTTTTTTATTGCTACGAGAGATGCTTTTTGAAAAGTTTCAGGATTATGTTTCGAAAAAATTGTGAAAACTAGTGGCAGTTGATGAAATCATAGTAAAGTACTAACAGAATAGTTGAACTGCGAAAATTACGTTTATAAGTTTGATAATTCAAGACTTAGAACAAGTCTCTATATGTTGTAATAAACAAGTGTACCTTCATCATATATACTGCATGCTTAGTGCAATTCGCTTTTTTTACTTATAAAATGAGTTTTTCGTGATAATTGCAATAATGTAAGACATGAGCGTGCTGCTTTATTCAAATTTAGCAAAAAAAATTGCCTAAATATCTATTCTAAAGAGATAACTTACGAATTGCTGATGAGGTGGCCTAAAGTATTCGTACTTTTGCAAAACCTGTGAAAGTTGCTAAATATCCGGAAAATTAATTTATATTATGAATAAGTTATTTTTTAATATTTATACATATTTCAACCATAGAATTAACAACTTATAAGCATGCCTGAAAAATATGCGTCGCACAAGTGCTTCCAACCTATAAAAATTACAGTAGGTATGTACATACGTGCTTCGCTTGGAGCAGCTCAATCTGGTATAAAAGGCGCTATTTGACAAATAATGCAGTCACTGGTCAACATTACTACACATTATGTTGCTGACCATTATAACTCGATTGGTAATAGTATTTGCTAAAGTAGAGGTATAATACACTAATCCTTTTGCAAAATTTAAGTAAATAGAAATCATTGTATAATAGAGCTATAGGTAAGTTTTTTGCAATCAACGCCTTTGAAAAAACGAGCAAAAAGGCATAACATATTAATCTGGAATTAAAAGTAGAGTCTTATACATGTTATTCATCATTAACTTCTATTTTCAACTCATTCAAGAAATGATTACTTCATTCCGAGAAATTAGGGGTTTTTTCACAAAAAATACGCTCGTACACGCCAACGTTCCAAAATGGGAACATACCTGTATCTCATGATACATTTGAGATATCACTATAAAATTTTGCATGCAACCTTAGAACACAACCAATATTTATGTGCTAAAATAATACATGTTAACATCAACTCCTTGATGTACATAGTGGCGGATAAAAGGTTAATGAAACAAGAATTATGAATCACAGTCGATAAGTTGGAGAGGTTACTTACCTAAATAATAGATTTCACGTGCGTGGTATAATTTTTTCATGATCCTATTCATGCGTAGGTGTAAAGTCTAATTGAAAATAGTGAGCGAATCAATTAAATCCGGCTTGCTGTAAAATCGTCTTGTTGCGACTGCATGCATGTTTTTAAAAGAAAATCAAAAATAAATTAATAATATATAATTTAATATGAAAAATTTTTAGTGCCTGATACGCATGTGTTGCATTAAATCGATAGCCCAAAAGTTGCTGAAGTTGCATCGACCCGAGGCTGCTCTCGAAAAGAAAAAGGAAGTCAATCGAATCAGCACAAGCGAAATGGTAGAAAAGCGTCCAAACAAACAAGTATGTAAAGAAAGTGTAAACTGACGTACACGCGCTTTAAGTAAATATAAAAAATCGCTAAAAGTGATTTATCTGTTTAAGAATGATTCGGCAAGGCGGGAACAATTGATGCGCAGTATGGCAAAACTTCGATTGAAAGTAAGTTCACGTTTATCATTGAGGGGGTTTCTGTCAGATTCAGTTAAATATGTAGGTGAACCTTACAGGCGCGAATTTAGAGTGAGTACGCAGAATGGATATTTTTAAAACTTGTGTACATTGTTTGTAATATTGGATATGCCAAAGCTTATAATTTTAGTCATAAGCGTAGGTGGGAGGCACCAAAATTCTTGGGGGGTGCAAGATTTTTCGAGGGTCAAAAAATGGCCCTAAAAATGGTAACACGGCGAAAAAACACCATTTTTCAACGTTGCTCATCGAGCACTATCCATTAACATCAAAAAATTGCAAAAAAAACAAAAAATTTCAAAAATTGAATTCTGAGAGGTATTTTGGTTTCTCGGGGGGGGGGCTGTATACCCCCAAACTCCCCTCTCCACGCCCAGGTGTGTTCCTAAGTGTTCCCATTGAAAGCAATTCGTTTTTTAAATCAAGTTACCTAATAGAAAAGTCTGCTATGGATTTTTATACTGGATCGTGTTTTATTGTTTTCCTACTGTATTAAGCTTATAGTGAAGCGGACGAAGTTGCGAAGTGAATCGCAACTGTTATATTTCGACTCATAGACATGCGTAAAAATTAAAATCTTACAAAGACATCTTTTTTTCAGCATATTGATCAGTATCGAATCCATGCATGATGAAGCTTATTTCTAGATTTAAATCTCGTTTAATTTTCATCGGTTCAGGATGAAATGAGAACTATAGAAAAAGTGGCTTGGATACCCGTTTATTTGGTATTGGATTCAAACAGCTTGTGCTACAGCTCGCATTCGATAAAACGCTTATTGTCTAGCCGAAAATTTGTCCTCGTTGTACCGAATGCGGTTTTGGATACTTTGGATGCGTCAAAAAAGGAATCGGTCAATGCTCGTGAAGCGATCAGATGGTTGGAGGCCCAATTTAAGTTGGGCAAATATGTTAGGGCGCAAAAATTCGATGAAACGACCGGCACTGAAATTGAATCGAAAATCGGCGATTCATTAGCAAAATACGAAAATAAACGGTAATGCACATGGGTAGGCGGCACCAAAGTTCTGAGGGGGAAGGTGCAAAATTTTTTCAACGGTCAAAAAATGGCCTTAAAAATGGTGGTATGGCGAAAAAACACCATTTTTAAACGTTTCTCATTGAGCACTATCCATTATAAAAAAATCGCAAAAAAACACATTTTTAAAAATTGAATTTTGAAGGGTATTCTTTGGGACCCCTGAATTCCCCCCCCTCAGGTCCAGGTATGGTAATGCATCATTTGGTGAAATTTTTTCTACCATGTCTTTCTGGATAACCATAGAACTGTTCTCTACATAGAAACGTAGGAGACCAATGACCATGCATGACATATATATGCACACGGTCCTAAGTTCTGAGTGGGGGGGGGTAAACCGAGTTTCCTTGAGAAAGGGGGGTGAATGATTAATTTTTACGGCTATTTATGTCGCTTAACTGAATGTTGATTTTTTAGCTGTTTTTGTCGTTCCGTACCCCCTCCCCTCCCACTCTATAACCCATTAAAACGCTTTAATTCGTTGTATTTTACTTTCTTGAATATTCGTGATTAAGTTTGCATGAAAATAAATGATAATAAGAACAATGGAATGACTTGGACTATCAAGCATGCACAAAATAGTAGACATAAAGTGTCTGCATGAATGAATGGACAGAGTATTACCCGAAAAGTACTTCAGATTATCTTGCTGGGCATCGTTTAGCGCTGTTTCATAATTCCAACGATAGGTTCCGGTCCGAAAACGGCCTGAGGGGGTATATGCCTCTCAAAAGTTGTGGTAGGGGGATACGCCTTATACCCCTCCCCCTGTGTGCATGTGTGATACATGATATTTGGGGTGGGTGTCCCCAGGATTCGCGATTTTCCAAAAGTTTCCAAAAATCGGTAGAAAACGTGCTGTTTTAAGTATTTTGAGCTCTCTATGTACTCAAAAGTGTCAAATTTTCGACGCTTCGCGCCATATACTCATGTTTTGATTATATTTTGTTCAAATTATTCGGATTTTTTTCGAAATGTATTTTATGTTTTGTCTTGATGCTCTAGAAAGATAGTGTGGCTAAAGTTGGTCCCACGAGTAATGCAAGCAAATTAAAAAATAGAATAAAGTAAACCATGGTTATACTTTACAAGTATATATATGATGTGAGTGACTGCTATGTATGTACTTCCTACTGGCGAATGAAATGTACATGTGAAAATTATGCAAAAATTATACAAAAATTACGTGCATATTTATCATATCCCATTTTCTTCAGCTATCCTTACCGTTGCTTTTTTTGCAGAGAAATTTCAGGAATAATCGACTGTTCAGCGTACTTAAGTCGTACTGTGAACAGCACGACCAGCACTGTCGTTTGTATCTTGACCGAAAATGACAAGTCCTATCGCAAAACTACGAATATCGACGAATCGACGGCTGCTGGAAATTTAATCAGCTTATACAAACAGCTGACAAGCATCGTCGGACTAAAGGGTTAGCATATAGTACACGCACACATTCCGATTGGGGGGGTGAGGGGGTATTACCCCCCCCTCAGGGTCCGAGACTCAAGTCACTGTCAGATGATTTTTGGTGAAAACCACACATTCCTGTGGGGGTGAGGGGGTATTACCCGCCCCCAGGGTCCAAGACTCAAGTCACTGTCAGACGATTTGTGGTGAAAACTTTCTGAATTTTTTGGCAAAAGTGCACCCAACTATTAGAATTTCTCGAAGTGATACAGTATTTTTGAATGTAAGCAAGAGTAAATAGACAAACTAATACTATAAAACGTGCATGTAACAGCTCAAGATTTTAGGAGAGGGGGTCCTCAGCATACATGTAATGGCTGGAAATTTCGGGTAGGGGTCCCTGGCCATTTTTAGTAGGAGGGGGTTAGCGACTCCAATTTTAGGTGAAAAATGGCAAAAACACCTAAAAATAGCCAAAAAAGTGAAAGTTTTCGCCAAAAATGGGGAAGGGTGGTCAAAACTTTCCTGACTTTGGAGGGGGTTCGGGGCTTAAAACCATGGATGGGGATGGCCAAAACCCCCAGTTACATGTATATTTCTCGGGTTATTTTCAGGGGGTGTAAGCTGCTCCGATTTTTGGCCAAAAAGTGGTAAAAACGCTTAAAAATAGCCAAAAGGCGCAAGTTTTCGCCAAAAATGGGTGAAGGGTGGGTCAAAATCTTCTTACGTTAAGGGGGCTGTGGGGAGGACGTACAAGCCTAGGTGGGGAATTCCCCAAAGCCCCATGTTACACGTGTGGTTTTCGGTTATTTTTAGGGGGAGGGGTAAATGACCACCAAGTTTTGGCCGAAAATCGCAAAACAACGCACATAAAAATGGCCAAAAAATGCAGGTTTTGGCCAAAAATCGATTTCGGCTCGTTCATTTATTTTTGGAGCCATTTTTATAAAATGTTAAAATACTTTCTGGGGCAAAGTGATATTAATTTTAACGTTTTTTCTTGTATTTTTTAGGAAATTTCAAAAAAATTTCGGTGCTTCGCGCAAAATATCGCCAATATGCTGTATTTAGATTCAAGCAGGGGCATTAAACTTTCCAAAATCAATCTTTGTGTAATCAAGGCATCTTTATGCAGATTCAAATATCTTTTGTATCCATTTCCACTGTTTTTAAAAATTTTATGCAAAATAAGTACTATTTAATAACTTTGCACTTTTTTTGCCGTTCAAAGATAAAATTGACTAATTTATCTTGGTGTTGCATTGGATTTATAAGCGCAGTGGTGCTTATTACAAGATTTAATTGGCATATTACACTATCTAATATTTCTGATTTTGTAGTACAAGTTGTTTCAGCTTTCTCAATCGAGTTTTATGGCAAATTCCACCAAAAGCTCATAAAAATTTCGCGAACTAATATTATCAACTAACTTCTGGCCAAATCATCACATTCAGGACCACGTTTTTTTGTATTCGGCAAAGATTTTTCCCGATGTACAAAGACTTTTCAGGATCGTCTTTGTACATTTACGAAATTTTTGGGTAGACAAAAACTGTAAAGAGGTGTAAAATTTTCAAAAATTTTCAGCGCCTAGCGCCGAAATCAGTACTTGTCTGTCTTATATATCTTCAAAACGGTAGAACTTGCACTTAGAATGGAAAAATGTCAAAAACTCAGAAACCAAGAAATTAGCTAAAATACACTACCAAAGGACCAAAACCCTATTTCTCCACACTAAAATCGCTGCTGTACCGTATTAAAGTACACAAAACATTTGCATCTACAAAATGTACAAGAACTTTCGGGTACCATCTTTGTACATGTACAAAGGTACCTTGTACAAAAAAACACTGTTTAGGACTGCATGCCAGTCGCAGGTCACACACTGGTAGTATGTAAAAATGTGTATGTTTAAAAATATACATATTTATATAATATATCTACAAAAATTTGTTCGCTCATACAAAGACCTTTTCGGAGATCTTTGTACATGCACAAAGAAGCTTGAACAAAAAATGATGTCGGCTAATAATAATACACCACTTAATTTACTGGTCCCCCATTTTGGGATTTCACCCCTCCCTCAACTCTGGATATTGGGAAACTATGGTACACGTGTACGTACAGAATGTACAGATATGTATTATTTATGATGTAGTTATGCGTGACAAATCAATTGAAAAAATAAAATTATTTAATTAAAAATAAAATTAAAAAAGGAAGCGAAATAAAAAATTAAAAATAAGTACGTAAAAAAATTTTAACATAAATGGGTGTCGTTTTTTTGAAACACTCGGAATGGGTAATTGATGTTTAATCAGAATCTGTAGCTTTGATCTGCTTTTAAAGTCATTGTCTTTGCTATTGTCTGACATGCGCAGCATGGGAATGCTGGGCGAGGAGTGAAATTTTGAAGTCTTTTTGGGCTCAAAAAGGGCGGATGGATACGAGTCAAAAACATCGTTTTTAAAGTTTTTAACGATGTTCTCTTTCTAGAGCGTGTAGTATACAAAAACTTATCGAAAAAATATCAGAAAAATTTGAATAAATAAATTGAACAAAATATAGGCAAAACGATTAAATAGCGCGAAGCGCCGAATATTCGACACCTTAGAGTTAATAGATATCTAAAACATACATGTAACAGCTCAAAATTTTGATTGAGTGACCTCCGGCTATTTTTAGGGGAAGGGGGTAATTGATCGCCAATTTTTAGTCAAAAACTGCCAAAAATCACCTAAATCAGCCAAAAAACGCAAAATTTTTACCCTAAAATCGAAGGGTAAAAAAATTCGATCAGACATGCACAGCGTGGGAATTCTGGGGGATTTTAAAGTGTCTTTTTGGGCCCAAAATGGTAACTACGCGTTAAAAACATCGTTTTTCGGCGTTTCTGACGATGCTCAATCTTTCTAAAGCGTAAAAACAAAAAAATTGAAAAAGTCGAACAAATTGAACAAAATATGGTCAAAACATGCATATATGGCGCAAAGCGCCGAAACTTTGACACTTTTGAGCAAATAGATAGCCAAAAACGCTTAAAAAGCATCTTCTCTACGGATGTTCGGAAAATTTTTGGTAATTTTCGAAAAATCATGAATTTTGGGGGTGGGTGTGAAGAAATTTCTGGGAGGAGGGGGTGAAAATTTTCCTGGGGGGTCAAACCCCTTCCCCGGATCATGCATGGGGTCGACCAACTTTCGGTGGAGCCATTCCCCTGCTACGTGCATGGCTAAAAACGCTTGAACCGGTACCTTCTCTACGAATTTTGGAAAATCGCCAAATATGAAGGGTGACACCCACACATGGGCGTGGAGGATGTGGTCTGGCTGGAGCCCCTTTGCAGAATCTGAAAGACCCCCAAAATCTATAGACCTCAAGAATTGAATTTTGGCTGCTATGTTTAGCAATTTGGCCCAATGGGACCCCCAAAATTTTGTTGCTGGTGTCACTCCATCTAGATCAAGTTTGGCTATTGTGCCTTCGATTTAAACGATCCATTAAGCTTTTTGAAGATATTTTGAAATTTCTTTCCTTAACAGGAATCAACGTAGAGAGCGCTCGACACTTTTCCGATCGATGGTCGATGTTTTGTAACAAAAGCAGAGGCAATCACAAACACCGCACGTCCTGAAATTTTGGCTCGTCGAAAAATATCGAAATTTGAATGGATAAAATTACGGCAAAAATGCGCCGATCTCCGAGCATGTGCGATAAAATCTATGCGACAAACAAAAAAACGGATAGTATACAGATTCTTCGCATTGTCGCGCTCGTTGTAAAACCGTTCGACCTATGTTTCGAACGAAATGATTCGGCATATATCGCAAACTTACAAGACGCTTGTTACTAGTGAGCTTGCTTGGATTTAATCGGCTTTTTAAACATTCATTCACGTGTCCATCGGTTATTGTAAACTGAGATGGTTGGCTCCGTTGCGTTGTAAAACATAGCGTTATTGTCGCTTTACAACGCGTATCATTCTTTGCGAGTCTTAACAGTGTAATGTAAGGCCTATTTTGATACCTAAATTTACACATGCGTATATTCTTGCTCGTCGACTTTGTTTTTCCAAGTTTTTTTTCACTTTAAGCTGCGTTAGAATCGAGGAATCATTGGCAAGTGACGATTTTTTGAAGTTGCATTGCTTGCTTAATACTTTTATTCGTTCACGTGTACGCGCCGCAAGATTTGTGGTCAGTCGAATGGGATTGATAAAAATTTATTATCTGAGTGGTTTATGGTCGTTAATTCGCCTGATTTGCGTATTGGTATTTTAAGATTATAATTTAATCATATGTGTAATACATATTCAGTTTTCAGGTCTGTCTGTTTAATATATTTCGTGTTTTTTTTCTCGAACGACACTGTCGAATATTGATAAAATTGGGCACCGTTTTTTGGTGAATAATCTTAGGTTCTTATTCTTGCTCGGGACGGAGAACGTTTTAAGCTCGCATGTATCTGTAAATTATTTTCTATTATTTTCATAAGCTTTGCTAGACTTGTTCAGGTGAATAAATAGGATATTTTAAGCTCGGTTTTCGTCTGCACCGTATCAGAAAAGCGAATTCATATTTAACAAGTTTACGACATTCTACAGTTACCGACCGAACCTACCACAATTTTTTTATGGTGTAACGGAGGCATCTTTTACCCCTTTACTGTGGGCTTCTGAACGTGATTCTAGATGCAGCTGGTATTGAGAAAAAATGCCATTTTTGGGACGTCCCCCAATCATACGTGGGCCGCAAGAAAATTCTGGGGAGTCCAAGATTTTTTGAAGGTCAAAAAATGGCCTTAAAAGTGGTGGTATGGCGATAAAAACACCATTTTTCGACGTTTCTCATCAAGCACTATCCATTGGCATCAAAAAATTGCGAGAAAAACGAAAAAATTTTCAAAAATGAATTCTGGGGTCTTTTGATTCTTGGGAGGTCTTTTGGTTTCTGGGGGGTCCAGACCCCCACGCCCATGTGTGCCCCCAATACGTGTATCCCGTTTCTGGAATAGCCCTCAAAAGGCATATGCCCCATTTACACACAAAGACATAAAAGTCATGTCTGAAAGATAAGCTCTAATGGACATGATTATGACTTATCTAAATGCTAAGTAGCAGTTAGGTAAGTAAAATATTGATTTTGCCGATGCACACGGGTGCCGCAGTCATTGGCGAGCCGTCCCGAATTTCGGACGTTGTTTTGTATGATGAACGCTTTTGTGCAAAGAAGCTTAAAAGAAAACCAATAAATCGTTTGAAAGATCTTTTTGAGGACTACAAATCAATGTAATCCAAAACAGCATTCAGGAGCACAAGGTCTTTAAGGTTGCACTATAAAAGTAACCCTTTTTCATTACAGTGTATCTCTACGCAATATCTTCCTGTTTTTTCAAAATATATTGGTTTTGTAGACCTATAATCTGTTTAGAATAGGCAAAGAGCAGTGTATCCCTAAACTTGCGGCCCATAATAAAGGGTTACCCACCCCGCTACATGAGTAAATTCTAACTGCATCGATTTACCGGATCCTCTGTTCTGAATCGCGTGTGTAGGATGAGCGTCCATTCGAGCTCTTGCTCACTTTCGGAGCTAATATTTAGTGTATCCATTTTCGAAATAGGTGGGTAATATTAATGAGTACATATAATCTGTTTCATTTATTCGAGAGCTTTTTCAGTAAATTTTTTGAAGGATTCAGTATACCTAACAGGTGATTTACTGTAACTCGACAGAAAAGTTGAATGGGGTCATTCTTTAATTTTTAATGCAATAAACCGTCCATATAGACTTCATTCAAGCATCTAAACAGTGCTGTGACAGAGTGCGCTAAATAAAAATCTTGCTGCAGGAATCGAACCTTGTTGCTTCGACGACTATTACACGTTCTACCACTAGGCTAAGCAAAAGTTTTCGGCGATGTTTAAACTGCTATAGTCTGTTTCATTTAACCGAGAGCTTTTTCAGCAAATGTTTTCGGAGGTTACAGTAACCCCTTCTTTCTTATTTACTGTAGGTCGCTAGATCTCACTATAGCTATGTAGTAAAGACGGTTTTTTCAACAACATTTTTGCGGCATAATTTATTCTCGTCTTCCAGCATATCAATTAACTTATTAATAAAAATCGCGCATTCAACATATCCTGAGTCGACACTTTAAACACAATCGACTAAGATGTTAAGAAACGCCGCGAACTCCCGCATAGCTCAGTGGTAAAGCCTCTTGCTTGCAGTCGAAGCAACCCGGGTTCGATTCCAGCCGATAGCTTTTTGTCTAGCGCACTCACTGTAGTATGTCCCAGCACTGATTAAATGCCTAAATCAAATTTATTTAGGCATATTAGTGCATTAAAAATGGAAGAATTCTAGCCACTCGCCCTCACTGAGCTGATCTGCCGAAGTACAGTAATTCGTCGTTTAGCTTACTGTAACCCTTAAAAGAATTGACTAAAAACCTCTCGAATAAATGAAACAGACTATAGTCTATTGTGTTCAACGGTCGATCTATGACAAGCTGAATGCGCGAATTGCATCCGCATGATCTGCTGGAAGACTAGAATAAATTATGCCGCAAGAAATTTTATTGAAAACTCCTTCCTTCCTATGTAGTAGCTAACAGTGATCTCTAAATGACCTACAGTAAGTAGATAGGAAGCCTCGGAAAAGATTTGCTGAAAAAGCTCTCGGATAAATGAAACAGACTATAGGTAGCTCCTTTATCCAAATACTTTGAAGATGTACGGAATGCTTACAAAAGTGTTTTAAGCTAGTGCCATTGGAATAGAGTGAAGTGATATTGTGCATTGAATAAAGTTATCGAATCACGATAAACAAATCACTTTGACTGATGCATCTTATCATTACTGAACCTGTGATGTGTGTAATGCACATTTGTAGCCAGTGGAAATTTCCCTCTTGTTCGGAATGTTATCTTTTCAAATTTTGAAGCTAAGTTTATGTTCACAGGTTACATGAAAAGCGCGATAAACTGATCCTTTCAAATACTTACTGTAGCTACTTGCCATTTCTGGCATTTTGACTAAATTCTTTTAGCAACTGAACTGATTGAGCGATAAATTTCCCCTCTTGTTTTCCGCGTGCAGAATACAGGCGTAGCCCGGGGGAACGTGCCCCTAATTTGTTACAGGAATTTGTCCGATTTTTACAGTGCAATCGTTTGCGCCCAAAATTTAAGTTCAAAAAGTAAAAAGCGCCGAGTCAATGTTATTTTTCATTTAATAAATTCGGTTTATAGGAGTTTGCTAGATATTTCCTGAGCGTATTTTCAAGGATTTTTGACTACACGAAACGCCAGGAGAAAGTCGAAAACAGGTGCGGAAGCAGTGGCGGATCCAGGATTTTCCTAAGGGGGCAGTACCCCTAAGGGGGCGGAACCCTGATTTTGGCGGAAAAAATAGCCGTTTTAACCCGAAAATCGCTAAAAATCGCTCAAAAATCCTTAATTTTGCGCTCTAATTTTGGCCAATGGGGGGGGGGGGCGGCCTCCTCCCCGCCTCCCCCTAAATCCGCCCCTGTGCGGAAAGATATTTCGTTTGGTAGTTACTTATGCAATGAATTAGGTAGGTGCTTGTCTAATTTTTCCAAGTTTCTTAATATTACTGATAAGAAAGGTTAAGACAAATAAACTGACCTCAAAACTAAGCCTAAACCTAAGCCCCAAAGTAGTAGGAAGCAGTCTTACGACTTTTAGAATTGAGAATGCAAATAAATCAAATGAAATAATACAGAGACTCAAAATTCAAAGCACGTGCAGAACCTGTCAAAATTTTCGCCCTGTCAATTCAGGTCAGAGTCACCTCCAGCCTTCCAGCTTTTTTCCGCGCCAGCATTCAGTTAAGTGTTGCTCAGAAAAAAACGGTACAACACTCTTCCTGTCCTCATTCAGGAGCTACAACCACGCGCGTGGGGGAGTTGTACCCCCATGAGAAGTTTAAAAACCCCAGATTACTGTAGACCCCAAAATTCCATTTTTAGTAACATTTTTGGCGATTCTACCTACCCTGACCCCCTGCATTTTCTTGCTGCCCACGTATGGATACAACAACTCCCATAAACCGAATTTTAATCAAATTTTAACCTTTTTCATTAAAGCGTGAATCGGCAATCCTGTGATAGGTTGACGACACATACCTTTCTACATGATTTCAAGAACTATACGAAGCTATGCCTATTTCGTGAATTCTTAGTTGCGTTACACTTGTTCCTAGATTTTTGCATGCGCTGTTGATTTTATTAGTGACATTTGTCAATTCAACTGCATTAGCGCATAAGCGAGTAGGACAAGTGGCGATTAGGGAAACGCTTGAATTTTATGTCTATTTATTTGATTACTTTTTTCTGTGGGCAGGCCCGTATCCAGGATTTTGTTTAGTGAGGGGTACGACCGAAATTTTGTCAAAAATATAAAGGGGGGCAAAAGGATGATTTAAGAAAACGTTTCACGACCACTAGAGCTGTGCACTACACCCTCTTGAACAAATCTCATTTTGTGCATAAAACCTGCGCAGAACAGTAGACTTAGATGCAGAATACCCTTTAGACTGTATGAAGATTAAAAATGGGGTGTTTGAACGGCGCGCTTAGTACTAAATAGACTCTAATCATAATTGTGGAATTAGGCGCGAAGCTCCTAAATTTTTTTGCGATTTTTAGTTAAAAAACCATAGGGGAGTAAAAAATTAATTCTTATATCTTATTTGGGAGGGCACGTGCCCCTGTATCCCTTCTGGATACGGGCCTGTCTTTTGGACTACTGGATTCTTAGGTGTAGGCTAAGTTCCTATGTAATGAATGATTGATAAAAATATTCGTGCTAGGCTCAAAATAAGCCTGAGTAATAGGATGCGATGAGCAAAGCGAGCGAAAATCGATCTTCCTCAGTCGCTTTTTCGCTTGATAATGCAAAAGTGTCAAAAGCGAGAGATTTTTAGTAAAAACTGGAATATTTCGAGGAATAATGGATGATTTTCAATCAATATTTTTCCCGCACTTGCTTTTCAGGCTACCTATCTTTAAATTTTATTTTTAAGCTTAATATTTCGGATATTTTAGGATGTTTTAGTTCAGACATGCACACGGTCAAAATTTTTGGAGGGGTAAACCGAGTTTCCTTGAGGGGGTGGGGGTGAATCAGTATTTTTTGTACCTATTGAATGTCAAATTTTGATACATAATTCGTCGTATTTTATTCTTCATGAATATTTGCGGTTTAATTTACATGAAAACAGTAACAATTGGGGCGATGGAATGACCTGTAACATCGAATATAAATTAAATAATGGGAGAAAACCTTCTGGGTGAATGGATTGAACAGTTTACTGCACGCTGTTAGACGTCATTCGACGATTTAGTATGGTTCGAGCTTTAGGTTTTGGTCCAAAATGGTCTAATGGGGAATAATGCGTTCCCATAGAAGTTGAGGGAGGTATACGTATAACCATACGTGGGCAGCAAGAAAATTCTGGGGGGTGCAAGATTTTTCAAAGGTCAAAAAATGGCCTTAAAAGTTGTGGTATGGCGAAAAAACACCATTTTTCGACGTTTCTCATCAAGCACTATCCATTGGCATCAAAATATTGCGAAAAAACGAAAAAAATTTTAAAAATTGCACTCCGGGGGTATTTTGGTTCCTCGGGGGTGTGCATACCCCAACCCCCACGCCCAGGTGTGCGTATAAGCCATGCCTCAGGGTCCAAGGTTCGAATCACGGTCAGACGATTTTGAAGTATCAAACATTTTCTGCATCATTTTTGGGTAGGAAAGTAGCAATGATGCTAAAAAATTTTTCACATTCCTGTCCCGTGCACCCATAAAATGCCTAGAATGAAGTTGAAATTATGTAAAAAGTCAAAATTTTCGATGAGTCCTTATATTTTTTACTGATAAATGTGACGAAACGAGATTGGATAAAAAGCACTATAAAATGAAGTCTTTGACATCAAAACATTCCACATAGGATGTTTTATTCATTTTTCTCATTTGACTTGCAAAAAAAGCTCGAACCATTTATTTACTGGTCCCAAATTTCGGGTTTCTCCCAAACTCTGGACCTTAGGAAACTATAGAGGGGTATGCTTCGCAGAGGTCCTGGTAGGAGAATACCCCCTCACAGGGGTGGATTTAGGAGGTGGGGGCGGGGAGCGGCCGCCCCCCCCATTGGCCCAAAACAATGCGCGAAATTATGGATTTTTGAGCGATTTTTAGCGATTTACGGCTTAAAACGGCTAATTTTTCCGCCCAAGTCAGGTTTCCCCCCTTAGGGGTACCGCCACCCCCCCTCAGGAAAATCCTTGATCCGCCACTGCCCCCTCAGTGTGCATGTGTGACCAAAATTTAAAATTACACTAACGAATCTTTAAAGAAAACAGTTCGTGTGAATCCCGAAAAATGTTTGATATTTTCATGCCAGAATAACTAAACTAGCGCTTAAAACGCCCGATAACGAGTGTTCAGATGCCGTAGTCACGCACGCTGTGCAGTGTGCAACATTTAAAAAAATTTGATACGTACGCGTTTATCACGCTAGATTTTCGCGAATGATTCTATAGTATGTTTTACATAAGTTTGGGCATGAATTTTGTGAATTTTTATCGACAATGAGCTGACAATTTACAGTAATTATGAATCAGTTCAACGCAAATTATAATCCGTCAGCCAAATGTCAATAGACATTCTTAAGTCTCACTCAAATTTATCTGAAAACTATTAGGCGTGGACAACGGCGAAAAAAGCGGAAGGCTATGCATTTTAACGAACGCTTCCAATTTATTGTAATTATAGGCCAGTTCAATACAGTAAACTTATGTCGGCAGAAATGCTACACATTTAGGATCAAATTTATTCAAAATTGTCTACATTAATTCTGTTGGATCCGGCTCCGCTGCACAATTTAACGCATTAAATTACTGATACAAGAAGGCGTGGCCTTATACCCACGCCACTTTGATTGACAGGCGTATCTCGACTTCCTATTCGCTGGACGTGACTGCGCTCCTATTCGTCAGCAGATCGACTGATCAAAACACGCTACTATCTAAGAAGCCGGGTATAGCTGCACCTCTGCGATAAATGTGAGCAACTGTTATATACATTATATTTATGGGTTTTTCGACGTCGTGCTGGGTTTGAATCTAACAGCTCGACAAGGAGTGTTTCATGTGTGTACTATCAGTTATGTATACACAAGGAGTGTGCGTGCATATACGAGCGCGTAATGTAATCTGCGCGGATGCATATTATGTACCTACTCTGCCTACAAAGGCACGTCGGATTAAAATGCGTGTACGCCACCGGTGTCATACTTGGTTGTGTTGTGTGTATATTGCTGCGCATAAAACGTATTATAAACGTTGCCGCGTAAAAGTGCGTTTGAGGATGCTATGCACATTGAATTATTGAGACGACGATTGGTTTAGGCAGCAAAACGATTCTTGCAAGACGTTGTTGGCTCGGCCGCAAAGAATAAGTATTTTGCCCGCTTACAAGGGGCATTTGCGGCCGCCTCTTGTTTGTCTATTTGTGTACATTACGTACACCTATCCAAAGCCTTTTCCTCTAATATCGCCTCATTCCTGCTCTATTTACATCTGTTATTCTATACGCATGTAGGTAGGTACTCGTACTATCTTATGCTTTATCCTTTTTGCGCGTAGGTTTCTCGCTCTTATTCGCAGTAGCTAAGTCAAGCTAGTCTATCGCCGCACGTCTACTTATGTGATACTTGCGGGCGAATAACGTAATGATCAACGACATTTCCTCTCCCAGTCTATTCTTTTATCATCCAGTCGTGCAATTTTCGCCATTTAAGCAAATTCGATTTGCTTTTTTTGCGGTTGGGAGCTGGCGGCCATGCGCCGTAGGCTATAAGCTTGTTAAGCTATTCGCGGCATCTGATAGCAACTGTTGCGTTCGATGGGTTCGTAAGCTGAAGTCTTGTCGTATTACTGTAAAAGCTAATCGTCGACGTTCTTCTCACCATACGGAAAAATTGCTTCATCTGCCAGAAGTTCAATGTCATTTATATCAGTATTTATGTCACGAAAGTCTTCATTCCCGTTTTGTCTCATTTTGTTTCTGCTTAAAAAACTCGCAATTTGAAAAATATTCGCTATCAAAATTTTGTTTCCTTTTACTACCGAAATACTTCTGGGATTAAAAAATCAATCACTGCTATATTCGATTAAACATTGAAAATTCTCTAAATGGGGATAGCTGATACCTACGTTGCTGTATCTTTATGAGGAATTCTAACTCATTAGTTAGAATGACCTTAAACAGCTGGCATTCTCAATGTGTAACATTTAGAGATATTTACAGTTTTTGGTTTTACACATTGCACAACACACGACGACACGTGTCAAATAAGATCCTGCTTCAGTTTGCGGTTCAATGGACCAAGTGTTTTTTTGTATTCGGCAAAGATTTTTCCCAATGTACACAGACTTTACGGAACTGTCTTTGTACATGAACAAAGATTTTTGGGAAGACAAATATTGCAAAAAATGTCTGAAATTCTCAAAAATTTTAGGCGCTTCGCGGCGAAATAGGTAATTGTGTATTCTATATATCTTTACAATGGCAGAAATAGCATTTGGAAAGGAAAACTGTCAAATTTTTCGGTGCTTCGCGCCTTTTAAAGACGATTCTTAGTGATTTTGCCCTCAGAAACCCAGAAATTAGCGAAAATACACTACAAAAGGTCGAAGAACTCTGTTTTTACCGCACTAAAATCGCTACCGTACCATATTATAGTACCCAAAAATTTGTGTGTACAAAATATACAAAGACTTCCAGGGACCATCTTTGTACATGTACAAACGGACCTTGTACAAAAAAACACAGATTGGATCTGAGACTTATTTTAAATAAACTTTTAGGTCTAATAAGATCCAGTTAAAACTGAATTAAATTGAACTAGATCTGATTAATTCTATCTTCATGTACGATCTAATCTTTTATAATGATTTTATCCTATGAAGATCTTTTTTATAAGATTACCAGTCAGATATACAGGTCTAGCCTCATCTGTGAAAGATCTTACCAATTTTTTAATTCTAGATTGAAAGATGCTACCCCGCTCGAATTTGTAATGAGCAATAGTCATGACAATTTAAAAAGTTTGGGTTTTCCGTCAGTCTGACGATAGGGCGATCCAGCGAGATTTGTTACGTCTATGGACGCAGCTCACTGACAGAAACATCAAATTTAGCTTTGTTTTCCGAATCTTTCCTGTTCCTCTTTGTGCTTGCTGCTCACATTAATCATTCGATTCTAGTCAAGTGAATTATTTGCCTTCTTGCGTTACTTAATGCCTGACGTAAATGTGGACTTCACTTAATACATAAATCCTCATTTATCGCGGTTCGAGGAGTTCAAATGAGAAACCGTTTTTTCTGTTTCTTCGCTTGTACTCCTTGTGCCTCTACTCGCTCGACTATTGTATTTCGCAAATCTCTTAACCGAAGCTTATATCGTCTAAGACATGGCCGAGTATTCGGATTGTTCGTTAGTGGGATTATTCGGCCCGTTACCTGCTGCCTCATAAGGGAAATTTGTGCGACTTCTCAAATTATGTACAATATCACAGGACGTGCAAAGCGTGCAGGCGGATGATATGAACCCCGAGGGATGACGACAAGAAATTGAAGAACGAATGATCGTGGTTGTTGGTTGTTAGGCGTTCGAAATAACTCGTTTTAGTCGTCATGAAATTACGCCTAATCTCGCGCCTTCATTATTACTGCGCTTTTTGTCGCGTATAAAAATATATCGATGCAGAAGTAGGCTAGTTTGGGATGGGAAACCGTTCGTTAAGCTGCTTCGATGGATATACAATCTGATATATACGTTTATGTGGCGTACTCTGTTACACTTTTTGATCATACTTACGAACGTGTGTGCCCAAGCTCGCTTTATGCGATCTATTTATAATAAGATCTTGCCTTTTTCCATTATTTAGATTAGTGTCATTCGATTACTATTATTATTCGCATTATCATCCGTGCCGTCGTTATTATTTTTATCATTATTACCATCATCGTTTCCCGGCATGATATTGTGCCATCGTCGCTCCGTTGCTCTATTTGACCGAATTGCGATTGCGATTAGCCAGCTAGTTCTTGGCGATAAAAAAGATTTTTATTTGACGGCTTAATTTGCGCAACGCACAGGGAGGAGCGGATTTTGTGGTTTTCGTTCGAGTGACTAAGCGATTCTTGACGCTTCTAGTTCTTCGGATCCTTCGACGCTATTGACGCGTTTTTCGACATGTTTGCCAATAGGCATCCGGTGAGTTCTGTTAATATAAATTTGCTGAGCTATGATAGTAGTAATCGTAACTGGATAGAACTTGCCAATCTAAATCAAGAACCTAAACGTGAAGAAAATTAGGGATTTCGGAACCTTTTCTGCTGATTCATCAACATCGCATTTTTCGTATACCATCGACGCACATTTTCATGTAAATACTTTCATTGGGGTTTCGTTTACTCAACTACTAATTGACTAATTATGTTCGTAGATTCTGTACCTACATAGCGAAACAGCCAAACAGCGCGGTATAGGAAAAATGCAGTAGTGTTGAATTAGCGGAAAAGGTCCGGATTTTTTATGACGAATTTTTGATGGTCCATACTGATCTCGTTGTATTCGATAGACTTCGATTTCATTTTGACCTCCAAAATCTCCGGCTGACTTGTCTCTAGACCAACCAGGCTTTTCTACGTACCTTTGATCATCTATAGTTGCGCAGCTAAAGAGTACAGTAATTAAAAGCACTGCAGGTCAGTGACGGAAGATTAATTATAAATAAAATTCGGTGTTGTGCATCATTGTGTTCATCATTTGGTTAGTGTACAATTAAGAAGATTTCAGCTACTGCAAATTATGAATGAATGAAGGAATGAAATAATTTATTACTGAAACGCGACAATTAAAAAGGATGTAAAAGAGTAATAAAATGTACGGTCAAAGAATAAAAGCGTAAAGCAAAAGGCAACGAGCGAGTCATGAAAATGACGATTTAAGCCTGCCCTATAATAAATTTGGATAAGTCGACATCAATTAATCTAGATTTGAATATATTTAAGTTAGGGGAGAGGACTACAAAATCAGGTAGGTGATTCCAACCAGAGATATACTTATAGAGAAAGTCAAATTTTTGTAAATTAGAACGGACAAGAGGAACAACTAGCTTGAAACGATTTGTGCAGCGAGTAGCATTTTGATTAAGCACAGAAAAATCTGTCGTGGAAAGACAAGATTTTTGACTAATAATTTGATACGAAACTTGCGCTGCTTTAAATTTCGCAAATTAAAAGTCTTATATTCATTCGCAATTATTACTGCTGTGCAGGGGCGGATTTAGGGGGGCGGCCGCCCCTCCCTCATTGGCCCAAAATAGTGCTCAAAGTTAAGCATTTTTGAGCGATTTTTAGCGATTTTCGGGTTAAAACGACTAATTTTTCCGCCCAAGTCAGGGTTCCGCCCCCTTTAGGGGTACCGCCCCTAGGAAAATCCTAGATCCGCCACTGCTACTGTGTCAGTGTAATTTTACTAATTGTGCTTACCTATACATGTAACGGCTCGAAATGGGGGTAAGTGATCTCCAAAAAAATTAGATCTTTCCGGGGGGGTCAAAAATTTTCGGGCTTTGGGGGATAACAGGATGTTCGACCTTGGGTGGGGAGATCCCTTTATTCCCTCTCTTACATATATGGTGCTTACTGCTTTTGATACTTTTACTTATTTGCAGAGACAAAGTCTTAATGTAAAACAAGAGATGACGTAAGTTTCCTTTGTGCCACTCAACATTTTTGGCTTTGCTAGCCCTTAATATGAAATTTGTTCTAAGAATCTTAATTTGTCTTCACTAGATACTATTTTCGCGGTAGACATTCATTTTTTATCAAATCTGGTCTTCACGATTTTTTCGCTATTCTGGTTTGGTAATGTGTTAAATTGTATTGTCTTAATGAATTTTAGATGTTATCATTTAAGCTAATAATTTTTTGAATTAAGGGACCTCCACAGGGCGGCCAGGGCGTCAAATTTGCCGTAAGTGAAATGTGCGATCGCATGAAGGAGGAATTCAACTTTCTGCAAGCACAATATCACAAGTAATGCGTTTTTTAATAATTCACGAAAGCCAGATATGTTTACTGTGGTTTAATATGTTTACTTTAAGTTTTTTCGGGAACAAATAAAAAATCGAAACATGATAAGGAAAAAATTAAAATCGTGCCACATATTTTTTATGTTTACCTGCGTTCTTAATATTTTTATTTACCTTCTTTATGGTTACGATCATACGTGGGCAGCAAGAAAATTCTGGGGGTGCAAGATTTTTTCGAAGGTCGAAAAATGGCCTCAAAAATGGTGGTATGGCGATAAAAACACCATTTTTCGATGTTTCTCATCAAGCGCTATCCATTGGCATCAAAAAATTGCGAAAAAAAACGAAAAAAATTTCAAAAATTGAATTCTGGGGGGGGTATTTTGATTTCTGAAGGGGTATTTTGATTTCTGAAGGGGTATTTTGATTTCTGGGGGTATTTTGGTTTCTGGGGGTGCATACCCCCAAACCCTCCCCACGCCCAGGTGTGGTTACGATGCATTAAGCCTGCTCAAAAATATTCAGCATTTGAGTCCAGCGTCTCGAGTTTATTTCATTAGCGTAGGAACACGCTATACAGTGTTGTACGCTCCGCCAGATTTGGCCAGGCGTATCATGGACGGTCGATTGGCTTTTTCCATATTCAAGCAAATTGTAATTTCTATCTGCATTTGCTTCCGTATTATATGGCGTATAATAAATATGCATCCCTCATAATTTTACTTTATAGATAATCACTGAACCACGAATTTGTTTCGCGGTTCATATGTAATTGTCGCGCTCGCCGTTGACGTCGTTATATTTTTGTTTATTTATCATCTGTCACTTAGCAGACAATTTCATCACTTTCCACTCATCTACTCAAATAACTTCATTCCGAGATTGTTGTTTGTAGGCACAGAGTCAGTATCGACGGTATGGGAGTAAATTGTGGTAATGGTTTTTTTGTACTAGGTCTCTTTGTATATACATGTACAAAGACGGACCCCAAAAGTCAATCTACATTCTGAACATATTAGATACAGTAACACGTTAAATGCGATTAAGTGGATTTCTCGATCCTTTTTAGTAAAGTTTATCCAATTTATTATGGCTTCCTAGCGATGAAAGATACAAAAATGGCGCGAAGCACCGTAAAATTTTGATACTTTAACGATTTTTAGGTAGAATTTTTGGCACTTTTTCCGCAGTAATCTCAAAAATTCTCACTATCGCCTGACAGTACCTGATTTTCTAAAACCTTAGGTAGGATAATATCCCCCTCTCACCTTCCCTATGCCCATGCTTAGGTGCAAAAGGTCAGGATCGGCAGGGATGGGGTGAAATCCCAAAAATCCAAAACCGTAAATTTAACGTCCACGATTTTTTGCTGTTTTAACGATCAAAATTGTCAAGATGGCCTATAAAACGTTTTTCCGTGGTAATATAGCATTTAAAAGCATTTTTAGTCCATTTTGACAGCATTATATCACTTTTAACATTAAAAATGCAAAAATTTATCAATTTTGGGCGCTTTTTGAGTAAAAAGCAAAAGTACTAATCTGACGCGAAGCGCCGGAAAAATTTTGACGTTTTTACTTCTTCTGATCTCAAAAATGATGCAAAAAACGTTCCATCAGCTCAAAATTGCCGGACAGTACCTGTCCGGCTGACCCTTCAGGGAATAATACCACCTCCCTCACCCCCTCCCCCTGTGTGCATGTATGTGCCCATGTGTCGCCTTTATCACTGTTTTTTATTTTTGCCCGGGACAAAGGTTTTGAGACTGGTTCAAAGATTTTCGGAACGATCTTTGTACATCTTTCTAAACAAGCAGTTTTTGACCGATTTTCGATTGCACGAGATGTCCAAGTTTTTGTACAAAAAAGATAACAGTGGCCTTTACAGAGCTGAAATGGCTTCTAAAAACTGTAAACGGTAATATTTTTAAGAAAATAACTTGAATTCTAGTGTTGTCCATTATTCAAGGCGTTTTTAAATTTGTTTTTACGCTTAATGTTTTTTTGTTATTTGCCGATGAAGATCATTTTCCCTTCTCGCGGTAGACTACAAATTCCTAAGGTATGAATGTCTATATCATTCGGTATTTCGTTAGTATTTTTTATATTTCATTATACGAGCAGTGTTTCATTCCAAGCTAAATACGTAATTGAAATAACTACTTTAAAGAGCGACTGTAAAACCGACAGCAAGAAAAGTTGAGTAGTTTGCTAACGTTCTGATTTAGCGCCGAATTTGACCGCCTTTTTATAAGCCAAAAATCATTAATTAACTTATTATTTGAGTTAGAACATGTTATTTATCACTGAAAAAATAGAGAAAATTCAACTAATCTTGCATTAACACGACAAATATGAATTTAAATCTGGCTAGTTCGGATTATATACGGTCGCTCTGGAGGTAGATAACAAAAAATTTATTTTTGAAAATTCTGTTTCGCGCAAAATGGCTGCAATATACGCATCGACGATTGATGAAAATATTTTAATTCAAGAAGCCAATATTTTCTTTATTCCCCTTTTTCAAATGTTCCTAAGCTGCTATTGAAAGATTGGCCAACATTCTTCAGCAATGGCTAAAGTGCACCTATTACTCTTGTCAATATTTAGCTTCCTTTTGCATAGTTGGATCGTTTATGATGCTGAAAGCCTGTTGCAAACTTGGCTTTGAATTCCGAATACGATCTTTTTAGGATTTAAGTAACTCGTCAAGGTCATGCTTAGCTGGCTTGTAGAATGTTCTTAAAAGATCTGACGAAGTTTTGACATTATTTAGCCTTGCGGACTTGAAGTGTGACAAAAGAGAGCAGTTGTTTTCAAAAGGAATGTTCTTACTAATTCTTGCTTTACTTGTTATTATCGACTCGAACATAAGAGAAACAAATATCGCTAAATATATAAGGGCCATCTACGGATAATTTTTCGAGTTCTGTTCGCTGACCTAAATCAGTGAATCTTTGTTTCTGTTTCTCATAATCGCGCAGCGAGTTGGTTTGTTAGTCTGTAAAGCTTGACGAAAGAGCATAAACAAACCTCGAATTATAATATTTTTTCCAAAATTGCATTAGCGCAGCAAGGTCTTCCAATGGTAAAATCTCTTAACCGAGGCGCGTCGATCTGCATCAGCAGAAAGCAAAAACTCTTTACGAAGACAGCATAATGTTCTCTGAATTTATGAATGAAGATTTCAAGTGCATAATTAAATAGCTTCAACGTCACGCAAAAGATTAATAAAAGCCCATAATTTCACACGTTTGTGTGCCTCTTGCTTTTAAAGCAGGCGAATACACAATTTATGCACGTAGTTACGAACAAAAAAATGAAAGAAATGAATAGCTAAGGCACTTCTGTGCTTTGAAAAGCATTCTCATGAATCCCATTTTTTAATTTTGGAGAAAAAGTTGCAAATAGCTGATGCGCTCGAAAAAGATTGATTATTGGTCTTTTATCTCCTGTCGACGTTCATGCAACAAATTTTGAATATCATTTGACAATTAATTTAAGCAATCTGTGATATCTTTGAGAACTATTATCGAATGTTTTATAACGTGCTTGCGAAATTAACATAAATAAGAATATCAGGAGATGTAAGCTAATTAATTTCTTGCCCTCGCAATTATTTTTTAATGTTTGAAGGTGACAATGTGCTTCACTCGCTCTTGTTATAGATTGTTGCTGTTTTTTAATGGTTTTTTGTGTTAAGAACAGATGTAATAGAGGACTAATTTTTTACTTTAACTGAATTGCAATAAATCATTTTTTTACGAAATTTTCAATCATATTCCACTTTCGGCCAGCAAGCAAACATACAGCTTCCTAAGGTCGTACGTCTCTTTGAAAGGAATGCGATTAATTTTCAGCTAACAGATTCGGAAAAGGTAACAAGAATCATAAAAACGCGATTAAACACGACTATTTGAAATGCCACTTATGGTGTGTATGTGTATGTGTGTGTGTGTAACATATAAAATTAAACGCTGTTTTCTACTTTGCCTTTGATTTTTCTCCTTTCTCATGCCTAATCTCGCATCTAGTTTTTTCTCAACGTATGAGAGTAAGAAGCAGACAAGATATCGGGCATAGGCAGCCAACGAAAAACCTGTGCTCTACAGAAACAAAAAATTTGATCGTGAGTTTCAGTATATGCAAGAACTGAGTTTGTAACTGGTTTATATTTGCTGGCATTATGAATTGTCAAAGATTAAATTTCGTTTGGTTTTTGCTTCTGTGTATTAATTTCTTCTAAAGGAGACGCTAATCCGTCATTCCATTTTAATTTATGCCTTTGCAAGGGTTTAAAGATCTACATTCTTTAATTTAGGTCAACACCATGTAGATTTTGTATTAACTTATGAACAAATATGTTTTACTCGTTAATCACTGAGGAGCAAGATTTATCACTATAAAATAAAAATCCTTGGAAAATTTGTGCATGAGTAATGCAGGCTTTCGTGTAGTTGAATAATGCTGCCATTCTGAGAGATGAATAAAACTTGTGTGCCTGATCGGCAACACAAGTTCTAAAAAAGTGTAGCATACGAAAATGTTGGCATGCAAAATAGAAGCTTGTTTTTTCAAATAATCACTTTGACTTGGTGGTTTCCCTTATTCATCCAATTTATGACTTGAGTTCTATCTAATCCTGTTTGACTAAAATCGAGAATTATTCTTTCGCGATTCTGATGTTTTCAAAAAAACTATTGTTTAATTGTCTTTATGTAATGCAGTTTTGAATGCAAGTTTTCTTCGCTTCTAGCCGAGTAAAATCCAACTAATGTTAAGCTTTAATGCGACAATTCAACAAACCAACAAAAAATCCGACCAGACTAGCATTAATCAATAATGTAAACGTGAACGAGATCATTTGTTTCGGTCTTGACATGAGCCTATGTCATCGGGGAGAATGTTTAAAACTTTTGAAAGACCTAGGCAAAAATCTTATAACTAGGGGTCGATTCATTGATCAACCTCATGCATTTAACAGGCGAAGGGGATTCCTCACTCAGTCGGTCGTCCTCCTAAAGTTATTCCTCTATCTTTTTAGCAAAAACTTGCTGTTTAGGTTATTTTTGCTATTTTCGACCGGACATAGAAGTTCACTCACCCCCTCTCCCCTAAAAATGGTCGATTGACCCCTCCCAAAATTTTGAGTCTTTGCATGTATGGTCAGCCAGCTAGCTGGATCCTAATTGTAAGATTATCTTGGAATAGAATAATGTGTTTAAGAAACATTTTCAGTACCTCTGATTCGTGAAATAATTTCTAAGCGCTCTGTATTATTCTGCTTAGCTAGCAAGGCCTGAAATCAATTATTAATTTTTTGTCGAATAAACGTCGCATCTTGCTCATAACACTACATTACTCGTTTTTAATTTCAGTCTGAAAATGGAATGTGAAAAATTAGCTCAAGAAAAGACTGAAATGCAACGGCATTACGTTATGGTAAGCGTATTTGACGAATATGCATAATTATGTTGCAGTGATAATCATTCTGTGAGTTTTCTGCATACATGCAGCAAATAATTTATGCCCAAAAGCACTTTGGAACGAAAACTGTGTTACCGTCTCGAAAAGTGTTGTTTATTCATTACGTCTGTAAATATATCGGGTTTAACGATTAGCATTAGAAGATAAAAGTGTGAAGTGGGGGATGAGGGTAAAATACCAAAAGAGTAAAGTTTGAAGCTATAGCGACCTAAATTATTTGTTTTTGCCAATCATTTTATTTTTATTTACTTGGGTATAGAGGATTATGATTATCAGATATTACGCATAATCTTGTCATGCTTGTATCTCAATTTGATTTAAAATCTTATTGATGCGAGGTGAATAGGTCTTCGCACGATCTGTTTTTCCTCGCTACGCTTTTTCAATTTCGTTTCTTTATTGCTCTTATATTTGTAAAGAGTTTTTTGCATAAAATGTCCGTTTCTAATGCACGCAATGCGTTCGAATGTCGCTCGTAGATTCGGTTAGATACAGATGCGGTTCTGCTAAGATTATATTTATTTTTTCTGTAGCTAAATGGTGCAAAACAACAATAATACAGCGTATTAACGAGCGACCCACCGGCTGATTATATTACAGCACGTTTGCCTTAATTATTCGGGCAAATGGCGCATTAAACCATCTATTTGATGAGCCTTCCTGTCTTTATAAACCATTATCGTGCAACTTATGTATGTCGCGTCGTATGCTTATGTGTAGTGCTCGCGCACAACAATCCATAATCGATATACTGTAGCTTTTTCACATTCAGCCCCTGGAGCAAAATGCTCGCGCCTCTTGATTTCCAAACAAATTGCCTCGTCTAAAAAGATTTTTAGGCGGATGAAAGCGACGCAAATATCTGGATCTTTCGAATTATTGTGAAAAATGAGGTTTCTATTACAGTATCCCGCCTGATTACGCTGATCGCGCGTGCATAGGAGCATTCGGCGTTTGCCTGCTTCCCAACAAACAATAAAATTTTATTATGTTGGCGGTTGTAAATGATGAGATGTACGGTTTATGATGCCTTGCTACTGTGAGACGAAGGAAGAATAATATGCGTAAAAAGCGCCGGGCCAATTTTCGATAAGTGCAAAAAGGTCATTCCTATCCGTGTTAGGAAAAAAGTTAATAACCGATGTTTGTAGGAAGGAACGGAACAAGCGAAAACGTACGCTGAAACACGTACCTTTTAGGTTTAGTAGGCGTATCGAAAATTGCAGACTTAAAAGTACTCAATTGCTTATTAAATGCTGCGAAATTAAAGTGAATGAATTAAGATAATAACGCTGAAATAATTATGATCTCACGAACATGCTAAATCTTAAACCTACGTATTCTTTTACAACATAGTCTGTTCCATTCCAAACGGCCCGTTTACGCTGAATTCTTATTACTGTATTACTTTTCCACTGCACAAATGGCTTCTCCAATTATGCCCTAGTAGCAGCTGGTTGCTTTACACTCTTCTTATTCATGTTTAATATGCTCTGCTTAACCTGCGGCGCATCTAACAAACTGCCGCAATTAACTAAGCCGTAAAATGTTTTGCTACAGTGATAAGCCGTTAAGCGAAAATAAGCCATTTGGAATGGAACAGACTATAGTTAGCAATTACGTTCTTTTTGTTTTTTTCAGTATTACGAAATGTCCTACGGTTTGAACGCCGAAATGCACAAGCAGGTAAAGCGTTATATTTGTACAGTGTTTGTGCACTTATTCTTTAAGACATTATTGAAGCAATTAAAATCATTTTGAGCTGGGTACGAGTAAATGATTCGTGAAATTACATGAGTATAGTTTCACTCTGATCTCAGCTGTTGCGTTTTAAATTTTTTTGATCTATTTAAAACGAGCCTTCGAACTTTGTCGATAAACGTCTTGCATTTTGGAGGAAAAATTATTGGTCGGAGCCCGTTATGTTCGAAAACCCTAGAGATTGCATAAAAATAGGTACCATAGCTTCTCACATGATTATCACCTAACTCAATTATACAGCGATGTGTATTTAATGCATACATGCGTTTGCGACTGAAATTAAATAAGCCACCCAACTGGTAAATCATTGCCCATTGGCTTATATATGTTGGCGTTTTCAAGTTTATATTTTACTACAAAGCAGCTGTTCTTTTTTCTTATTTAATACAAGTGCTTGCTTGGTCATATCTGCGTTTATATTTTCTGTCATGGTTCCTCGGTTTGAACAATTGAATTAGAATGGCACGAGAAATGAGAACTGACTGAGCTTCTGGTTTTCCTGAAAAAAGATATGTTCATTTAGTAATGCGGTAATTGCTTAGCGGTTAGATTAGGATTTTCAAGCGTAATCCCTGTACGCCGCCACTTGAATTGCTAGGTACTCCAGAGACCCCATTATCGAAGATATCGCGGATACTGTACTGTACTAATAGTTGTGGAAAGGTACCGATTCATTTTCTGTAAATTTTTTGTGCAATGTTCTTGGCTGTTGATGAGCAGGTAATTGGGGACTTTATGGCAAATGAAAAATAGTATAGTACTAATGCTGGGCGTTTCATTTCAGTGATTTATAGAAATAAACGCACATTTTCAGATAACTACTTTATAATTTATTTATTTCATTTGTTTTATAGTATATTTATTGCATTATATTTCATAACTATTGTTAATTATGAAAACAGAGACGCAAAAAGCAGAAAAAGCTACTTTCTAATCAATGAGTTTTGCTTATTGCAAACCTTTTTAGGCCTCGTACAGCAGAAAATTTGGTAATTTCTTCACAGTGCAAAGAAAAATGTGAGAATAAGTAGCGTACAAGATAACCGTTTCTCTAAACAACTAGGTGACTTTTCGGTGCTTCGTGCCGATAATGTTAAAAGATGTAATTTGTCCCCGTTGGCGACTACCAATATATAGTTTTACTGTTCGAACCCTTTTGTACTGATATACGTATTCTACAATACATATCTCGTTACTAAATCAAATTAACAAAACAGATTTGGTTTAGAATTTTACTTCTTTTGAAATAACTCAGTGAATTTTCAACCGCTCACTGGAATACTCAACAACTCATGGAATGCTCAACAACTTTTAAACACTCAGTTGTGAAATCACTTTTTCTTCAGCAAAGATTTGGCGAATGCTGACTAAGGGCACTTCATTTCGTGTGTCTTATTTTTCTTACTTTGTCGATCTTTATACAGTAAATAAGCGAGTAATTCGCACAATAATTATCACGGAAGTCTTTAAATCACAGGATTGTCTCCTAAGTCCTTGGTAATCGTACCATTCTCATCTTCAAATTTTAATCAAATTTTGAGGTTAAATTGAGAAAATCAAAACTTGGGTAATTTTAATGCTTTTTAAACTCTAAAACACACTAGTCTATGTCATTTTATTATTTTTCTATGAATTGACATTTTTGGACCATGGAGTGTATTACGAGTATATGATAGTCTATCACTGCCGAAGTGCAGAGATATATAATAATTGTATCTGTTTTTTCTTTAGACCGAAATCGCTAAACGCCTCAATGCTATACTTGTACAAATCATGCCCTTTTTATCGCAGGAAGTAATGCATGCATGCCTTGTCTATCTAATTTATTCTATTAACTATCATATTTATCATTGTGTATCATAGTTAGGATGTTAGTCATACATTCACAGCATAGGAATTCTGTAGCTCAGACCTGAAAATTTTTTCTAAGATGTCTTTCTGGGCCTTAAATTAATTGGCATAGATGAAGAACACCATTTTCGGCGCGCTCTTTCATTGGTAAAATTCCGAAAAATCTGAAGGAATCGGATAAAGTATGACGAAAAATGAGAATTAGCGAGAGGGGTCAACAACGACTGCCATTCTGGGAGTCAACAACCCCTAATATCTCACCAATGGTGTTAACTCGTACTTACGATATACTTGAACCCTTGGTCTTTGTTTTTATCCATCTAACCATCCATGCAAAGAGTTTTCTGTACCATTTTTATACAAGTATCAAGAGTGGGAGGAGGGCAAAAATCGTTAAAATGCTTTTAAAAACTTTTCAGCATGCACTTTTTTCTTTTTTATAATGCTCAGAATTGAGTTTCAGAAAGCAGAAACGCAAAATTTTTCTGATATTCTCTTTCGATAAAATTTCGTTGGTTGACAGAATATTATGGTGCTTCGTACCAATTAAGGAGTGCCACGAACGTACGTACTTTTTATCTATTAAAAATCTATTAACATCTATTTTAAAAAATAAAAATGAAAAAATGAAAAATAAAAATAATAAAAAATAAAAATCTATTAAAAATCTAATCTATCAAGAAGCTATTGAAACCTGAGTCGAGTAATGCGGACTGATGTTAAATTAGTTTATGCCATGTCGTTTACTTTCTCGTTTGTTTGGTTTCAAGCGCTAAAAATAACAAAGTTTTCGGCGATTGCCACTTTTCCTAATTATTTGTCATTAAAGATGGCAAACTACTTTAAAACATTAATATATATCAATATTTTTGGCGCCTCACGCCGTATTGGTAATTCTTTGTACCTATTTTTGCCGAAGACCTGGCTGAAATAAACTCAAAAAGCAGGCACTTTCAGCACACTCAGCGCACTACTATAATATGATTTTACTAAAATTCATTATGTGAAAAATGTGCTAAGAGTTTTGGCTATCGTCCTTCCTTGTACATGAGCAGAGGGACCTGTACTGTCATGCACAGCATTGGAATTCTGGGGGAGGGGTGAAATTTTAAAGTGCTTTTTGGGCCCAGCCCTCAAAAACATCTTTTTTAGATGTTCCGTTCCAAGAGCGTGACAGGCCCGCATCCAGGATCCAGCCATAAGGAGGTGGCGGACCCAGCATAAACAGATCTATATCCCGGGAAATTCGTCAGGATAGCTCGTAAAAAGCGCAGTTTTCGACGTATTTAGCCATGCTCTATCCATTAAAATCATAAAATTTAAATTTTTTTGAAAAAAATTTTTCTCAAAAAACGCTATAAAAAGTGTCGTTTTTTATCGTGCTTAGTCAAAAATTATGGAAAACGCTTCTCATCTGGCGCGAAACGCCGAAAATTTGAAGATACGACGTCTAATACATGCGATTTTTCCATCTTTTCGTGCATTATCTTACCTCTCAAATTTTTTTTGGGCAGGGGGGTAGCGTTCCCCTTAAATACGACCCTGAATAATAGACATATGAAACATTTCGAAAAGCCAAAAGGAAGTCGAACAAATTGGACAAAATATTGTCAAAACATGAATAACGCCGGAAATTTGATCACTTTCGGAGCAAACCATTTTATTTTCACTTTAACACTTCCCATTTTTTATTCTGATGGTTTAGATTATCGATGGGCAGCAAGCAACTGAATTCTGGGAGTCTGAATGGGGGCAAAGTACTGAACGCTTTGACTAAAAATTAAAAAATTAACAAAAATTGTCTTCTAAATTTTTTTATTATGAATATTTTTCATCATTTTTCAGTTATTATCATTTTCATAATTATTACATTATTCATTTTCCTTATGTTCTATTAACGATTAAGTTATGAAAACGAAAGCCGTTAATCGCAGTGGCGATTTATGCAAGGAAAATTTTATCTGACAAAACATTAATTTTTTTGATTTTTTTACAGTGAAAAATTTTGAGTTCAGTTTGAGAGCGACCGCTCATCTCTCTGCGCTTATTCATTTATCTACGTAATAGATCGCGTATTTCGATTGTTTAAAGTTGCGGCTGAATAATAAAGAGTCGAATGTTTTCAGCACTTAACTCAAGTAGCGGCTGCTATTGACCGAGCGAAACAAGTGACACCCAGCGAGCTGCAAAGTCTTATAACGGTAGGGTGATTTTTTTCTTTTAGCACTGCACAGCATAGCCGGTCTGGGGAGGGGGTTCAGCCAGGTCTGAGGGTTCATTCATGCATTTCTTTCGAAATAAAATGGTATTAAAAACTTGTGTCAGCTTTTGGCTTCAATTTTACCTTGTTCTCTCCCAGAAAATTTGCTAATTGTCCTTGTGGGGTCTAGAACTCTCAACCATTAATGCACAGCACGGTCGATTTGGAGGTCAGCCAATCCGGGGGTCACAAAGTGAGCTTTTTGGGCTAAAATTACCTCAAAAACTGATCTACATACTTTATACCACAGTTTATGGTCAATTTTAAGCACCCCCAAGGAAAAGTTTTGATTTCCACCCATCTTTTATCTTCATTTTGCCTCATTTTTCCCAAAAATTCCCCGTTTTAGCTTTCTGGGGTCTAGACTCTACAGTCCACTGATTCCCTGCGTGCATACTCCTCCCAACCCCATTCTATTCTTTAGCTGAACGACTGCTTTTACCAAGCATGCGTTTTATCGTCATTCTTTAATCCTAAATGCGAATTACATGGGTACAGCGGATTCTAGTTTTCACGCCGTAATATCGAATTATCGTGTTTCGTTGGTTTCCTCAAGCGCTAATTACAAATATGGGTTCATTTAATCGGTGTGCACTCCAAATAGTATTCTACGGACTCCTAGGAATAATCTATGAACACGTCTGAGTAAATAAAATCATAAGAGCCGTCTCTAGTTTTTCGAATGCTTTGATGAGCAGAGCAATGCGAAATGCAGATGGCGAACCGATCGATCCATTAATTAATTACGCGGGTGACTACTTAAATACGCTTCTATTCGGGTTGTCCCTGAGAGAAACGTTATTTATTCGAAGCGATAGCAAGAAATTGACGTCTCGTTTACAGTGTATCAAACGTCTCAAAACATGAAGGAAGATTATAGTTTAGAAATTATTTTTTGAAAAACAAAGCAAAATGCAATACTAATCCAAAGTTTTTCTTACCTACATATTTCCGACTTATAGAGCTTATTTTAACTGGCATGACGCCGCACTGTTTGATTGTATCACTGCTTCTATCTTAAGTTATTCTGTAAGCAGTCAAAAATCAAAATACTTTAAGGGGGCCAGCGGGTCGTTTGAAATGAAGCATACCGAATTTTTTGCTTTTTTATCTCTTTGATTAACTTAACGGGTACCTTTTACTTCTAACGAGAGTGATTTTTGCTGGCGAGACCGCCCAAACGTTAATATCCCTCAAAAGGAATTCTTCTACGATTGAGTCTGACAGCTTTGAAAGTTTGTAGGTATTATGGATTTCTCCTTAACAAAATAAGGGTGGGCAGCGTACTAGACAATCAGTACAATGAGTTGTTCCCATGTCATTTTAAAGTCAAGTATATCTAGGATCAACGTCTTTCCCTTATGCTCTTGTAGAATCTTCAAGATCTTCGAATAAAAGCGTAGCGACGCAATGCTTTTTCAGGCTTTTACCAATCTAGTCTTAATACATACTAAGGCGAATGGCTTAAAAACGTGTTTTTGTTTTAATATTTGTTTTTTGGTTCTACCAATAAGTTGTTCATGTTCATTCGTGCAACATTAAGCGAATTCGTCGTATTTTGTCATTTTACTATTTTAAGAACAGTCTAGTCTGAAATATTAGACTCCTTGATTTCTGTTGAAAGATACTGATCTAGGCTGAGCTCTTAGCAGGCTTTGCAAACATGTGCTGGATCTAGTAAAAAATCGCAACAGCTTTGCTTATTCTATTAATTTTTTCTGAAGAGTATACTAATTTAAGAACTTAAACAACATGCTTCTATGCCAAACGTTTTTGATGGATAGCGATGCATTGCTAGGGAATATTTAACTTTCGGATCCTGGATGAATAATTGAAAGGGTTAAAACTCGCGTGGGCCCAATATTTTTTTTTAAATTTTAAATTTTTAATTTAATTGAAATCTATAAAGAAATGCTAAATTGCTGATTATGCATGATTTTTTTATCGAAAACTGCTTCATTTACCAAAATTTGGCATAAATTGAGTCTAATTTTAATACGTTAGTTTGGGGCGACTGACTGCAAGCCTCTATTGTTCTAGATTTCACTTGATAACAAAACTGAATCAACAAATATTGGTTGTTAGCCTTCTTATGTAATATTCCCTTATTATAACGCAACAGACATTTTTTTGAATTTTTTTAACTGTACATTATTACGCGCGGCTAACTCAGTATTCATGTAAGCAAACGAGCAAAAAGTCAAAGCAGAATCGCTGTACTCGTACGTGCAGGTTTCTCGCAAACAGGTTTAATCTTTATGAACCACCATGTGCTTCGATGGGGCTTCCAAGTATCACTCATGTTCTTATTTAAACAAACACTCGGATGTTCTGTTTACATTGAAAGCTTTACTTGCTGAGCAGCTTGTTTACTTAAGCTAGCAAAAGCGGCACTATTTGAGTTTCCTAACGATAACCTCATGAATCGTTATATGCATTAGTCCTACTTCGTCGCAAAACACAATCAGTTTAAGGGGTAAAGTTTACTCTGCAAACAAGCTACATAGTGCCATATTATACTTAGTTTACCTATTCCGATTCAGCTGCGCTGGAGACAAGAAGAAAGACGAGTGTAGCTGCTGTGCATTAAATTGCTTACGTTATTTAGTTAATGCTGCGTAAAGTGTAAACGAATGCAGAAAAGAACAAAATGTACAAATATTTACCGACAGGGCTAGATGATCTCACATGCATATTATTTTCTCGAACTATACTAAACAATTTTGCTAGATTAATCGACACTTGTTAATTGTAAGTCATTGAAATGTTTCTTCGTGGATTTAACATAAAAGTTTTTTAGCAGGACTAGCATTTAACGCTCAAACTGACACAGTTTCCCCGTTACTTAAAATTACTCCCATCAATCTTCCTGTCATTTGCTAGTATCAAAAATAAGGTAGGTCCGGAATCATCGGAAACATTTGGCCATTTATTTCGAGTCTCGTGCCCTTAAAATTTGCGTTCAAAATTAGGTAAACAATTATTCATAATGCTATTGCTGCCTTGCCAAAAGTAAAGTCCGTCCACAAACAAAATCTAATTAGTCTCAAGCGCGACCAAAAAGCGACACTTTTTATAGCCTTTTTAGATAAGACAAAATTTTTTTCGAAAAGCTTTAAAATTCTGGGGGGTTTCCTGGGGGGTAAATAAGCATTTCTAACCCATTTAATATTAAATTTTGACAAATTTTAATACTTAAACCGTTTTATTTAATTCTTCATGAACGTTTATGGTTAAATTTGCATGGAAACATTAACGATAAGAGCGATTAAATGACCTGCAACATCAAAAATATACAAAATAATGGAGGAAAATTGCCTGAATGAATTAATGTTACAGTCCACTGCTCGAAAAATTAATATTTGTACCTGAAACCAGTGTCCTTTTTGTACAAGGTCCGTTTCTACATGTACAAAGATGGTCCTCAAAAGTCTTTGTACATTTTGTACACACAAATTTTTGGGTATTATAATATGGTACAGTAGCGATTTAGTGCAGTAAAAACAGGGTAATTCGACTTTTGGTAGTGTATGTCAGCTAATTTCTGGGTCTCTAAGGGCAAAAATCACTAAGAATCGTCTTAAAACGGCGCGAAGCGCCGAAAAATTTGACATTTTTCCTTTTGAAATGCAATTTCTGCCATTATAAAGATATATAGAACACACAATTACTCATTTTGGCGCGAAACGCCGAAAATTTTTGCGAATTTTAGACCTTTTTTGCATACTTTTGTCTTTCCAAAACTCTTTTGTACATGTACAAAGACGGTCGCGAAAAGTCATTGTACATCGGGAAAAATCTTTGCCGAATATAAAAAACCGTGCCTGAAAGTATAGTGTTAGACGTTATTCAACGCCTTTTCATGATTCGAGTATATAACAGTTTTGGTCCAAAACGGCCTGTGCGAGATATGCTTTCAAAAAATTGTGGTACGTTAGTTGTAAGTAAAAAATGCGGTTTTTACCCTATACCCCAGAGCTTTTCAGAAAACGTCGGAAAATTCGGTTTTACGTGCTGTCTTGACAAATTTTCCCGAGATATAGACCAATTTATGTTGGGTTTGCCCCCCCCGGGCCGAATCCTGGATATGGGCCTTTGTGTATGTATTTAAATGATCGTGAGCTGCGATTACAGTTGCACTTGAGAACATGTAAATATAATAAATAATAGTAATAAATAAAATCCTTTACTATTAAAATATTTATTCGAACTCGGCATTTTTAGCAGCAAATGCAAGCACATCAGCTGGCTGCCGCTCAGGCAGTGGCAGTGAACGCAGCTGTCAGCATGGCGCCTCCAGGAATGCCGGTCGGTTTCGGCAGCGGAGGCGGTCTTCCCTCACATCCTGGTTTTGGCGCTGCATCGTTGCCCCATGGTCTGGCAGCTGCAGCGGCAGCTGCTGCCGCCGCCGGCATGCTGCCCATGCCGAACCCTTTGACGGCGTCAGCCGGCGGCTCGGGTTTACCGCCTGGATTCTTGCCTCCCCTCCCACCAAGTCTCAAAGACGATGCGAAGCAGAATGCGCTCAATGCGCTAAACAATGACGAGGCCAGAATTGTGGTAAGCAATAGCACGGCTTCGACCCAGACGTGTAGCACTACTCGAAATTTTGGATTGGCGCAATCGACCTATTTTAGAGGGGCAAATGGCTTTTATCTTTGACCTAAAAAGGCATAAAACACCCTAAAAATGGTCACAAACGTAAATTTTAGCAAAAAATCCGGGATTCAAAAAGTTTGTGTCTGGGGGGGGCTTGGTCTCCTAATTAATTCGGTTTGGTCATAAATGAGTCAGATGAATAATTGTGTTCAATTTGTAATAGTTTTCTTTTCTCTTATCTTTATCAAAATCAGTCAGTCTATAATGGACTCTTCAGCCCGTCTATCTTTTGTGATGGACAACATAAGGTACTGCTAGAAAAGTTTTGAATTCGTTTTACCGCGAAGAATGTCAATGTCGTACGTCTGGTTATCTAAATAAATATGATCAAAAATAGGAATTTCTTTAATAAAATTCAGCCTGAAATGGAATGTAATCGCCTCGTTCCTACGAAAGTGGCATCTTAAAAGGTCGTGATGATGCTTTAAGCTGTAAAAGGTGCCTGTCAGGACCAAACTCCCCCCCCCCCAGAAAAATTTCCACCCCCCAGAACTTTCGATTTTTTAAAATTTTCTAAAATTTGTCGAAAAAGATGCTTTTTTAAGCGTTTTTAGCCATCTATTTTCTCAAAAGTGCGAAATTTTCGGCGCTTCGCGCCATTATACTCATGTTTTGACTATATATTGTTCAATTTATTCCGACTCTTGTGATTTTTTCGAATTTTTTGTTTTTATGCTCTAGAAAGATAGAGCATCGTCAGAAACGCTGAAAAACAATGCTTTTGACGCGTACCTACCATTTTGGGACCTAAGGAAAGCACTTTATAATTTCACCCCTTCCCCCAGAATCTCCATACTGTGCATGTATATACCATCAGGACCTGCACATCATTGGAATTCTGGGGGGTGAGATTTAAAGTGCCTATTTTGTGCCCAAAGTGATGGGCGCGTCCGAAACATCGTTTTTCGGCGTTTCTGACGATGCTCTATCTTTCCAGAGTATAAAACACTTTAAAAAATTTTCGAAAAAATTTAAAAAAGTCGAATAAATTGAACAAAATATATTCAAAACATCAGTATATGGCAGATGGTCGAAAACGCTAAAAAAGCACCCTTTTTACGAATTTTTAGCAAATTTTTGAAAAATCGCGAATTTTGTGGGAGTGAGAATAGGGGGTGAAAACCCTCAAAACCTATGATCATGTATGGTCAGGACCACTATTTACTATTTGACCGTTTTCCTTAATCTCGTATCCTCCCTATGGCCGCACCTTGATTGTTTATTTACAATTCTTCATAACGTTTGCGACGTAAATATGTTATTAGTTATTAAAGGAGCCTTCATTGTATTCTCATTTTTTATGATACAGGTGCAGCAGAGAGTCGGTTCTTTTAGAAATTTTCCTTTCTTTCTGATTAGGATTAGTGAGAGAGGTGTTTGAACTCACCTCACTTTGCCTTTGCTGCTAATCGGGCTCTCTTTATTCGCGCAGTCATTATATACTCGTAGTTCCAATCAATCGGTGATTAGATTCGCGATTTAACGTAATTTCCCAAATTGGATATACGTCGAAAAAAGCGAGATTTTATTTCAAATAAAGCACCCAATTTCATGCTAGCTAGAGCCGTACATCATGCAAAAGTACGGGCTTCTAATTGCGCCTACTTCTGCTTACAGATCGGTGTTAGTTTTTTGGCGGTTCCGTTTCTTCATTACTCCCGAAAGGCTTACGTCTTAATTGGATTGCTTTCTCCCATTGTTTACTATCTCTTTGGTACATTCGGCGGCGAATACCCTGATGGGGACGTGTTCGGACATTAACTGTCGTTTTTTCGGCAATGCGCCTCGAAAACTTAACAGACTGAGTTCATTTGTTTTCCGTCAGTTCATTACGTCCGTTGGGTGCCCTTTTTCTGTTTGATTAAACGGCTTGCTGACTGTCTGCCGAACGCAGTAGTGCGTTTTATACATTATTTCGGCGATCGGTGACTGAACGATTGTTTTTTTATGGGTTAATGAATATGCGCTAATAAATAATAGGCGACATTGCAGAGGAAATCAATTCTTTTTCGGTCTTTTTGGCAATGCGATCGTCGTGCAGCGCAGCGCGGTTTCGTGTTGACGTAAACTTGAAATTACTAATGCCTCTAGAGGAAAAGATTTATTTTCATATACCAGTTTCGGAGGTCGAACCTGGACGACCGACTGTCCCTGGTGGCCGACAAATAGTACAAAGAGCCATCTCTTAATCTAGAAGTTTATGTTTGACCGACATCACCGGGTCGTCGACTTTCCCATGTGGCCGACATTGGTCTACGACGTTTCGGCCCCAGCAACTTATAAATTATTGTGATTAAATCAATTTTAAAGCAATTTTTAAAATAAATTTTATATTCAGAAAGCGGGTTCTACAAGCTATAAAATAGCGTATTGTTATTTTCGATTCGATGAGTATTCATTTGTGTACGACTGAAAAACTGTTGAAAATCCAGTGTATTTTTAGATGCATTCAATTATTTTACTAAATTCGAAGATATTCTAAAAATAATTCGAACCATCACGTAGAGAATTGAATGGGCTTTCAGAATCTGTATTATACTTTAATCATAAACGAAACGTGAATGATTTATAGTATTACAAAGAGTGTGGCGCCAAAACGTCCCATTTCGGGCCGACATTCATGAGAATTTGGTTCTTCTCTAAATACAGTATACTACTTAGAGTAATAGACTTGCGATGGCCTGTTCTGTATGAAACTCGACTGATAAGGTTTTTCGGTTGCTTTTTATCTAAGATGTTTTACCCCTTTATTTAGCATTGCTAAACGTCGCTTGAAATACCTTTTTACTTGTCTATAAGGTGTGCTTTCCTAAAATATATAGCCTACTGCTTTTCAACATGGGTGGCTCTTTTAGACCTAGAAGAAATAACAAATTACAATAATAATCATCTAATATATAACGAGTTCACTAACTAAGACTAATTAAATTCCTTGTTATTTTGATGCAAAGTCAATTGATCATCTTAATCTAACTAACTTATTTTCACGCAATATTTGTCAGCCACCGCCTTTTTGAGGATGAGAAAAACAAAAATACTAACTGATATGGCTCTTGTACTATTTCCACCCGTTTCGCCGTTAAAACGCGAATGCGCTCAGAATTTAGAAAAAACAAATTTTAATAATGTCGTAGTGATTATCATTTATTTCAGATCACGGTCTAAGACAACTAATCTGCTGCGATAGTCACTGAAACGAAAATTTAAAATGAAAAGCTAAGACTTGTTAGATATTCATTCACTCTCAAAAAAATTCGATTTAACCTCCACGGAAATTCGGGCCACGTGAATGTTTGATACGTGCGCCCGCGTATTTAAATCTTCAATTAATAATCTACCTATTTTACGTAGCATACTTCAAAACTGATCCTACGTATAAAAATTGAGTTTTTACCTGTGTTTTTTGTATTTGGCGAAGATTTTTCTCGGTGTACAAAGACCTTTGGGGACCGTCTTTGTACATGTACGAAGATTTTTGGGAAGACAAAAACTGCAACGAAGGTTTAAAATTTGTCAAAAATTTCCGGCGCTTCGCGCCGAAATGAGTAACTGTGTGTTCTATATATCTTTACAATGTCAATGTCAGAAATTGCATTTTGACAGGAAAAATGTAAAATTTTTCGACGCTTCGCGCCATTTTTAGACGATTATTAGTAATTTTTGCCCTCAGAAACCCAGAAATTAGCTAAAATACACTACCAAAGGTCGTACAACTGTTTTTGCCACACTAAAATCGCTACTGTATTATATTATAGTACCCAAAATTTGTGTATACAAAATGTACAAAGACTTTTAGGGACCATCTATGTACATGTACAAACGGACATTGTACAAAAAAGACACTGGTTCTTACGAAAAAATTTGAATTATTTAGATTTTCATTTTTGGAATGAATTAATTACCTATTCCGTCCAGATTCGTGACCAGGCGTTGTCTTTTTTATTTCAGCACAATCGTCATTCGGTGAGCCCTAGCGTTTCGCGACAAAACAGGTCACCGCCCGAATCTTTATCTGACAAAAAACGAAGAAAGCCCGATAATGCGGCGGACAGCGACGATAATAAATCCAATGATGATTTAGTAGTGGATGTTCAAAATGAGGTAACTGACACTTTTATTGTTTTTTATTTGCCTATTTTTGCAATTTATGCTACTTCGTATATTGCTTCAAGATGCCAGATGGAAAGAACGAATATCAAGTTTAATCTAGTCAAAATCGGTCCCTAGCACACTTGATATTTGAAGGGTTTTCAGCCCCTTCCGCCCTAAAAGATTTCCTACCGCTCGCCAGAATTATTGATTTTCCCGAAAGAATTGTTGAACAGGTGTTGTCTAAAGCGTTTCTGCCGGTGTTTTTTTGTACAAGGGCCGTTTGTACATGTACAAAAGATGGCCCCTAAAGTCTTTGTACATTTTGTGCACACAAATTTTTGGGCTTTATAATATGGTTTAGTAGCGATTTTGGTGTGGCAAAAACTGTTGTTCGACCTTTAGCTAATTTCTGGGTTTCTGAGGGCAAAAATCACTAATAATCGTCTGAAAACGGCGCGATGCGCCGAAAAATTTGACATTTTTCCTTTCAAAATGCAATTTCTGACATTATAAAGATATATAGAACACACAATTGCTCATTTCGGCAAAACGCGCCGAAAATTTTTGCGAATTTCAAACCCTTTTTTGCAGTTTTTGTCTTCACAAAAATCTTTGTACATGTACAAAGACGGTCCCCAAAAGTCTTTGCACATCGGGAAAAATCTTTGCCGAATTAAAAAACACTGTTTCTAGCTATCTTTTGCTCAAAAGTATCAACTTTTCGGCACTTTGTGTTATAAACACAGTTTTTGCCCGCATTTTTGGGGTTCAACTTACACGAATTTTTCGTCTTTATCTTGACGTGAGGTGTGAGTTGAAAAACATTTCAATTTTTTCGAAAGCGACACTCTCTTAGTAAGAGCTGTTTTGATTTAGGATCCTATATCTCCTGCAAACGGTGCCAAAGCATCGCCCGAAAATGCTGTTGGTGTTAATGGAGTTCCTGTTTCTGCGACGTCCAATAGTCATCACGAAAAATGCCTTAATTTGGCCCGAAGACCCAAGGTAGAAAGATCGGATAGTCCTCGCTCAAACGCTAGTTCAACGGGCGGTCGTAGTTCGCCCGGTGCGGGTCGGAAAGAAGTAGAATTATTATTATTATTATTATCATGATTATTATTATTATATATTATTATTTATTGTAAATAATGTATTATTGCTGATTTTTTTAAAATTTTATTTCAATTTAATTTCAATAGTGTCTCTTTAATGTTTTTAAGTGCGCAAAAGACGCTCTTTTGATTTTAGCTTCGTCAAAATCGGAATACTCCTTTATGAATCATATTTGAACTGAAATTTTCGTTTCAACTCTAAAACTAATCATTGGTGCAACTTTTAATGCTCAGACTTCTACGTAGCTGCAAGTCTTCATCTTGTATTGTCCTTTCTTACAGTAAAATTGATCCGCAACATTTGGAATTTACTTATTTGTACCTGCCGTACTTATGCACTCATAAAAATGTTTTCCGAATAAATCTGCTTTAGTCTTATTTTTCAAGCACGCAGCTGGCCGTCCTATTTTTGGGGGAGACCAACACCAATTTTGGGGGGACTAAGCCCAAAAAGGCCAAAAATAGCACAAACTAACGTTTAAAAAGTCCTATTCTTCCGTTTTTCTGAATTTTGGGTTGTCCAGCCCCCCATTCCCCGCCAGAGCTACGTGCCTGTCTATTTTATTCCAAACGGCCTATTTTCGCTAAGCCTTATTACTGTATTAGTTTTTAACTGAAGAAGCTGTTTCTTCGATTATGCTCTCGTAGTGGCTGTTTGCTTCAATCTCTTCTCATTGATATTTAATGTGCTTTGCTTAACATGTAGCGCATCTAACAAACTGTTGCATCGTCGGGATAGCTCGCGAAAACCACATTTTTCAGCGTTTTTCGACATGATCTATCATTGATTATAAAATTTAAATGTTTTGGCAAAAAAATTCACCGAAAAAATAACGGTTCTTTTGATCGCGCTTAAGTCAAAATTATGGAAAATACTTCACATCTGGCGCAAACCGTCGAAAATTTCAAAATTTCGCGTCATAGACATGCAATTCTTCCATCTTTTCGTGCATTATCTTCCTTTCAAAATTTTTTCTTGGCCAAGGGGGGCTCCCTCCCTGCCCCGCCTAAATACGGCCTTGTATGCAATTCATTATTTCTTCTTTTCGATTGTCTTACTAACTTTTAATTCTGTAAGATAATAATTTTTCTTCAAAGTTATTCGAATTCGAAAAATGCAATTTTACTTCTAATTATTATATATATATATATATATATATATATATATATATATATATATATATATATATATATATATATATATATATATATATATATATATATATATATATATAGTTTCTGGCGAATCCGCTGTAGCTAGAATATGCTGCGAAATTTCTTGTTCATCGCTTTCTAGCGTCTTTTTTTGTAATTAGAGCGACAAATCGAATACTCCGATTAGCAAATCAGTGACGCCAACGAATTCTGATCGAACAACTCCCACCTCAAACAGTTTCAAAGCCCAGAAGCCTGTTTCTATGGGTAAGTCGATTTACGTTACAATCCAGGATTCCGGACCAGACGACGTATATCTGGTGGAATGGGGGGGTTCGGACCCCCTCAGAAAAATCGGAAAAATATGGACTTTTCAAGCGTTATTTTGTGCAAAATATGAACGGCCAGCTACGTGCCTGTTCCGGACAGCGATCGCGAAACTATTTATTCGGAAAAACAGCTGACAATGTTCAATGTGAAAACTGCTTTTAACAATGGCAAAACGTGAGTATTAAGACAGAAAAATTGCATTTTCGCCAAAAAAATCCGGAACATTGACATAAATAAGATCATGTCAGGCTTTTAGACAGTTGCAAAAGTAGGCATGCATGTAACTGAGGGGATACGGGGGATAGTCCCTCTCAGATTTTGGAAATACAAGTATTTTATACAAGGGTACCTCTAAAGAATACAAAAGATTCTTGAACGAGAAATAGAAAGTCCACTAGAATAGTATTCAACACACTTCTATGCTAATAGGCCCAAATTTTTCTGGCGCTTCACACATTGGCGGATCTAGGATTTTCCTAGGGGGTTATCGCACGGATCCTAGAGTTATCACGTTTAGGGCCGTTTTGGACACGCATGACGAAGATAAAGAAAACTTTTTAAATATATGAATCAATTTGAAATTACTCAGTAAACTCCTTTTACACGGCTTGTGACTGATTTCTGTATGGCATAAAAATTCAATAATTTGAGTGCGCTGGAAAATCAGTTTGTTTCCATGTTTGACCGCCTCACGTACCAAATACATATAAACACGGCAGATATAATTCCACTTTCATCTGTGTTTGCTACCAGATAGGCGAAATACGTATATCTTTAGTTTTTTAGGCCCTAAATTTGCAAAATATATTCTATTTTTAAAGATAACATATGAATTATGCTTAAAATGTGTCAGAAGCAAAAACATAAAAGCAGAAAGGATGTGAAAAGAACAATAAATCAACTTAGAAAGGGTGTAAAAAATTGTCTTTTTGGATAAATGAATTGCATACATTTTGATTTGATACGTTTACTATCGAAAATATAATTATCATGGTGATAGATTTTATTATCATAGTTTTCGCGTCCATGAAAACATTTTCTGTTAAGTGAAAAATTGTGTAAAAATAATGAGACAATAAATATATAAAATAATTAATTGTAAACTAAAACAATAGAGTAAAACAAAATGATGCATTATAAAAAGTACTGAAAAATACTTCATTGCTTAGCCACGCCCTACTCAGCGCTTGGATTGCCTGGCGGTTTGCCGAGTCTCGGAGGTGCCAACGATATGAGCCCCGTTTTTCCTAATTCCTTGATTCATCCTGCACTGGGGCACGGATTGGGGCCGTATGCCAGAAACGCTATGGTAACGGCATTTTAGGTTTATTAGCTTATCACGATGATACAAAACCTCTATTCATCAGCTACAATTCTCAGATGTTGTACACTACGTACCTATTTTATTTTGTGTTTTTCCTTTTTATCCATTTTACATTACATTACATTTATTTATCGATTCTTTACATGTTATTTGCATTTTTTGAATTATTGCAGATGCCGTCTTATGATGCGAATGCTCAAGCGCGGCTCTTATCGCAGATGGGCTTTCCCCCGGCTGGCAAACCGTGAGTTAATTTTTAAAATCGAATTTTCTTACTGTGCTGCTGAACATACAACATAAACACTAAGACGAGTGAGAAAGGATATAACCCGTTTTGAAGTGTGGAAGTTGGGCACTGTCGGGCGGTTCGGGTGCTAAACAGTGTTTTTTTTGTACAGAGTCCGTTTGTACATGTACAAAGATGGTCCCTAAAAGTCGTTGTACATTTTGTATACACAAATTTTTTGGTACTATAATATGGTACAGTAGCGATTTTAGTATGGTACATAAAACGGTTGTTCGACCTTTGGTAGGGTATTTTAGCTAATTTTGGGTTTCTGAGGTCAAAACTCGCTGATAATCGTCTCAAAACGGCGCCAAGCGCCGAAAAATTTTACATTTTTCCTTTTGAAATGCAATTTCTGACATTATAAAGGTATATGAAAGACACAATTACTCATTTCGGCGCGCGAAAATTTTTGCGAATTTCAGACTTTTGCAGTTTTTGTCTTCCCAAAAATCTTTGTACACGCACAACGACGGTCCCCAAAAGTCTTTGTAAATCGGGAAAGATGTTTGCCGAATAGAAAAAAACCGTGGTGCTACATAAATAGTGTATTTTTACGCAATTTCGTCATAACATGGTCAGTTGTCAACGAAGAACATGAACATTTTGCAAAGCGTTAATCGTATTATCACTAATAAAATTCTCTTTATTTTCTCTTGTCTGTTTATATCGATCGGAAATTTCTAATTACGTTCAATGTTTTACTTGCTAAACATCCACAAGCGTCGCATTTTAATAGCGTGTGATCGACTGTGAATGCGGCAAAATCGATTAACTTTTGATTAAGAAATTAAATAAAGTTCTAAATTGGAAAATTTCTAAAGTTCGTAAGAAAGTCATAAATTGGCGAATGGGCTGCATGCTGGCGTTCCCATTCATTGCGATCGTAATATGCAATAAGTTAATAGTTAATTTCACTAAATACATGAAAAGTAAAGAAAATGATTTTAAAATAGCAAGACAAGTGATGAATTCTCAATCGTAGAGCCTATTCGTTCCACGTGTCGCCCGATGGCCAAATGCAGCCAGTTCAGTTCCCTCCGGATGCTTTGACAGCGCAGGGAATCCCGCGACACGCGCGCCAGCTTTCCATTTTGCCCCACGGCGAAGTGGTGTGCGCCGTGGCTATGAGCAAACCCACGCAACACGTGTATACGGGTGGCAAAGGCTGCGTCAAAATTTGGGACATTTCCAAGCCCGCCGAGCCTTTTCGCTCCCACAGCCTTGATTGCGCCGTATGTTTATTCTTATCGTTTATTTCCATTCATGATCTTGGGGTCTCATGCAGCAGCATGGGAATTCTAGCGGGGGTGAAATTGTAAAGTCTTTTGGGTCCAAAGTGGTAGGTACGCGTCAGAAACATCGTTTTTCAGCGTTTCTGACGATGCTCTATCTTTCTAGAGCATGAATAAGTCGAGGAAATTTCGAAAAAGTCGGTACAAATTGGACAAAATCTAGTCAACGTGAGTATAATCGCGCGAAGTGCCGAAATTTAGACTTTTTCGAGCAATTAGATGCTAAAAACGCTTTAAAAGCATCTTTTTATACAAATTTTTAGAAAATTTCTGGGAACTTTCAAATAATCGCCAATTATGGGGGTGAAAAAATTTTTGCCGGAGGTGAGCATTTTCCTGGGGGTTGGAACCATACGTGGGCAGCAATAAATTTCTGGGGAGGGGGGTGCAAGATTTTTTTGAAGGTCAAAAAATGGCCTTAAAAACGATGGTATGGTGATAAAAACACCATTTTTCGACGTTTCTCATCAAGCACTATCCATTGGCATCCAAAAAATTGCGAAAAAAGCGAAAAAAATTTTCAAAAATTGAATTCTGGGGGGTGCATACCCCCCCAAACCCCACGCCCAGGTGTGGTTGGAACTCCTCCCCCGCCAACCCTCCAAGATCATGTATGGGTCTCACTTACCCCAGTAAGGTTTTCACTAGTGATCGACCGGGGTGACTTTTTTGGCCGGGGCGGTACCGGGGCTGAGAAAAATCCCCGGCCCGGGGCCGGGGCTGACCGGGGTCAGACAAGGAAAATATTATTGCATGACACATACTTGGGGTGGGCATAGGAAAAGAAATAATGAGCGACTGCTCCATTCAGTAGTAAATGGCAAGCGCAAAGTTAGGTGCGCCTTTTCATATCAAGTTTTATTACTATTTATGTCACAAGAAACAAATTTAGTTCAGTGTTTCATTGTCTGAATCATCAATAAAGTCTATGTCGCTACTATTAGCACACTCTATATCATTTGAATCTTCGCTACTGCTACTGCTGCTGTAGCGATTGGATGCAATAGGTATTGGATGTAATAAATGAGACATCACACATTCCCATAAGGGGGAGGGGTATAACCCCTCAGGGTCCAAGACACAAGTCACCGTCAGACGATTTTTGGTGAAAACCTTTTTGAATTTTTTGAACTTAATTTTTTAGTATGGCAAAAGTGTACCATGCATGTAATCGCTTAAAATTTTATGAGGGTCCCTCAGTATACATGTAACGGCTGGAAATCTAGGATAGGGGTCCCTCGCCATTTTTAGAAGAAGGGGGTTAGCGACTAGATCAAAAATGGTAAATTACATAAAAATAGCCAAAAAGCGCAGGTTTCTGCCAAAAAATGGGGTAGGGTGGTCAAATGTTTTCTGACTTTCAAGGAAGTTCGGGGCTTCAAAGCGTGGATGGGGGATGGCCCAAACGCCCTGTCACATGTATATTCCTCGGTCATTTTCAGGGGAAGGGGGTGAGCGGCTCCATTTTTGCAGCCGCTTACCCCCTGAAAATCTTTAAAATGGTAGAATTTGCAATAAGGAATTCTACACCTTTTTATAGTTTTTGTTCTTCAAAAATCTTTGCACATGTACAAAGACGGACCTGAAACGTCTCTGTACATCAGCAAAAATCTTCGCCAAATACAAAAAGACCGTGCTTCTAAATGTGATAATTCGTCCTGAATTTAGTTGATAGTATTAGTTGGGCGCGAAGTGCCGAAATTTTTATGAGCTTTTGATGGAATTCACACACAAAACTCGACTGTGAAAGCTAAAACAACTTGTACTACAAAATCAGAAATATTACAAAAATTGTAATATGCGAATAAAATCTTGTAATAAGCAACACTGCGCTTAGAATGGAAAAATGGAAAAATGTCAAATATTCAGAAACCCAAAAATTAGCCAAATACACTACTAAAGGTTGAAAAACTATGTTCTGCCACACTGAAATCGTTACTGTACCATATTAAAGTATACAAAAATTTGCATGTACAAAACAGTGTTTTTTTGTATTCGCCAAAGATTTTTCCCGATGTACAAAGACTTTTCAGGACAATCTTTGTACATGTACAAAGATTTTGGGAAGATAAAAACTGTAAAAAGGTGGTAAATTCGAAAAAATTTGCGGCGCTTCGCTCCGATATGAAAACTTGTCTGTCTATATCTTTAAAAGGGCAAAATTTGTATTTAGAATGGAAAATATCAAATTTTTGGGCGCTTTGCGCCGTTTTGAGACAATTTTAGTAATTTCTGGCGTTAGAAACCCAGAAATTAGCTACAAATATACAATCAAAAGTCAAAAGACCCTGTTTTACCACACTAAAATCGCTACTGTACCATATTATAGTAACCAAAAATGTTTAAAAATATATTTATATAATATAGCTACAAAAATTTGTTAGCTCATACAAAGACCTTTTTGGAGATCTTTGTACAAGCACAAGAAGCTCGTACAACAAAATAGAGTCGGCTAATAACAGTCCACCACTTAATTTTCTGGTCCTCCAATTTGGGATTTCATCCCTCCTCAACTCTGGACCTTAGGAAACTATTTGAGACATATTAAGTTTATCGGATCGGACGCAATTCTGCAGCGTAGTTTACATTCGCCTATAATTAACCTCCGTCCTAATAACTATTACAAAAGAAACGCGTTTTAAAGCCCGTGGTTCCCATTCAATTAAATGTAAAAGTGTTTTTTGTAAAAATAGTTTGTTGAAAACACACAATTTCCAACTAGAAATATAACGTATTTGTCAACTCTAAATCTTTTAGCCATAGCTATGAATGAATGAGTTAAAAGTAGCATTTAGTTTAAATAAGTTAAGTGGAGGAATCAAAAACATGCAGATTTTCCTGAACATTTTTTCAGTAAAGGATTAAGTAAGTATACATATGGTCTAATCAGTACAGTTCTCAAAATTAATACTTGCTCATTGATAAATAAGTGCCAGTATCACAGCCTGTATCAAAATACGAATTACACTAAATTTTTCCCCGGCCCCGGCCATTTTTTGACCTTGCCCCGGCCGGGGCCGGGGATGCTCAAAAATGGCCGGGGATTGCCGGGGCCGGGGCCCCGGTCGATCACTAGTTTTCACCCCACCCACCTCTTCCTAGAATTCTTAATTTTCAGAAAAAGATCGTAGAAAAGGTGTTTTTTAGCGTTTTCAGCTACCTGTTTTCTCAACAATGTCAAATTTTTGTGCTCTTCGCGCCATACACTCATCTTTGACCACATTTTGTTCAATTTGTTCGACTATTGCTTTTTTTCGAAATTTTTTACGTTGTTCCGTTCTAGAAAGATATAGAGAAACGTCAAAATTCTCGTTTCTTATGCATATCCGTTGTTTTTGACCCAAAAACAGACGTTAGGAGAATTTTTAGTTTCACCCCTTCCTCCGCAGAATTCCCATGTCGTGCGTGTCTGTTCATTACTATTTTTATCTGTTAGAGAAATCACGTTGTTTAGTTATCAGTCATTTAACCGATTGAAAATTGGGGAAAAGTTAGACATGGTCATCAATTCAAAAACCGCTTAGTTTTTTATCAGTGATCGAAAAAATTGGCCATATACAGTACATGTGTAGGTAGCATACATGATACATATTATATTCACCTTCTTATTGAAAATTACGAAAGACTTATGTATGATTCAGAATGCTTGCTAATCATGATGCTCGATCGGACTGACTTTTCCGCTACTGTTGGCAGATTTTAATTTTTTTGCATGATTACCGGCCGTGCCGTATTTGTAGATACATTCGTACCTACATATATGGAATAAATCTCAGTAATGAAATAAATTCCGATACCTTTAATGCGATTAAATTAATGTGGTTGCGTAAACTTCTAGTTTCCTTCAATTATGTACCTCATCCGCTAATGTAAATACCTTAAAATATGCACTTGTGCACAGACTCGGATGTAGAACTTTGGGACTAGTCCATAGAATCAGTAAAAAAAATTTCGGGTGAAATCCAATAATGACTGAAATTAGTTTTTTCTGTAAAAATACTTGAAACCGTCTAGAAACATTGATTTACATAAGGTAGCTTCGATATGTAAATGTCCACACCAGTTCTAATACCATTTCTGCTCGTTAGAACTAGCTGACTCTACAGATCGATCATTCCGAAACTTTAATTTATAGTTGATTTTTGTCCTTCAATCCTTAAAACCAGTTGTTATGTATGCGAATGATGAAAAATACTAATCTAGTGTTCAAAATGTCAGATACTCGCTTAGAGTCCTTTTGACTTTCTATAATACTTTATTCGAAAAAAACAAAGGGTGAAACAAAGTCGCAAGGAAAATAAAATAGCATAGTGTAAAATGCGAAATGTCCTGGACACACAGGCAAATAGATTGTTAACATGCTAATATGTTACATTGCGCATTTTCTATGACTATTTGCGTTTTGTATTATTAGAGTTCTAAGGACCATCAAAGTTAATATTCTCAATGAGAAAATGGAGGTTATGAGCGACATAGAAAACTGTTCTATTATTTATATGTATTTTTTACTGGGGTCTTCGCTAAGAATTTTCTTACTCATTTTACATTATTACGAAAAGCATAACAATGTTAAACCCGTACTAGCTAAATATTAAGACCAGGCACGTATCTCTGGGGAATGGGGGTTAGGACTTCCTCCCAAATTTAAAAATATCGGAAAAATAGGACTTTTTGAACGTTATTTTGTGCTATTTTTGGCCTGTTTGAGCTTAGTCCCCCCAGAAATTGGTGTTGGTCCCCCCAAAGTAGGACGGCCAGCTACGGCTACGCCTGATTTTAAGTACCTAAAGAAGAGTTATTTCAGCAAAGGGACAGCTATATCCGAAGCTGCAAATTGCTGCCTGATGGCCGAACGCTGATCGTTGGCGGCGAGGTGTCGATCATTACTATTTGGGATTTGTCGGTAAGTTTAACTTATGCCCTTCAAAAACTGCTTGTACATTTTCGTATGTCGCATCTCTGGACGAATTCAAAAGAAGAAATATCTTAGTGCTAACAAATTTTCATTACCTATTGAATCGAGTATAAACTTTGACATCGAATCGAAGATAAATTTGTAGTTATTGATTTTGACCGAATGTCGGAAAATTATGGTAGAACTGTATTAGTCAACCGGTGACAACATGCGTATAACTTTTGAGTACATTGGATGGTGTAAAATTCCGAATCCAGGTATGTACATATACGCACATGAGGGGTGAGGGGGCACATCTGGGCGTGGGGGTTTGGTGGGGTATGCACCCCGAGAAACCAAAATACCCCCGGAATTCAATTTTTGAAATTTTTTGTTTTTCTCGCAATTTTTTGATGCCAATGGATAGTGCTAAAACGTTGAAAAATGGTGTTTTTTTCGCCATACCGCCATTTTTAAGGCCGTTTTTTATCTTTGAAAAATCTTGCACCCCCAGAATTTTGGTGCCGCCCACCTATGGTGATTGGGGTAATACCAGCGAATGACCGGGCCCGAAAAAAACCAAGCCCGGGCCTGAAATTCTTCTCCGGGCCCGGGCCTTATGTGTACTTAGTATTGGAACCAGTACACAAGTATATGTATATGATGCTAGATGTGTGCATATGTTTAAGAACATAGTACTTACTTATTTATATGTAGACAGATGTAGACGTATTTAGTATTTATCTAAGCACTGCAGGAATTAGTATTGAGTACCTAGCTCCTAACTTGAAATGATACCATTTTAAGATGTTTTCAGGCTTCAACATAAAGAACATGGTATAAATAACCTCTTTATCATTCATGTCATATGGAGCTTTCTGCATTAGTGATAAATTACGCGTTTTTCGCCAGATTGCAGTGACGTTTCAGAAAATATATGTAGGTAAGCAGTTCTGCATTGATTTTTTGTCAAGGTTTTCAAAAAATTGTATTTCACAATATGTAAGCTGAATATTTCTGGTATCTTAATTTTTGCTTTGGGAGCATCATTTATACACATATGGTGATAGCATTTTTAATTCTTTTAACCTCACTCAATCTGACGAATCACATTCGTCATCAGCGTATCAAATATGACTATAATCGACGACTTTTGCGGAAAAAACATTGTTTAAGGATACGTTTTCCCAAAAATAGAGACGTGCTAGGATCACTGATTTTTTTGTACTCGGCAAAGATTTTTCCCAATGTACAACAACTTTTCGGGACCGTCTTTGTACATGTACAAAGATTTTGGGACGACAAAAATTGCAAAAAGGTCTGAAATTCGCAAATATTTTCGGCGCTTCGCGCCGTTTCAAGACGATTCTTAGTAATTTTTGCCCTCACAGACCCAGAAATTAGATAAAATACACTACCAAACGTCGAACAACTCTGTTTTTACCAGACTGAAATCGCTACTGTACCATATTATAGTACCCAAAAATTTATGTGTGCAAAATGTACCAAGATTTTTGGGGACAATCTTTCTACATGTGCAAACGGACATTGTGCAAAAAAACACAGGCTAGGATAATACTTAATTTTGTTTTCGTGCAGCCTCCAACGCCGAAAATCAAAGCTGAACTAAACAGCAATTCTCAGGCTTGTTACGCGTTGGCTGTGGGACCTGATGGCAAGTTATGCTTTTCCTGTTGCGCCGATGGCAACGTGGCAGTTTGGGATATACACAATCACCAGTTGGTTAGGTGAGATCATTTTCTGTCCCTCGTTGATTTACTCTACGAACTTGAACCAAAAATTATCTTCAAAAACCACGGTTTTTTCGTATTCGGCAAATATTTTTCCCGATGTACAAAGACTTTTCGGGCCCGTCTTTATGCATACAAAAATTGTCTGCATTTAGAAAGGAAAATATCGAACTTTTGGTAGTTCGATCCCTTTTGAACTTATAGCATTTTTGTCGTCAGAAACCCAGAATTATGCTTAAATGTGCTAGAAAAGATAGGAAAACCCTGTTTCATCAAACTGAAAGCGCCACTGTACCATATTATAGTACCCAAAAAATTTGCATGTATGAAATGTTCTAAGACTTTTGGGGACCATGTCTGTATATGTACAAAGGGACCTTGTACAAAAAAACAGTGTGTAAAAAATTTTTTGATTCCCTTTATACTTGGTCTTAATATACTTCCTTCCTTCACGTGCTATAATTTCTGATTGTTTTCGAAATAGCATCTGCTTAAGTATTTTATTAAGTTTTAGGACTTAAGTTAGTTTCTATTTATTATACATCTTTATGTACATATGTAATTTATTTATTACATTCATTTACATATATACATAAGTATACGGTTTGATCGGTAAAGAACAAGCTCGTTTCTAGAATGTCTTAGTTTATGTACATGTAACGGCTCAAAATTTTGGGTTTGGGTCAGCGGCCATTTTTAGGGTAGGGGTAAGTGACCTTCAATTTTTGGTCATAAATAGCAAAAAAGCACATAAATGGCCGAGAAAACGCAAGTTTTTTTCCGAAAATCGGAGCGGGTGTCAAAAATTTTCCAACTCTGGGGATGGGCACGACCTACTTTGGGTGAAGGATCTTCCATCCCCCTGTTGCATGTCTAAGTTAGTATAATTTTTTAAAGAAAATAGGTACATCTGATGATATATATCTATAGTCTTTTTGTAGAAAATGAATAAAAATTTAGAGATTTGATTTTTTATTGAATTTTAGGCAATTCCAAGGGCACACTGATGGCGCCAGTTGTTTAGATATATCGCCGGATGCAACCAAATTATGGACGGGTGGCTTGGATAATACTGTGCGATCGTGGGATCTGCGTGAAGTACATACATACTTCTCATTTTTTAGTTGCGCTTATTATTTAAGGTGAATGTTGTGCAGCTGGTTTAACTTGATGTTCTGATATTTCGCTGAAAAGGTGTAATTTTAAAGCGAGCTGTAAATACCCAGGCACGTATCTCTGGGGGAATGGGAAGTCGGACCCCTCAAAATTCAGAAAAATCAAAAAATAGGACTTTTAAACATTTTGTGCTATTTTTGGGCTAAGTCCCCCACAAACTTGGTGTTGGTCTCCCAAAATAAAACGGCCAGCCACGTGCCTATAATTACCGAGCCTTCCCTTTACACCCGTTGGCGACAACCGTGTTCCCTTAATCAGTTTTGCGTGTTAATGCCTCCGTTGTTTTCGATAATACGTATTTTTGTAAATTTCCCAGACTAACTTTTCGATTTTAGTCAGATATCAGACTATCCTTTTCGTTTTCAGACTTCCATTTTCTATTTTAAACGTTTTGAAGAACGACGTAAGGAAATGTATGGTCGGGATAGTTACAGAATGGTCAGCCAGACAGGTACTGTCCGGCGATTTGAGCTGATGGACCGTTTTTTGCATCATTTTTGAAGTCAAAAGCAGTGAAAATGTCAAAAAATTTTCGGCGCTTTGCGCCGGATTAGTGTTTTTTTGTACTTTTCTACCCAAAAAGCGTCAAAAATTGATCAATTTTTATATTTTTCAGTGTTAAAAATGATATGATGCAGTCGAAATGGAAAAAAATACGAAGTTACCACGAAAAGACGCTAGGCTATTTTGACCATTTTAGTCGTTTAAAGAACAAAAAAATTAACCCCAACCTTGCACACCTATTGCCCAAATCATTTAACATAACTGTAGTTGCGTGTTTAATGATCATACATTAATCGCTCGAAGTTTCGGGTGAGTCCCCAGCCATTTTTTAGGGAAGGGTTACAAAATGACTTCTGTTTTGGCCAAAAATGGCGAAAAGGCACCTAAAAATGGTCAAAAACGCGAGTTTTTGTCGAATTTCGGGAAAAGTCAACAAATTTCCGACTTCGGGGGACGACCACATTACACTGCTCAAACCAAATAATTCTTCTTTACATTATTGTTTAGGGAAGACAATTGCAACAGCATGATTTTACTAGTCAAATCTTTTCGCTTGGTTGTTGCCCGACTGGAGATTGGATTGCTGTTGGGTAATTTATTGCATAATTTTACATAGTACCAAAAAACTAACTTTTCGACTGTAAAGTACTGCATTACAGTTTCTGACGTAATACCATCCGTTTCCTTCTAATGTGTGCTCGGAAATTATGCAGGTATTAGGCGCAAGAAGTGGACTTTGAAAATTATCATAGAAAGCGTCAAAATTTTATGGTAGGGCAAAAGACTTTTCGACTCTCGTCGTCAAGTCTTCCCACTAACATCGAAAATCCTGAAAAAATCGGAGAATATGAAATTTCGGGGTCTTGCAAGCAATGGCGGATCTAGGATTTTCCTAGGGGGCGGTATCCCAACTTTTCCAAGAAAACGGTAAAAAATTAGGTCCAAAAATTTGCCCTTAATGCGCGAAATAGCGTTTTTTCGGTGTTATACATTATATACTTTTACATAAAATCACTTTGACGCAATATTTTTTCTTAAAATTTTAAAGTTTTCGACAATTTTGTGCGAAACAATCATTAAATTTCTTTGACTTTAACAAAAAAATCTGGCGCGAAGCGCCGGAAAATTTGTGAAATTAAGGCGGATGAACGTCTAGAAGCATGATTTACTGCTTGATTTCCTGTATTTATAGCATTTGATGTGAAACACCGAAATTTTTAATTGAAAATAGAAGAAAACCATGCAAAAATAGCCGTTTCTGCTGTTGAAATTGTTTTGAAACCTATATGAACAGAAAATGGCTTCCAGGTCGCCAAGAAAGTAAATAAATGTCATTAACAGGTATCATCCGGCGCGTAGCGCCGGAAAAAATTCTAGAAATTATGCTCACTGACGGCCAAAAAGCATTGCAAATTGCATAGCCATTCTTTATCCCGCCAAATATTTTTGGCCAATGGGTGGGCCGCCCTCCCCCTAAAATCCGCCCCTGCTTGCTAGTTTTGTAGGGTCTTCAAAGTAAATTGATAAAAGATAAAATAAGTAACAGTATAAAAATCGATTTTAATTTATCTCAAATGTGCATGTGATGAGTTCTCATAGACTTCGCTTTTACCTCCTTTCCAATCATTGTATTGAGAAGCCGATGCGTGACTATTCTTCATCGGAAACTTTGATAGTGTGCATTATGCATAAAAAGCGTCCTTTTGAAAAGCAATCAATAATCCACAAAAAAACGCTTTTTTGCATTTCTATCACAGAATCCTTGCTCAGAGGAAACGAACCTAGTCAATGCATACATTGCTTTTGTCTGATTTAGAATTTTAGAAATCATTGGTTCTGTCTTATTGTTAGGTGTGATAGTAAATGCATTTGCATGTTACCGACTAAAAAAGTTGCATTAATGAGTGCAAGAGAGCACAAAAAGTATGAAAAGGTTGTTTTGGCTTTTCGTCAATTTCTAGCTAAGCTACGCAAAAATCAAAGTATATTCTGCGGCCTCTAAAAACAGAAGGTGTCCTCTCGAAACGTTTCGCACTGATTTAATGAAGACTTTGGAGGGAAAATTTGGCCTGTGCTAAGTGGCCAATTTACTTAAGATCAGTATCGCATTTTCAAGACAATACAATGTAATCAATATTCAGTTAAGGCTCAACAGATGAATTATTACATTCGTTTCATGCTGCTTATTATGGCTCTACAATATACGTGTTATCCTGGCATGACGAGATGATTTAGGTTCATTTCCTCCTGTTTCAACATTCTACGATGAGCTATTAAAATTTCCGGTCTATCATTATGCACTATTGCATTTATTTGCATGGTTATCTGGCTCACTCTTCTTGCGTCGCGTCCTAAATTCTTGATGGTTTGCGCATGATTAGTGCATTAACGCGCTTCTATGCCATCACATAAGAGCGTAGGGGCGGGTGTCTGGGAATGTACACCCGCGCAGAAGTTGAACCCCCCTCAGATTACTGTGAACCCCCAAAATTCTATTTCTAGTAATATTTTTGGCGATTTTCGGTGGTTTCACATCCCCCTCCCCAGAATTTTCTTAAGGACTATGTATGTATGCCATCGCAAGAGCGGTCGTTTGGGCTAACATTTAGTTAAGGTTAGTAAACAAAATGATTAGACGTTTTCTTTAATTCAGATTGATCATTTCTTTTAAAGAATAAAATGTTGTGTTCGTTTTTCTCAAACTGAAGCAAGCCACAACTACCTTCTTCTGTAGGCCGCAGAATATACTTCGATTTTTGTGTTGCTTCGCGAAATCTGACTTTTAGCAGTTATTTGTTTGCTCGCATAGGTGATTTTTTCCTATTTCCCTTCTTTTATATCTTTAATAATCCGCCATTCCAAGTATGTTTGTCCTTTTTGTTCCATCGGAGCATTGTTCTTTGATAGTCAACTATTCCATTCGTAATAAAATATTACACCTACCCTTCTGAAACTGCGCATGGGCAAAACCGGAATTCTGCGGTTAAAAACTTTACTATGAAACGAAACTCTATGAAGTGGACAAAAAAGAAACATTTTTCGTTGTTTTTCAGGTAATTTTACCTATTGGTGTCATAAAATTATTAAGACGAAAGGATTCTAAAATGTTTTTGTGTCTAGCCAATTTTTTTAGGTTCGACGGTCCATTTTACCATCATCGTGGATGTCTGTGTTAGCTTCATTTTTTTAGTCATTTCAATTCTCCCTTTTTTCGACTTCCTCGACACACATGTGTGTGTGTGTGTGTGTGTGTGTGTGTGTGTGTGTGTGTGTGTGTGTGTGTGTGTGTGTGTGTGTGTGTGTGTGTGTGTGTGTGTGTAACAACCAGACATGCACGTGGGGGTTTGGGGGGTCTAGCTAGACTTCCTTAGAATAGAAAATGTCAAATTTTCCCAAGCTAATGCGGTAATTAAAAAAAGACGGATTGAAATTGGAAATTTTGGAAATTTTCTGTAAAACTTCTTCAAATTGACCAGAATCTATGTAGCTGAAAAAATCTATGTAGTTTAAAAAAGACGGATTGAAATTGGAAATTTTCTGTAAAACCTTGGGTTGAGTCAGTGACCTGTTTTCGATTAAAAAACGGCAAAGGGAGGGAGTAAGAGAGGAGCGACTTTGAATTGGGTATCCATAAAATCCCTGTTACATGTATATGCATACATTTCGTAGTAAGAAGCATGAACGCGTCGTACAGTTCTTACTAGGAATGCAGCGGGTGCACATTTTCCGGAATAGCGGGTGCCAAAATTCTGCCTTAGCGGGTGCGGGTGTCGCACCTTAAAAATAGTGGGTACGGGTGGCGGGTTTAGCAGCAGTATTTTTTTGTACAAGGTCCGTTTGTACGAGTACATGTAAAAAGACATTTTGTACATGCAAATTTTTGCGTACCATAATATAGTGCAGTAGCGATTTTAGTGTGGTAAAACAGGGTTTTCGATCTTTGGTAGTGTATTTTAGCTAATTTCTGGGTTTCTTACGCCAAAAATTACTATAAATTGTCTCGAAACGGCGCAAGGCGCCAAAAGATTTTACATTTTTCCATTCTAAATGCAAATTCTGCCGTTTTAAAGATATATAGGACAAACAATTACTCATTTCGGCGCAAAGCGCCGAAAATTTTTCGGAATTTTACACCTTTTTACAGTTTTTGTCTTCTCAATAATCTTTGTACATTTTGTACACTAAAATTTTTGGGTACTATAATATGGTACAGTAGCGATTTTAGTGTGGTCAAAATAGAGTTGTTCGACTTTTGGTAGTGTATTTTAGCTAATTTCTGGGCCTTTAAGGGCAAAAATCCCTGAGAATCGTCTTCAAACGGCGCCAAGCTCCGAAAAATTTGACATTTTCCTATTAAAATGCATTTTCTGCCATTATAAAGATATATAGAACACACAATTACTCATTTCGGCGCGAAGCGCCGAAAATTTCTGCGAATTGCATACATTTTTTGCAATTTTTGTCTTCCCAAAAATCGTTGTACATGTACAAAGATGGTCCCGAAAAGTTTCTGTACATCGGGAAAATCTTTGCCGAGTACAAAAAACACTGTTTAGCACTGAGATATAGCATAAAATAAATAGAGCTAAAAATGCTCTATTTTTTCGTCCGCTTAATGCAGTTATTTACTGTGTGTAAAATTCATATTAATCTTTAAGCTTATTGTCTTTTTATTTGCAGACTACACTCTCAATGGATTAAATTTGAAGATGAAAAATAAATAAATTTTCAATGATTGAACCATTGACCAAAATGAGTAGTATATTTGCATTTTGCAGAATGAAATGCTTAACCACTTGTTAGTGTCATTCTCTTCTTAAAACAGCATTGTACAATACATTGCTGCATAATATCTCTAAGCACGCTAGAGTGGTTAAACTTATGCACGTAAAGACTGGCACGTAGACCCTCCTTTTTTAAAAAGCATAATTCGCATGAGTAGGAATTGACCAAAAGAGAGCTTGGACACGTATCTGCAGTCCAGTTCTCGTTTGAATGGAGACTTATGTGAAAAATTGCTGTTCTTGAAATATAATCTAGTGCTTATGAGAATATAAATCTTTGAAATATAAGATGTTAACTTTTCAAACGGTTGAAATAAAATTTTTTGGTGCAATTTTTGTCTTTTAGTAAATTCTAATTATTATTATCCGCCACCCGCTGCTTTATCATTATATTTTAGCGGGTGCGGGTAGCAAAATTTTGGAATAGCGGGTCTGTGTACCAAAAAAGAAGCGGGTAATAGCGGATGCGAGTATCCGCTTCATCCCTAGTTCTTACCACGAAATTTGAACACTTACAAACCTCTAAAAAATTTTCTATCCATGTTATAACCATACGTGGGCAGCAAGAAAATTATGGGGAGTCAGATGAGTAGAATTGCCAAAGATGTCACTAAAAATAGAAATACTGGGAGGGTTTCAAACTCTGGGGGTACAACCCCCTACCCCCCGCGCTAACGCCCCATGCCCAGGTTTGGTTATAACACAGGACGTCGTAGTATATTCCACATTGTTATTTTAAAACATAATCCTGTATTACAGGCCAAAATCCTTAAAGGTTGTTATGTACATATTCATATTTCGTGTCGAGAACTGCACATTACGCTGTTTTGTGTATGCAGAATGGAGAACAGTAGAGTAGAAGTATTGAGTTGCAACAAGCCAGATAAATATCAGCTGCACTTGCACGAAAGCTGCGTCCTGTCGCTTAAATTTGCCCAAAGTGGCAGTTGGTTCGTTTCAACGGGGAAGGATAATCTGTTGAATGCATGGAGGACGCCTTACGGAGCTAGCATATTCCAAGTAAGCACCCTGTATTCGTAAACTTCGTTTTTTTGTAAATATAACATATTTTATATCGGGCATGCTTATTGTCTGGTCCGTATGTGAGAATGGGGGGCGGGGAAAAGCCCCCTTGACAAAAAAAACAATTTTTGAATTTCACAAGGAAGGGTCCACTTACTGGAAAAAATGAAAAATTCTTGAAGTTGGTCTAAAACACCCCCAAAAAAAGTTTTTTACAATACTTTTGATCTTCTGTGCCACTCATAATTGCTCAAATTTGAGTTAGATATGTAGAAGATATCAAATTATTTCGATGTTTAGCGCCGAATCATGCATTTCCTGTTTTAGTCATCTAATTATTAGAATAGTTTTATTTCTTATGTTGCTGTCCGGAAACATTGTTTTTTGCCGTATTGCCTGCGACAATTCTGGTGCGTTATTAATCTGTGCTTTGATGTAACATTTATTCTGATAAGATACATATACATACATACATATGTAGCTACGTTTCTTAATCGTTAAAGACGATAATATTTTGATCAAGCGCAAGTTTTTTATAACAATGAACTAGGTCTTTCTATGAATTACTATTAATAACTTACACTCATTTACTACAAGGTTAATGGGCATTATTTTAATGCCCTGTTTGCATCTCATTTTCTTTTTTAAAAGCTGATTGACCACATTCTGAATCTATTTAATCATAGCCTGATGCAGGAGCATGTGAATTGTTGTGAATCTTTGCTGCTAAAGCTGCCTGGTAACTCAGAATGATGTTCAGCGATTTGATAAATCGTTTAAAATTAACAAAAAAGCGTAATTTCTTATTATAACAGTCGGTGCTATTTCTCGAATAAATATTTTTATGTCCACTGTATTAGATTCCTTATAAGTCATAGAGAGTAGAGAATTTAGATGAAGTACAGAAAAACGATGAGGCTGATTGATATAAAACGTGAGAAAAATCGGTGATATCTGAGAATAATCGGAACTTTTCTATTATACAAACTGTTTCCATGAAATATGAAACTAGTTGACAGTTTCTAGAACATGTTATACAAAATGTTATTTTTTAATTTTTGCTATATATGCCCTTTAGATGTGCTGAAGCTTTAAAGTTTATCACTAAATCATTTGTAAATTTCACAAAAGTGATGTCAGGAATCTTTCTGGACTTTGAACTTCACAATCGCAGTCTCGTTCAAAAAACCTATTCTGTTTTCCTAATATTTTTCCTCAATTAATTTCAGTTCATTCTTTAAATTTATGATCTTCAACGAAAGTGATAGAACTGGCGCTGTTCTTTTGGATCTTTGTATGAGAATAACTCTCCAATTGCTTTAGTATGCAACAAAAGGCGTTTCCGAAAAAGTGTATTTCTTGCGAGATATTCTCTGAAAAAAATTATTGCATATTACATATCCATTCTTTATCTCACTAACTATTTTGGCCGATGGAGGGACGCCCCCCTCCAAATCGGCCCCTGCTTTGTATAAGCTACTCTGAAAATGATTGCCAATGTAGGACTGCCTACATGCATATGTTAGGCATAAGTACCTATACAAAAAGGGATTCTTAGTTTTTTAGGTATGAATACATAGAGTGTAACTACGCCATTAATAATTGAGCTTTTTTGACTGTTTTTTCTCTTTCAAAGTGCCGTATCCTTATTTTCAGCTTAGGCTTAATGAGTGACAAAGAGAAGCCGTTGTGAAATCTCTTTTTGGATCGTTATAAAAATTGTCTATGCGGCATTCTGTCATTAATGGCGTACATATGCTTTATCTACTCACAGAAAGTACGAGTCTCTCGTTGCATAGTTATACCCATATGTATGTTATGTAGTCTCATAGATGTACAGGGTCAAGGTCCAAAGGGGTTGAAATGAAATCCTAGAAATCAGGAATAGTATATCGGCATGATTCTCGTTGCGAAATTTAGAGCACACCCTCCTCAGAATTCAATTTTTGAAAATGTTTGTTTTTTCGCAACTTTTTGATATCCAATGGATAGTGAGTGCATTTTGGCACCTGGGAAATTTCGGCATTATTATTGCTTTGAAAATTGTAGCTTCCTATATAAATTCACATGTATGTATTCCTGTTCATTTTGTTTTAGTCTAAAGAGGTATCGTCCGTGTTGAGCTGCGATATCTCGTTCGATGACAAATATGTAGTGACCGGTTCGGGTGACAAGAAGGCTACGTTATATGAAGTAATTTTTTAATTCATAATAAGCGCATCGTTGTCCCTGTTCTGTACGATACCTACGTTTATCGTGGAATCGCATGCGTAGCAGGCGGATGAGGATGAATCGGTGGTTTCGTCTCAGTATCGAGAAAAATTTGAATAGTTTACACATCCTCGTATTGCAATACAGATGATTATATTATGAATAATTATGACAGTATGAGTACTTTTTACAAGGGTCCTCCATAGGAAAAATTAACATTATATCTGAAAGGCTGCTACAATAGATTTTAGTACACTTTGTTGGAATCAATTTGAATTTTTGTCTTCGATGTGTAGACCTCACTGAGCAAAGTTCAAAAACACCATCATTTTGCCAACTCCAAATCCCCCCCAATTCGGAAGGCCAGCTACGCTACTGATGCTAAGCTGCTACATGTATGCATGCGTTCCTTTGTTGTATATTCAGTGAATAGTGCATTCCAGATTAAAAAGGCTGGTCGGAGTTATTGTAAATATGTGTAGCCTATGTCTGTCATCCGATTGCTGTTTGTATATATTTATGATTTTTTCTCTTCGATTTGTTGCACCGATGATAATTCGTGCAAGTAGTTTACTGTTGATGTTTTAATGTAGATATATATACGTATAACATGGTTTTTCCGCATTCTTCGCATTTTCGTAGCAGTTTATTCGTATCCTGCGCACACCATTGTAAATTAATCCAAGCTAGACGGCGATGCTTGTTTTTTGTTTTCAGTTTGATCGTTTTTACTTCATTAGTTTATCTGATTGCCGAGTTTTTGTATATGTGTGTATCGCATGTTTCATATTGGATCTAATAAAGCATATCAAATAGATAGGAGTATGTAATTAATTTTTCTAGCGCCATGTCTGAACTAAATGAAGCCTTCTTATTTAAATGTTACCAACAGCACTTTGCATATCTGCTAGAATAATCCTCTGCATTGTGAGCTTGATCTGTTGCGAAAATCTGTCGATGTTAACTGGTAGCATATGGTAAATATGGATCCATAGAGAATGTTAACAGCGTATGAAAATCGTCAAGGCAATGGTGAACAACATGGCTACCCCCCGCAACCTGCGGTGGGCCCCAAGATTTGAATGTTGGGACCTGCATCACTCAGACCCCCAGCATTCGGTCGATGCCTATGTATATTATGGCCAGCAACGGAATTCTGGGAGAGGGTTTGCGACCATAGGCGGGCAGCACCTTAATTCTGGGGTAAGATTTTTCAGAGGTCAAAAATGGTCTTAGACGATGGCATGGCGAAAAACACCATTTTTCAACGTTTCTCATCGAGTGCTTGCTATCCCTTGGCATCAAAAACTTGCGAAAAAATATACATGGGCAGCGAGGAAATTCTGGGGTTTAAATTGCCAATACTAAAAATCTGCGTGGGGTTGTTCAACTTCTGGGGGGCGTACACCTCCGCCTATTCGCGATTTTGATGGGTCAAATCGCCGAACATGTTACTAGAAATCGAAGTCTGGGTCTACAGCAATGTGCAGGGTTTTTCAACTTCTGGGTGGGGAACTGGTAAAAGTAGCGCAAAATGCGTAATCTGTTCACCACAAGACTGACTGGAATTAATAATTTGAGCGGATATTGTAAATGCTGTTGGCTGCCTTGGCGATACTAACGTAACGACAGCCAACAATATTCTACCTGCGGAGCTTACCTGATTACCTATAGTTTGATTCATGAACATATGTAGGTGGGCAGCACCAAAATTCTGAGGAGGGTGCAAGATTTTTCAAAGGTCAAAAAATGGCCTTAAAAATGGTGGTATGGCGAAAAAACACCATTTTTCAACGTTTCTCATCGAGCACTATCCATTGGCATCAAAATATTGCGAAAAATTTCCAGAAATTGAATTCTGGGTGGGGGTACTTTGGTTTCTGAGGGGTGCATGCATACCCCCACGCCCTGGTGTGTTCAAAAGGCCTTGTGCATGGATCTCAATTCCTGAGTCGATGTAAATTGATTACAAAAGTGATTTAAACTGGGCGTAAGGGGTTCGGAAGGATGTGCTGTGCTCCCTCCAAAAAAAGCTCCAGAATTCAATTCTAAAATTTTTGGTTTTTTCGTAAATTTTGATGCCAATGGATAGTACTCGATGAGAGACGTTGAGAAATGGTGTTTTTTCGCCATACCACCATTTAAAGGCCATTTTTTGACCTTTGAAAAATCTTAAGCCCCACCCCGGAATTTTGATGCCGACCACCCATGATCACGATACTGTGCTTAGCAATTGATAAGTTCCTATATGAAATTTTACTATGCAAAATTCCATTACAGCTGCATAGAAACCATTTTTAGAGCTATTCGCTAGATCGCTGAAAATTTATCTTCATGCACAAGGTTTCGTAAGATAGACTATAGGCAAAACTCAGCGCTGGTCTGCTTGTTAGCGACACTAAGGCCACAATCCAACCAAATGACCCTGTGGCCCCACGGCTTCGATCTATAGGTGGGCAGCACCAAAATTCTGGGGATGCAAGATTTTTCAGAGGTGAAAAAATGGTATGGCTAAAAACAATTTTCCAACGTTTCTCGTCGATCAATACTTACTTGCATCAAAAAATTGCGAAAAAACAAAAAATTTCAAAAATTTAATTCTTGGGGGTGAGCCCCAAGCCCACGTCCTTTGTTGACTGCTCTGGAGCGGAGATGCCTATGTACAAGTTTGGGCATAAATTTTAAAATTGCGTCCAAAAATAAGCTGACAGATTGCGATTATAGCATTGATTTGATATAATTAACGTTACGTAATCCGTCAGCTTACATTTGAGAAAATTCTCAAAATTTATGCCCAAACTCATGTGAAACAGACTATAGGCAGCTACGCCCTAAGAGTCTCAAGCTGACTTACTTAATCTAACCCCGGAAAATGCGCTATAGATCAGTTGATCTCCGACCTCACCCCGGAAATAATAGTCTGTTTCACACAACTTGGGTCATAAATTTAAAACTATCTACGGCAACATGTAGGCTGATAGATTGCGATTATAGCATTGATCTTGTAAATGCGGTGCACATACACACTCATCGAACTCTCGCGCTTACCCGTCAGCATGTTTCGCTGTTAGGATGTGCTTTCCCGTCAGCTCATTTTGCTGTTCAGATGGGCTTTCCTGTCAGCTCATTTCGCTGTTCAGATGTGCTTTCCCGTCAGCTCGTTTCGCTATTCGGATGGATAAGCTAGTTATAGCTTTTGCGCATTCTTTCGCAATTAAGCCCGTCGAGATGAAGTTTCATCTCCGGATGGATAGTGCAAATTTTTAAGTAATTGAGCACTGGTTCGGCTCGTGCAAGCGACCGAACACTGCGCAGTGGCGGGTCTTCGGACCTGCCCAGTTTTTAGGCTTCTCAATTGCAATCTGATAAATAAATATCGTAACCCTCGGCCTACTGTCGACGAAAATTCTTAGAACTTAACTATGCACGAAGCTATGTGAAACGGGTGGACTTTTCCGGACCAAAGGTAGGTCAATATTTACACGAGCTTGAACGGGACTGGTTCCTAAGAGCACAAGAAAAATTGACTTTGAGTCCAACGACAAAGAGCTTTAGCCAGATAAGTCATCATAAGATAATTTCTAAATAAGTCTTTGTGGAATGAGATATACTTTTCCGATCAAGTGATTCGACTGCAAAAGCGTGATAACGCTAATTTACTAAAATAATACGCTCTAGCGATGAATGGACAAGTCACCGAATAAGAAAACGGCGCTGGCTAATGAACCTCAAAACAATGTGGGAGGCGAATACGAGAAAAGAGGATATGGGATAAAATTTTAACCAATCAAATAATTTTACAACCAATCAGAAAGGCACCGGTGACCAAGACATAAAGTTTTTCAATTTTTACACGTTATAAGATTCACGCGTTATAAGATACTAACAATGATAAAGATTTTCCCTTCGCGACTCGGATTCCCGGAATCCCTGTCCCGCTGTCTTATGTTTTGAATATGAATAGCAAAAGAGGGGCTATATGAAACCGAAAGGCATAGCTTCTGCGTGCGCGTTAGAGGCACATGCAAGGGATGCTATGAACTAACAACGAAGCCGTTGCGTAGACGGACACCGCAGCAGTAATCAATCGATGAGACGATACCAAAAACGGCTGTTCTCGTAATTCAATGAATTCTTTACCGATTTCGATCGGATAAAGACCAAATTGAAAAATAGCTAACATTGTGTAGCTACTACCACTACGATATCAACCTTTTTGCCTATTTTCCGGGGTCATTCTCGATCATGCCAAAGAAGGGCTTTCAATTTCTGTTTGATCCATGGGCTGACAACTGAATTAACATATAACAAATCAAGTATAGATTTTCGGAAAACTAGCTTCTACATAATGAAAGCTCCAAATTATTAAAGCGATCGACTTTATTGTAGAATACATTGCCGATATTGATGCACAGTGTTGAATATATGGACGAAGTTTTGGTACATGCGATGCGAGCGAGTCTATAAAATAAAAGTTAAAGCGACAAAAAAACAGCTAAAAAGCTAGTTTCGCAGCATGACCATAAGTCAACGAATTTTTTTCTGCAAAATTAGACAGGCTAACTAACGTTAGTAAAGGCACAAATGCAAGTTAATTAAAAACTGAGTCCAAAAAGTTTCAGTTACGTTTGTACGATAGCCAAAGTACCTACATAAATATATATAGACGATACGAAAAGCTGCAAACAAATATGTTGCCAAGTCAATCGTTGACTTAAACGAAACGTGAGCGGCAAGTAAAACGTGTAATAAAATGGAATAAAATTCGAAAATGCAAAAAAATAATGGCCAAAGAAATACGGAATATAAAGCATACACTTCTATGTACATTGTTACACATATACATAATACCCCACGCCCATGTGTGATTCAGGCCCACCGAGACGATTTTTTAGAAAAAAATTTTTGCCTTATCAAGCCTCCCCCAGAATTCGGTCGCTCATTGCCCATCTATAGATTTGACCATCTAAAAAATGATTCGCAGATCCCCGCATGCTACTCTGCTGACTGCCGAAGAATTTTCAATTTGTATTTTTGTAAATTAAATCATATGCGCTACAAGAATCAATCGGATTACACCAGATAAAGAAAATGCAATGCATAGACAAAGTCGCACAACTTTACACTGAAAAAGTGAAAAATTAGTGGACGGAATCCGAATCGTCCGTTTTGTATAAGAGGAACGAAAGCGCAGTTGACACTAAATTTGCACTCGAGTTAGGCCACACTTGTTTCATATTCCGCTGCTGTACATGCCTCACTATCGTCTGGATATTCTTCCAGTGTCACCAGATCGCCGAAACCACTTTCTTTAAAGCAGAAAGGAGTAAAAGTGACGACTTTCATAAATAAGAATAAACAGGGGCGGATTTAAGAGGGGCGAGGGGGGCCGCCCTCCTATCGGCCAAAAATATTTAGCGAGATAAAGAATGGATATGCAATTTGCAATGATTTTTGGCCGTCAAGGAACATAATTTCTCAAATTTTTCCGGCGCTACGCGCCGGATGATACCTACTACTGACATTTATTTACTTTCTTAGCGACCTAAGAGCCATTTTCTGTTCATGTAGGTTTCAAAACAATTTTAACAGCAGAAACAGCGATTTTTGCAGTTTCCTCCTATTTTCAATTAATAATTTTGATGTTTCGCATCAAATGCTATAAATACAGGAAATCAAGCAGTAAATCATGCTTCTAGACGTCTATCTGCCTTGATTTCGCGAATTTTCCGGCGCTTCGCGCCAGATTTTTGTTAAAGTCAAAGAAATTCAATGCTTTTTTCACACAAATTTGTCGAAAATTTCAGAATTTTAAGAAAAATATTGCGTCAAAAGTGATTTTATGTTAAAGTATACAATGTAAAACACCGATAAAACGCTATTTCGCGCGTTAGGGACAAATTTTTGGACCTATTTTTGACTGTTTTTGGAATAGTTGGGATACCGCCCCCTACCTTGGGAAAATCCTAGATCCGCCACTGAGGATAAACATAATTGAATATGTAATTAAAAATATAACCTACATATGTTTATAAAAATAAATACGGACGACAAAAATTTAAAAGACTAAATTGGAATTAAAATTTCAAAAATATAATTAACCACTCTTTTTAAGCTGCCAAAAATTAAAAATATTGCATTTTCGCACAGGATGCTTAGCCAAAAATTTGAGAAGAATAATGTATTATTCGCAGAGATAAACGTTTAGCTAATAATTATGCGCAAATTTTCAGTCACGCTTTAATAATTTTATACATTGATTAAATACGGGCGATTTTCACAGGATAATAGGAGGAATTAGCGATTGAGATTATCACAGCATTGTATTAATCGTTGGTCAAAATAATCCACCGGGAAATTTGCAAAGGGAAAGTAATATTTGTCTCGGAAAACTGAAAACTCTAGAGGGCCTCGATAGTACATAAATGCTGATATATACATGCTACTCACACGTTTATTATAAAAGAGCAATTTTTCTGGAAATTTATACATTATTATAATAGCATTTAACGAAACGCTTTTCAACGGAAATTAAGGAAATGAGAGAAAATATTACCGAAAGCTTCAACATGAAAAGAAATAGAAGAAAAAATGAAGAGAATAACGCGAATAATTTAAACACTTCATTGACACCAAAACTAAACGGCTGATCAAACGTGACACGCCAACTTTGCTGTTGCTACAAAAGAAATTCAAAAAATTATTATTTATTAGCACACAAATAATTAAAACCCTGAGAACTCACTAAATACTTGTACCACTGTTTTTTTGTATCCGGCAAAGATTTTTCCCGATGTACAAAGACTTTTCAGGACCGATTTTGTACATGTACAAAAGATTTTTGGGAAGACAAAAAGTGTAAAAAGATTAAAATTTCCGAAAAATTTTCGGCGCTTCGAGCCGAAATGAGTAATTATTTGTCCTAAATATCTTTAAAATGGCAGAATTTGCATTTAGAATAGAAAAATGTCAAATTTTTCGGCGCTTCGCGTCGTTTTCACAATTTTTAGTAATTTTTGGCGTCAGAAACCCGGAAATTAGCTAAAATACTTTACCCAAGGTCGAAAAACCCTGTTCTACCATACTAAAATCGCTACTGTACCATATCATAGTACACAAAAATTTGCATGTACAAAATGTACAAAGACTTTTGGGGACCATCTTTGTGCATTTGCATACAAACGGACCTTGTACAAAAAACACTGACTTGTACAGATAATCAGAACACGGTTAAACGCATAATCTTAGGTCGGGCGAGCTGTCGGACTCTAATTTTCGTCTGTTTTGAGAAATAATGAAATTTGAAATCCGAATTTTCTAGTTTCAAAACCTGGAAGTCCTAAATAAATTAGATAAGACGGATCGTGTTAGCATAAATCTGATCGTTTTACTTCGATTCTCATTTGGCGTTAGCAAAAGTAGGACAATTTTTGGCAATAAAATGCAAGCAAGATACGTAAAAAACAGAAATGGTAAGTTATTAAGCGTATTGAAAAAAATTAAGAAATAAGAAAAAATTAAATTGAAAAATGTATAAAATACAAAAAAAATTCAAAAATTAAGGAACAACTATGTACCACTCGACATTGGCGTCGCCGAGCTTGCAGTGGCGCTGACTGTCGTCCGACGGCAGCTGACGCCGCTGCTGCCGCCACCGCCGCTCGCCGACGACGACACGCCGCTGCTCTGAACGCTGACTAGCGAACGCGGCCGCTCGCCGCCTTTCGTCGCGTCCAGTTTTTTGAACGCCCACTGAAGGCCCAATCTGCCCGCGTCGCCGACGCTCGGCAGTAAACTGCGCGATCTGCTAGCTGGAGACAATTGAACTAATCTTTTTTATTTTTAGCGCTTACCATACGTGTTCTGGGGGCGGTTGACCTCATGCAGAATAGCTGCTGATTGCTGACCCCAACAAAATGGCTGCTGACCATACCTGAGCGTAGGGGACGGGGGGTTTAGGGGGTATGCACCCCCTCCAGAAACGCAATATACCCCCTAGAATTCAATTTTTAAAAATTTTTTCTGTTTTTTCGCAATTTTTCGATGCCAATGGATAGTGCTCGATGAGAAACGTTGAAAAATGGTGTTTTTTCGCCATGGCTATTTTTTGACCTTTGAAAAATCTTGCGCCCCACCCAGAATTTCGGTGCTGCCCACGTATGGTGCTGACTCCCGCAGGATGGCTGCTGACCACCGGAATAGTCTATTTTCCGTTTAAAAAATCGCAGAAAGTGCGCTTTTTGAAGCGTTTTTAGCTATACTCTGACTCTAAAGTGTCAAATTTTCGTCGATTCACGCCGTATACTCATTTTTTTACAATATTTTGATCAATTTACGCAATTTTTTCAAGTTTTTCCGAAATTTTTTCGATGTTTTCATCTTCTAGAAAGTAAAAGATCCATCTACAACGTCGAAAAACAGTGTTTTTGACGCGTACACATAGTTTTAAACACAAAAAAAGGCATTCTTTCAAATTTTACGGAGCTAACCACCCTAGAATTCTCAGCTGTGCATGTATGGCGCTTACTCGTAAGAAGGGTGTCATTCTCGAATTGGGAAGTTTCGGGGTTTGAAGTACCCTCATAATACGAAACCCACCGCACAAATTGCCAAAATTCGAGTTTTTAAATAAATTTTTCGTTTCTTGACGTTTTTTCATAACACGCGAATGACGATCAGATACGACGAAATGGCTTTTTTGTCACTATCATATATTTTTAGGCTCTTTTTTTCTACTTCAGAATTTTTTCGGCCCCTTTTACCCTTGAATTTCGCTCCTACCCATACGCAACGATCATCTTACGCATACAAAGTACCTTTAATGAGGAATCTGTTGTCAACGGCCCTATTTTGAATACGATCCTGAGAATCCTTCAAATCTAAGCACGCCTTGTCACTGATCCCCATCGATGTCATTTCGCTTAGGCGGTCCTCTGCAAAAGGAAACTTCTGCTCAATGATTTTCAGACTATATTTTAATAATTAAAAACTGAATATTCAAAATAAAGCGATGCGCACATAGGTGGGCAGCACCAAAATTCTGGGGGTGCAAGATTTTTCAAAGGTCAAAAAATGGCCTCAAAAATGGTGGTATGGCGAAAAAACACCATTATTCAACGTTTCTCATCAAGCACCATCCATTGGCATAAAAAACTGCGAAAAAGACGGAAAAAATTTTCAAAACTTGAATTCTGGGGATATTTTGGCTTCTCGGGAATGCATACCATAGGTGGGCAGCACCGAAATTCTAGGGGGGGGGGGGGTGAAAAATTTTTCAAAGGTCAAAAAATGGTCTTAAAAGTGGTCGTATGGCGAAAAAACACCATTTTCCGACGTTTCTCATCGAGCACTATCCAATGGCATCAAAAAATCGCTAAAAAAGCAAAAAAATTTCAAAATTTGGACTCTGTCTGGGGGGTATTTTGATTCCTGGAGGGGTATTTCAACTTCTCGGGGGTGCATACCCCCCAAAGCCCTCCTCCCCGCCCATGTTTGGTGCCTACCCCCCAAACCCCCCACGTCCAGGTGTGGATGCGTAGATTCGAAATTTATCTGATCAACCATAAACTATGCGTGTAGAAGTAAAATTAGTAAAAATAAACTCAAGTTAATCTATTTTGTTAAATCGCAATTAATTAATTGCCTTTGTGATTTGTGCATAAGTTAAAACTAAAAATCGTGAAATACCTACGTCCAAGCGTAGTTTTAAAGCTTTTCCACTCATCATAGGTCTATAGCTTATAATTTGATTTAAATTGATTTCAGAAATGGCTGACATGACAGGAAAAAAGACAAATGTAACAAAACTTTGTTTGGAATGTTAATTGTCGGTTAGAAATGGATTTTAATAAAAAACCCGTCTGCGACATAATATGAACTAAAAGTTAATAACAAACAAACTAAGTATATACTAATTTCAGACAGATAGTTGTCTGAAATATCAAAAATACATAGAACGATGAATGAGACAATATAATTCGGAAATTGCATAGCCAAAGTGGTAAGATCTCAAAAAGCAAATTAGAATAAAAAGGTCAGCGGAACAACTCGCAATAGTTCTTAGCTTGACACATAAAAGTATACCTCACTTAGCAGTTCAAAGGCCAAAACACGAATATCAGAATTAGGACGAAAAATTTGTTCGTTAGGGTCCATAGGTGCACAAGGTCAGGTTCGGCAGAAAGGGTGAAAGCCTAAAAATCCAAAACAATAAATTTAACATTCATGATTTTTTTTGCTGTTTTAACGATCAAAATGGTCAAGATAGCCTATAAAACGTTTTTTCGTGGTAAAATCGCATTTGAAAAGCATTTTTAGTCCATTTTGACTGCATTGTATCACTTTTAACAAAACAAAATGCAAAATTTATCAATTTAGGCGTTTTTTGAGTAAAAAGTACTTAAAAGTACTAATCTGATGCGAAGCGCCTGAAAAATTTTGACGTTAAAACTGTTTTTGACCTCTCAAAAATCATGCAAAAAACGCTCCATCAGCTCAAAATCGCTGGACAGTACCTGTCCGGCTGACCCATCAAAGGGGTAATACCCCCCTCACCCCATATGCGCATGAGTGTTAGGGCCGATATGTACAACATAATCGAAATAATGACTTTAATTGGGAACAAAGCGCTGAAGTTAAAAGGTTTCATTGGATGCTAACGTTTCAGTAAACACACTGATAATATTAAGAGCATAGTGAGGAACGGATTCGGCAGCATGAGTGATGTTATTAAAATGAGCACTTGGTCATAAAAACGGGCACGTAGCTGGCCGTCCTATTTTGGGGGACTAAGCCCAAAAATAGCACAAAATAACGTTTAAAAAGTCCTATTTTTCCGATTTTTCTTAATTTTGAGGGGTCCGGACCCCTTCATTCCCCTCAGAGCTACGTGCCTGCATAAAAAAGTTGTAGAATGAGGCGAAAACCTGGAAACTATTTTAAGATAGATATTACGCATAAACGAGGGAAGAAATGAAAACTAAATTTAAGGAAGGAAGAAAAGAAAATGAGGACAAATGCAAAGAAAAATGTTTTGAATAGATGATCACGTGCTATATTTTACTATACAGATATAAAATGAAGAAACGTTCGCGTTAATTATAGTATATTGAGATTCTGTGTTAAACGAGAGCCTCGGCAAATATTGCACAATCCCACGCAATGCTATACTTTACCACGGTTTCTGATAGCTTGTTGCCACAACAAGCGCTTCAGGTCTTCTACCCACACATTTTTGATAGATAGAGAAGGAGTGAGTATGACGAAAACGACGTTAGAAGTATGTCTTCTGAACCAAAGTTCGAATTTCAGCTCAGAATCGGCCACAGTTTCGGTCAATCCAACGTCGGTCATCTAGAACAAGACCAAAAGTAAGGGCAGGAAAGCTATCTACGCATATTTGCATGTTGTCTCGTCATCCCTGAAAGTATTATGGCTTTCGAAGCAATAACACGAAAAGCAGCTATGTTGTACATATGCCATAAGAAGACCATACATCGTCTTGGGGTTGGGGGTTTTCAACCGTCCAGAAAAATTTTCACCCACCCCCTCCTTCATAGAAATTTCCTCACCCCCAGAATTCGCGATTTTTTAGAAGTTTCCCAAGACTTTCCAAAAATTTCATAGAAAAGGTGCTATTTTAAGCGTCTTTAGCTACTTGTTTGCTCAGAAGTGTCAACGCCATATACTCATACTTTGACTATATTTTGTTCGATTCTATCAATTTTTTGATTTTTGGTCTCTAATTTTTTTAAAATGTTTTTATGCTCTAAAAAGATGGGGCATCGTAAGAAACGCCTAAAAACGATATTTGTGACGCGTATCCACCACTTTTAAGCCAAAAAAGCCTTTTGAAATTTCATCGCTTACCCTAGAATTCTCATGCTGTGCATGTCTGAATAAGACCTGATATGATAGCGGTCAGTGGCGGATCCAGGATTTTCCTAAGAGGGGGCGACACCCCTAAGGGGGGCGGAGCCCTGACTTGGGCGGAAAAATTAGCCGTTCTAACCAGAAAATCGCTGAAAATCGCTCAAAAATCCTTAATTTTGCGCACTATTTTGGGCCACAAGAGCGGGGCGGTCGCCCCCGCCCCCCTAAATCCGCCCTGATGGCGAGAAAAAAGAGATCCACTCGATTCTATGTTTTACGTTGTTTTATATTTTAAACTATTATTTTTTTCTGAATTCTGTATTTGTTCATTACAGAGGTACCGATCAGGTGGTTTTGAGCTTCCAGGGCCCGGTCGCTCGACTTCACGTTAACGCCAACGACCATTAAGATTCCCTTAACGGAACCATTAACGCTAATATAGAACCATAACTAATCGTTTCTTTAAGGTGGAAATCGGACTTAACGCGACCATTAATTAATGGTTGCGTTAAGGTGACCATTAACGTTAAGGTAAACCATTAGTCAATGGTCGAGTCGAGCAACCGGGCCCAGGTGTCTTGCTTAATGTTTTAAGCTCTGTATGCAGAAAGGCCGATTATTTTAATCGGCGATCAAGACTAATCGTAGATTAATCATTCGGAGATTAACGGCCGATTAAAATCCGTATGCAAAAACGCCGATTAAAGGCCGATTGGCTAATCGTAGATTAAATTTTTAATCGTCGATTAATCGCCGATTAACAGCAATTTTGATTGAATTTCGGGTACTGACAAGTCCAGTAGGTAGAAAACGAGTAGGTACCTATGCACGTCAGTGGTTTTTCTGTTTGATTCGGTTGTTTTTTTTGCATGCCTGGACAGGATTGAAAAAAGTACAAAAGTAAAAACAGGTTAGGTGGGAAGCTGTGGTTTTGAAATTTTTTGTCATTGTAACGAAGATAATTTAGCTTATAGCTGACTCATAGTCTTATTCAGCGAAACCGTCATATTACGAATATCATCTTTTAGTTAGCCAACTTAGCTTCACTTCAAGTAAGCAGCATGCTGTTATTTCGTACAATAAAATGTACATAGCATCTTATAATAGTTTTTATACGTGAGTTAACCACTTGCTGCTTCGTTTCTTGGAATTAGCTGAACAATCGTCATCGCACCACCCAATCCAAGCTTAATAAAATATCACATGATCTTTGACGTGTTTCTGATTCATGCATTATTTAATGTCGTGTTAGCATTGTTTGTGAGCATTCGTTACGTTCATAAAGTTGGCTTTGGTGCTGTCAGCTGTGTTTGCCTATCTTAATAATAATATTAGCTACAGTAATCCAATACACGTTAGAGCAGTCTTACATCATATTTGATCGCATTTATTAAAACTGCGAAAAATGGATATCAGTAATAAACTTCGCGAAAGAATGCAAAATTTTGACGATGAAGAAATCGAATTTCTTTCTTTGAATGCGCTTCCGAGAAAGCTGAAATTATCGAAAATAAAAAAACGGATCAAAGAACAGCGACTGCTAAAAGCAAGGCATGGGGTGCTATTGAAGAAGCTTTCAAAGCGAATCCTAACGTGAAAGATCGCAGCAAAGTTTTCAAGTAAATTGATTAATTCCCTAGCGCTGTTTTTGTTCAACTTGTATTGCGACCAGAATTTATCATCAGCGTAACTTTCTAGCTGATTTGCTCGTTCCGGAAATACCCCCCATGGAATCAAGTTTTCAAAATTTTCGTCCAAATCGTCAAGAAAGTCAAGAACGTCCATAATCAAAGAAAACATAAACCAAGTGGCTTACAAAACAAAAGAAACTCACACTAATCGGCGTTTAAACCTGGGGAGGGGTAGGATTAAAATCGAAGATTAACCAAATCGTTGATTACCACTAATCGGCCTTATCTCCGATTAGCGCTAATCGGCCTTTTTGCATGCGGCCCTTAAGTACCTATTCTGCATGATTTTAGAATATAATATCAAAATTACCCGAAGTATGATTATTTTTCGGTTGGCAATTAAATGCCCGAAATTGAATCAAAATTGTCAGAAACGCAACGCTTTTTCAGCGCTAAAATCAACTATATGCATATATGTTTAAATTATGTATTTACGAGTATGTACCATACATGATCTTGGGGAGGGAGTCAGCCCCCCCCAGAAAAAAACTCGCAATTTTTCGGAAGTTTCAAAAATTTGCTGGAAATTCGAAGAAAAGGTGCTTTTTTAAGCGTTTTTAGTCATCTATTTGCTCAAAAGTGTCAAGCTTTGAATGTTTACCGTAACGCTATATTTGTATTCGTAAACATCCGAGCATCTTAGCGCCCCAACATGATGACTGGAACGCTTCTGACGACGTGGCTTCGTAAATAGCACCAAATTTTCGAACAAAAATAAACGTCTCAGACACTTTTTGCCGGATCGACCTTCGAACACAAAAAACTCTTCTTGTCGCAACAGTTGGCCTTGTTCTTTGAGACTCAGCTAAAATTTAGCACGCACGAATATCAATTTATGCTTTTTTTAAATTTACAGTCTTTATTAACTGTCTGAGAGGTCTGGGATCCTCTTAAAATAACTTAATAACTAACCAACGTGCCTGGGCGTGCGGGGTATGCACCCCCCAGAAACCAAAATACCCCCAGAATTCAATTTTTGAAAATTTTCGTTGTTTTTTTCGCAATTTTTAATGCCAATGGATAGTGCTCGTTGAGAAACGTTGAAAAATGTTGTTTTTCGCCATACCACCATTTCATTTTTAAGGCCATTTTTTGACCTTTGAAAAAAATTTGCACCATCCCCCTCCTAGGACTTTGGTGGCGCCCACCTATGCTTACCATTATAATTTCATAAGTTACGAGATTGAAATAGAAAAAATCATATAATCTTGTTTTCTGTGGACATTCATAAAGTGGCCCAGGTTTCTTTAACTGCATGAAAGCTAATCATTGCGTCGAAGAAATAACAACATAACTACGAAGAAACAGACACTTGCGAATAAATCCTGAGCAATAAAATCATTAATAAATCAAGGAATACACAAAACGTAAAAATGAGCTCCAATCTAGTCTCATAAATTTAAACCCATTTTGAAAAAAGTGAAGAAGAATACATTTTAAGATAACAACTGAGCTTACCCATACATACATACATGGGCAGCACCCAAACTCTGGAGGTCTGGGTGGTGTGAAACCAACAAGAATTCAAAAAACATGTTAAAAATTCAATTGTAGGGGGTTTTATCGATTTTCGAGGGTCTATTATATTCTCGGAAGTCTAGACCATAAATAGGCAGTAGCCAAATTCTGGGGGTCTGGGTGGTGTAAAACTGACAAAAAGCCCAAATATTCAATTCTGGGGGGTTTATCAGTTTTTAGGGTACATCAGACTCAAACCACCGAACCATACAAGAACATGGGGTTGAGGGGTATTACCACACCTAGGCGTCGGGGTTTGGGGGTATGCAGCCCCCGAGAAACCAAAATATTCCCCCAGAAATCAAAATACCCTCCGGGATTCAATTTTTGAATTTTTTTGTTTTTTACGCAATTTTTTGATGCCAATGGATAGTGCTCGATGATGAGAAACGTTGAAAAATGGTGTTTTTTTCGCCATACCACCATTTTTAAGACTCTTTTTTGACCATTGAAAAATCTTACACCCCCCCCCCCAAATTTTGTTGCTGCCCACGTATGGGTATTACCCCCTCCAGAGCTCTGAAAAACTGATAGCTATACAGCCATTTTGGCCGAAAAAGCATTGCTATACAGCTTTCCTTAGGCTCATAAAATGGGCTATATAGCCTTTTTAGGCTCAGAAAACTGGCTATATAGCCTTTTTTAGACTCAGAAATGCTATATAGTTGTACTTTCTGGGTTACGAAATTATATATAGCTATTTTATCGACTCCCGGAAGGGCTAAATAGCTATTTTCAGTCCAAAAAGGCTATATAGCTATGTTTGTGAGTACAAAAAGCCTATATAACTAATTTTCTGAGCCCAAAAAAGCAATATAGCCAATTTTCTGAGCCCAAAAGGACTATAGAACCGTTTTTACGAAACTCGCATGCGCACCTAGGCCCCAAACCCCATTTGACCCTCAATCACCCACGCCCACGTGTGCTTACATCGCAATTGTGAATAGAGTCCATAGCCAGCAGATCGTTGCCGTGCCTTAGTTGGAAAATTAGCATATCTTCGACGCCTTTCAACATTTCCATTTGCTCCTGATCCTCGGCTGGACAAACCTTCACCAAATTTTGCATCATTAACGTATATTTGCCAATACGTTGCACCGGTTTCAGTAAATACGACGACAAATCCATTTTGTCATTTAGAGCGAGCTGTTTTTTCTACATTAAAAGACACATATGTGCGTTTTATTGCACTAAATTACAGAAATACATACATACACATGGGAGGGGTTATTGCCCCCCCACCATCTTAAGGGTCAACCGAGCAGGTACTGTCAGGCGATTTTGAGCCGATAGTATGTTTTTTGCATCATTTTTGAAGTCAAAAGCAGTAAAAACGTCAAAATTTTCCCGGCACTTCGCGCCAGATTAGCACTTTTAAGTACTTTTTACTCAAAAAGCGCCCAAAATTGATAATTTTTGCATTTTTCAGTGTTAGAAGTGATATAATCCAGTCAAAATGAACTAAAAATGCTTTTAAAATGTGATATCAACACGAAAAAATGTTTTATAGACTATTTTGACCATTTTGATCGTTAAAGGAGCAAAAATCGTGTTTCGGACTTTGGAATCCCCCTGCCGACCCTGACCTTGTGCACCTATGCAATAATAGACAATAGAGAATTAAGTATTACGCACACATGATCTTGGAGGGCGGGTTTCAACCCTTCCTCAGAAAAATCCCCCCCCAAATTCGCTATTTTGTCGAAAATTTCTAAAAATTTGCTGAAAATTCGTATGAAAGGTGCTTTTTTAAGCGTTATCTATTTGCTCAAAGTGTCAAATTTTTCGGCGCTTCGCGCCATGCAGACATGTGTTGACTATGTTTTGTTCAATTTATTCGATTTTTTTTATTTTTTTCGAATTTCTTTTTTGATTTTATGCTTTAGAAAGATCGCGCATCGTCAGAAACGCCAAAAAACGATGTTTCCGACGCGTATATATCATTTTTTGGCCCAAAAATGCACTTAAAAATTTCACTCCCCTTCCCCCAAAATTCGCATGCTATGCACGTCTGGTATTAAACAGTGTTTTTCTAAAGTCTTTGTACATTTTGTACCCAAAAATTTTTGGGTACTATAATATAGTACGGTAGCGATTCTAGTGTGGTAAAAACAGTTGTTCGATCTTTGGTAGTGTATTTGAGCTAATTTCTGGGTTTCTGATGGCGAAAATCACTAAGAATCGTCTTGAAACGGCGCAAGACATTTTTCCATTCTAGATGCAAATTCTGCTAGTATAAAGCTATATAGGACAGACAATTACTCATTTCGGAGCAAAGTACCGTAAATTTTTGGGAATTTCGTACCTTTTTACACTTTTTATCTTCCCAAAAAATCGTTGTGCACGTACAAAGACAGTCTCAAACAGTCTTTGTACATCGAGAAAAATCTTTACCGCATACAAAAAAAACATTTGCATTTAGTAGTAAAGAAGACCAACAAATAAAATGAAAAAATAACAATTAAATATACAGCAGCTGAAGGTTGTCAAACGGATGAAATATTTATTTTTTGTCCATAATAATCTTTTTCTATATGATATTTTTGCCTACATCACATTGCGAAATACTAAAATTCTGAGGGCTGTGAATTCTGTGGGTATGTAGGTAAAATTTTAAATAGGTTTTTTTCGGGCTCAAACCTAAAAAAAAATTACGAAAAAATTAGAAATTTCGAAGAAATTGAACAAAATGAAGTCAAAAATGAGAATATGGCGCGAAGCGCCGAAGAATCGACACTTTTGAGCAAGCAGATACTTAAAAACGCTTTAAAAATAAAAAAGTACCTAAGAAATTTTTGGAATTTTTTAGAAAATCGTCAATTGCGCAAGGTAAAAATATTTCTGGGGGTGAATACTTTCCTAGGAGAGTGAAAACTCCACCCCAATCCACAAGACAAGATCATGTATGGGGCCTGGAAGTGAGGAAAAATGGTGGTAGGAACAAAAAACAACTTTTCACGTTTTTCATCAAGCTGCACATACATATGTCCATCTATTGGTATAAAGCATCGTGAAAAAACGAAAAATTTCAATGATATGTAGAATTAAGGAGTCAGCGGCACACCTGGACGTGGGGGTTAGGAAGTATGCACCCCCAGAAACCAAAATACCCCCAGAATTCAATTTTTAGTATTTTTCGCAATTTTTTGATGCCAATGGATAGTGCTCGATGAGAAACGTTGAAAAATGGTGTTTTTTCGCCATACCACCATTTTTAAGGCCATTTTTTGACCATTGAAAAATCTTGCACCCCACCCCCCCGAATTTTGGTGCCGCCATGAGCGTAAGTGGCAAACTGAAGCACCTTGAAATAGCTGCTGCCATATTCGGCCATCAACGCATCTGCTTTGGGCTTATTTTTGCTATACAAAGCGTACAAATGAAACCTGGCTTTATGACGCATAAAGCACCTCGAAACATGCCATTCTGAAATATAAAAAAGTGCTGCCGTCAAATGTAAATATTTTTACGAGTTGGATTCGTAAACAATGCGAGTTGATAAAGCAAAAGTGAATTTTGATGGCTAAGCAATCAGAGACGAGGAAGCTTAACAAATAATTGCAGTTCAGAAAAAATCTGTTTACGAAATCGATTTTTCATAAAATTGCTAGCAATAGAAAACAAGTTTGGCAATTATTTGTATACACAAGTGATAAAAAGACTGGCGGGAATTGATGACGAGCAAATTCGGATATTAACTGCAGCTCAGAGTTAACCAATTAAGCGTCTCTACTTAAAACGGAGTGAAAGTAAACGACAAACAACAATTCTTGCAGTAAAAGCAAATATTGGACAAAACTTCAAAAAACGCAAAATACGAATTATGTAATTGATAATTCTTGGAGGGACTATTTTTGGATAATTAAAACGGACCAAACGTGAATAGGTCAAAATTTATTTTCGAAAAACAATTCTTTTAATTTGGAAGGAACCAGCGCTAACACATTATTAAAGACAACATTTGGTTATGTATTGTGTTGTTCAAAAGTTTAAAGTGTCCCATCTTATTTACCTAAAGACTCGGAAGACTTCAGACAATGTCGCATCAGATCGGGCAAGAAACTTGAGACATGAAATTCATAGATCTTCTCTAAATTGCCAAATATTACCGCTCGTTTTCCAGCCAAGTGTTTAGGCAAATCTAGACTTCGCATTTCGGGAATGTAATTCTGAAGATACGAGTAATTCTCAGGCACGTAGCTGGCCGTCCTATTTCGGGGGGGGGGACCAACACCAATCTTTGGGGGACTAAGCCCAAAAGGGCCAAAAATAGCACAAAATAACGTTTAAAGAGTCCTATTCTTCCGATTTTTCTGAATTTGGGGGGTCCGAACCCCCCCCATTCCCTCAGAGATACGTGCCTGGTAATTCTATAGAACATTTATGTAGCTTATTTCACAGAAATCGATTAAATAGGCTACATAAGTTTGAATGAAATCTTCTCAATTCACATATATAAAAACAGTGGAATAAATTCAATCGCGTAACGTGTTATAAAACCAATGTAAGAGATTCATTTTTTGCCTAAAAACAGCTTGAATGTAAAGCACACAGAACGGCTGTGACCATACCTGGCTGTGGTGGGTTTAGGGGTATGCCACCCTCAGAAACCAAAATACCCACAGAATTCAATTTTTGAAAATTTTTTGTCTTTTCGCAATTTTTTGATGCCAATGGATAGTGCTCGATGAGAAACATTGAAAAATGGTGTTTTTCGCCAAACCACCGTTTTTAAGGCCATTTTTGACCTTTGAAAAAAATCTTGTGACCCCCAGAACTCTGGTGCCGCCCACCTATGGCTTGACTCGACCAGTCGTGGATTCCAAACTTCATAAAAATAATTGACAATCCGTAACTTGTTTTTGCTGTATGTTTTGTCCGGATTATCCATTGCTGCACATTGTCTGTATATATGATCAGACATGCATGTGGGGGGTCTTAAGACCATCCAAATGGAAAACGAAAAATTCTCCCGGGAAAATGAGGCAAAATGAAGGCATAAAAACAGATGAAAATTGAAAATTTTCTTTAAAAGTGCTTTAAATTGACCACCCTTCTCAGACCGGCTGACCCCACCCAGATCGGCCATGCTAGGCATCTATGTACTTAACTATACATATAAACGCTCTTAATTGTGGGAAGGAGTCCCCGACCATTTTTGAGAGCTTCACCGAAAAAATCGAGGGGTCAATATTTTCTGACTTTGGAGAATAGAGAATATGGGGACGACCGCATTCGAATGGAGGGTCACCAATCCCCCTGTTACATGTAAACACACGACGAAGAATGGTACTTAGTGGTCGACGAATGCAAAAACTGCAATTAGTATCTTAGCTATGTACGATACACGTCCTTGGAACACCTGGGCGTGGGGGGTTTGGGGTATGCACCCCTCCCATCGAGAAACCAAAATACCTTCCAAGCATTCAATTTTTTTGAATTTCTGTTGTTTTTCTCGCAATTTTTTGATGCCAATGGATAGTGCTCGATGAGAAACGTTGAAAAATTGTGTTTTTTCGCCATACCACGATTTTTAAGGCCATTTTTTGACCTTTGAAAAATCTTGCATCCCCCCAGAATTTTGGTGCTGCCCATGTATGGTCCTCGGGATTCGAGAGTTTAAATCCCCATGAAAAAACTGCCCTCTAGCTCCTTATAAATGTTACGCACCCCCAGAATTTTTGACTTTCCAAAAACAGAAAATGTACTACTTTTAGCGTTTGTATCGATCTTTTGCTTAGAAAGGAGACATAAATCTTTGCCAGCCGTTTTCAGACCATATTTCAGTCCAAATTAATTAAATTTTCGAAAAAGTTCTTCAATAAATATCTTAAATGGAAAGGGTATCGTCCGGAAAGTCAAAAATATCGTTTCTGCTGCCTACCTCTAATTTTTTGAGGCGAAATAGGCACTTTACACAAATTTTGTGAGGTCGACCAGACCCGGGCGTGGGAGTTCGGGGGGTATGCACTCCTAACTCCCCAGAATAGCAAGATTCAATTTTAAATTTTTTGTTTTTTTTCACAATTTTTTGATGCCAATGGATAGTGCTCGATAAGAAACGTTTAAAAATGGTGTTTTCTCGCCATACCACCATTTTTAAGGCTATTTTTTGACCTTCGAAGAATATTGCACCCCCGGAATTTTGGTGCCGCCCACCTATGAGGCTAACCCCAAGAATTTCACCACTAGGCATGTCCGGTCAATCCGTTGCTCACCTCAATGACGTACTGCAGGCTACGAATGTAAGCGATTTCCGTTTGCAGCAGCTCGTTAACCACGTTATATTTCATTCGAACGCTAGGCGACGCGTCCGGCGGCGGCGTTGGTAGGCGAAATCGCGAGTCATTCAGCTGCGCGATCTATAAATAAAATAAAACAAAAAATAACTAAAACAAAACGAAAGAAATGAATAAATAAATAAATAACCGGTGATGTCGTCGACCATGGATAGATTTCGACGCTGAGCAGATCGTTCGACGACGACGCCGAAGAAGATAGCGTCGACGATGGCCGTTGCTGATCCGATTTTGAAACGATCATTCGACGAATAGACGAACGCGCTATAAGGACAAAAACGAATTACTAATTAAAATTAAGATTTTATAACAATTTTCTTTAAAAATTTATTTGTTTTTAAATTGATCAGAAAAAACAATACCTCAGCAGTCCCCAGTCCCCACTATACGTGATCTGGGGGTAGAATGGGTGCTTTTCACTCCCCCTCCACCGGAAAAGTTCTCACCCCCTTAGTAATTTATTCACCCACCCACAGAATTTGCGATTTCCCGAAAAATTTGTAGAAAACAGGCTGTTTTAAGCGTTTTCAGCCATCTTTTTTGCTCAAAAATGTCAATTTTTCGACGCTTCGCGCCATATCCTCCTTTTTTCGACTGTAGTTTGTTCAATTTATTCGATTTTTTTCATTTTCTCACCTTTTTCGGTCGCAGAAAAAATAAGGCATCATCACAAACGCCAAAAAATTTTGACGCGCATATTCATCGTTCCTGCACCCCAAAAAAAGCATTCAAAAATTCCACCTACCCCCCCCCTAAGAATTTCCATGCTATGTACGTCTGGTCCCCACCAGCTATTTTTGAGGGTATAAATATGCCATAATATAAATATAATAATCGTACCGGAATTAGGGCGCATCAAATCGTTCGATGACGTCATCAGCGACGCGGACGCCGACGCTTGTCGCCGATGCGACGTCAATTTCGCGGGCAAGCGACTGGCGCATTGAAGCGACGACGACGACGCCAACCATTCTTTGAAGAGCGGCGGCGGCGGCTCCGAGCGCGAATTCGCGACGGCGAAAGCGGCCGGCGGTGCCGTCGGAGCCGCGAACGGCGGCGGCGAATCGTCGTCGTCGTAGCGATCAATCGATAAATCGCGAAACGCCCGAGATTCTTCGTTATTCATCAGCGTCGAATTGACCAATGGGAATGGGCGACCGGAACTGCGCGACGAATAGGAATCGAGACTGCGCAGCGAATCGTCGTCGATCGAATTAGATCCACTAGAGAATGCGCAGTAAAGACGAAATAAACAAAATAAAAGCTAAGCATAAATTAAAAATGACATGAAAATAAAAAAACTAAACAAATCAGAAATGAGTCCATACACGATCTTGGGTGTTGGGGGGTTTAACGTCTCCGTAAAATTTTTCGGCCCCGCCAGGATAGGCGATTTTCTAAGAATTTGCAATAAGTTGCTGTTTCAGGCAGTGTTTTTTAGCGCCACCCCCATGAGCGCAACCGCTAACGATGTTCTGAAGCCATTAGCGCCATGAAATCCTCATCAGCGCAACGATAAATCGTATGTTTTATGATCTTATGTACACAAAGAGTTTTTATATGCAAATTTTTGCATTTGCGCTAATGATCCAAATTTTTCATTAGCGCGGGGCCAGTTTCATTAGCGGGCGCTAAAAAACGGTGGATTTGAAGCGTTTTTTGCTATCTGTTTGACCAAAAGTATGAAATTTTCGCCATATACTGATTTTTTTGACTATATTATGTTCAGCTCAATCGATTTTTTTGGTATTTTTTAGGAATTTGATTTGTCTTTTTATGCTCTAGAAAGAGAGAGGATGGTTAGAAACGCCGAAAAACGATTTTTTAGCATACTCAGTTTTCGAGCCCAAAAAAAGCACATTAAAGCTCAACCCCCCAGAATTCCCATGCAATGCATGTCAGGATATGAATTCAAATTTCGAATTTTCCAACCTTTTTTTTGAAAAAATAAATAAATTCAGCAAAGTTAAGCATTTATACATTTTCTGACTTTTGTCAATAATACTTGCTTAAGAAAACTCACGTGGCATGCTTTGAAAAAGGAATAATGGACGTTTTCGTTGAAAATTCATGTAAGATAAAGATGGGGAGTGGAGTTCATTCAATCTTAGCCGTCGCCTAACCCTATCCCCACAAAAAAGGCTGGGATTCTTATCCTGTCCCAAATTTTGGGCAAAAATTAACCTTAACTATGATTAAATAATTAATTAAAACAATGAGAGTACGTAATTTTCGATTAAGTCTTATATTTTTTATCAATAAAAAAGACAAAACGAGTCAAAATAGAATAAAAAACTTTAGAAAATGCAGTTTTAACTTATTGAAGCAAAGCATCACATTGTATACGCTATTCCTGTATTTTCGTATTTTACCAACAAAAAAGTTCGTACCCTTAGATTTACTGAGTCCCACCTTGCCATCATTTGTGGACCAAATAAAAAGCGCCAAATTAATGAATTTCTATTTATTTAATCCTAAAAGTAGCATAGCTTCAGTCAAAATGGGCTAAGTGTTGAAAAAGGCGGGTTTCCATACAAAAACTTGTTATACAAGCAGACTGAATTAACAGTAAGTACTACAGACGCACGGCAAGACCGGTCTGGGAAATCGAAAGCCGGTCTAAGAGGTCAAAAATTTGGAAGTGTTTTGGGCCAAACAGACCTAAAAAACCGGCATAAGTAAGCTAAGATAAGGTTAAAACTTTGTTATTACACAGATTTCTGATAAATTCAAAGCACTTTTAAAGAAAATTTTAAATTTCCGTTCATTCTTGGCCTTCATTTTGCCTCATTTCCCCGAAAAAGTTAACATTTTTTCCATTCTGGAAAGTCCTAAGCTAGAACCCCAACCGGCGAACGACCGGGCCCAAAAAAACGGGCCCGGGCCTCAAATTTTCTGCCGGGCCCGGGCCTACATATATGTGTATAAGCCTATGCATGCATGTCCACTTTATAGGGTGACAGTGAAGCCTCTTCCTTCATAATATATCAGTAATTAGAAATTGTAAGTTGGAGCAGGACAAAATTAGTCGAAATTAGAAATGCTATGATGAGCAAAAAAATCAAAAAAACAAATCATTTCAGAAATTTTACTAAGCAGATCAAGCCGTTCGCCACTTTTGAATTAAGCAGATCGTAGGCTGGCGGATCTAGGATTTTTCCTACGGAAGTGACCGTATCCCAACTATTAGTATAAAATTATCTTTTAGAAATAAAAATCAAAAAATCTTGATTTGAGTTTACAACACTTTTGAATTAAACAGATCGTAGGCTGGCGGATCTAGGATTTTCCTACGGAAGTGACCGTATCCCAACTTTTCCAAGAACAGTCAAAAATAGGTCCAAAAAATTTGCCCTTAACGCGCGAAATAGCTTTTTTAATGTTTTTTTATTGTATATTTTTATATTAAATCACTTTTGACGCAATATTTTTTCCTTAGAATTTTTAAATTTCCGACAATTTTGTGCGAAAAAAATCATTAATTTCTTTGACTTTAAAAGAATCGGGCGCGAAGCGCCGAAAAATTTGTGAAATTAAGGCGGATAGACGTCTAGAAGCATGATTTCTACTCGCTTGATTTCCAGTACTTATAGCATTCGAAATTTTTGATTAAATATAGAAGAAAACTATGAAAAATGAGCTGTTTCTGCCGTAGTAAAATTGTTTTGAAACCTACATGAACAGAAAAATGGCTCCCAGGTTCGCCAAGAAAAGCAAATAGTTAAATGTCATTAGCCATAGGTGCCTATCCGGCGCGACAGCGCCGGAAAAATCTGAGAAATTGTGGTCTCTAGACGGCCAAAAATCATTGGGAACTGCATATCCATTACTTCATCTCGCCAAATGTTTTTGGCCAATAGAGGCGGCAGCCGCCCTTCACTCCGCCTTCCTTAAATCCGCCCCTGACCGTAGGACATTTCTTTCAAGTTGTATTTGATAAACAACATTAGTTTTCATGATTTTTCGGTACACAGATTATTCAGGCACTGTTTCTAAGCTTTTTTTTTGATAAAATTAAAACAAAAATATCTAAATTAAAAACCTCAAACCTAAAAAATCCCCAGAATCTTAAGGAACAACTCTAAATTTTGAGGAAAATCCTCATGCTGACTTTACGTACATAGAAACGGGTCGCTTGATAAGAGATGGATAACAGAGAATGCACTTTTGCAATAGTATAGGAATGAGATTTAATAGCTGCCGAGACGAGTAAAATTTTGTGAACAGAAGGCTCACTCTAAATCAACGAGGCAGCCTTTGCTTGCATAATGTTATTCTTTGAGGTAACAAAAATATACAAGCTGGTACGAAGAGTGCACGTTGTGCTGAATAACGAAATGTAACGAATATAATATTTCAGGCCCGGCCCTTAAAAACCGGGCCCGGGCCCGGACGCCCGAAGACCGACCCGGAGTACCCGGTCGATCCTACCCCCAACCCCCCCCCGTGCATGTCTGATTAGTACTCACCTTTCCAATGTTTCTAGGCTAAGGCGATGCCGATTTGAAATTGTCTCCAAATTAGATGGCGAAACATGTTGAGCGCGATGACAAGCTTTGAATCGGGAGTTAACATTAACGTCTGATAACAGTTGATGTTTCGAAGAGGAGACGGCTGCCTCGGGATCGGATGTTGCGTATTCCAGAAATTCCGATTCCGTCCCACAAATTGTTGATTTTTCACACACTGCCTCAATTTTGTTCAGCAAATCACGCCTTTCAGCGAGTCGCTCTTGTAAAGCATCATTTTCGGTCTAATAATGACAGAATTCAGCGGAAAAAGGATTTCGAGAAAAACATGAACGTCAAATTAGTGTATTAATGACTGAAAGTACTAAGCGTAATTATCTATAGCCTATTTCGCGGAACCTTGTGCGTGGATCACAATTCGCCAGTCAACGTAAATCGATTCCAAAAGTGGTTTAAAGTGAAGCAACAGTCACAATACTGCGCATTTAAATTGATGAGCAAATAAGGTTTTATTAGACAAAATTTTATTACTGTAGGCTGCGTAGAAACCACTTTGGTGGCTACTCGTTTGACCGATGAAAACTAATTTACACGCAAAAGGTTCCGTGAAATATACTATAAGGATTTTACGACGAGAAGGGCCGCTGACTAAAAGTATTTATTTTATTTAGACACCGATATGACAGCGAAGTATGGAAAGCGGGATCCAGAAAGGATCTGCCTGCTCATACATGCACATGAGGGGGGTGATGGGAAGGGGAATTACCTCCCGCTGGTGCGTCAGCCAGACAGGTACTGTCCGGCGATTTTGAGCTGATGGAACGTGCTTTGAGTCATTTTTTAGGTCAAAAGCAGTGAAAATTTCAAAATTTTTCCGGCGCTTTGCACTGGATTAGTACTTTTACGCGCTTTTTACTCAAGAAAACGCCCAAAATTGATAATTGTTTTCATTTTAGCGTTAAAAGTGAGATAATGCACAGTCAAAATGAACTAATAATGCGTCAAACATACGACATTACCACGAAAAAACGTTTTATAAGCTATTTTGACCATTTAGATCGTTTGAACAGCAAAAAAATCGTGAACGTCAAATTTACTGTCTTGGATTTCTGGGATTTCACCCCCCATCCCCTGCCGACCCTGATCTTGTGCATCTATGTGTCCGTTATAAACTTTGGATCTGTCTAATTTCTACTTCAAACTAAGGATAAAAAAGTTAAATCGGCTCTTCTTTCCGTTCTACAAGCTTCATGCTAAACAATTAAGAAATGGAAGTTTTTGGATTAAAAGAAATATACAGGGTGGCCCAGAAGAAGGGGTACCCAATGTTCCTAAATAATGTTACAGACGCAGGATTTAGAATTAGGCAGTCAAGCGGTATCTCTAAGTCTTGTGCATGGGATTTTGACGTGTGATCCCGGTACTCTATCCCTCTCCGGTACACGCTTACTTGGCAAAATATTTTTAAAACCCTTGCTTTTCAAAATGGGAAATCAGCAAACAGAAAAAGCTCAAGCTTAAGATTATTATTCCCACACTTTATTAACGTAAAACCGCTTTTTCAAGTATTACCGCACATAATGCGCAGGAGAAGTCGTAAAAGATCGCGATTCTTTATGGTAAATAAAATACTGTAACATCAAGAAACATTTATTTGTTCAAAAGACACTGTTAATCATTGTTCTATCAGCATACCTATCGTAATCATTCTGTGATGCATATATCCTTTTGTTCAGTTGCTATTTCGTCATATACAATTATTTTATTTATTTATTCACGTATATTTCTTCTGAAAAAATGCTTTCTCCTTCTTTTTCTTCATCAACTCTGGATCAATTTTGCGTAATTTCTACGTGATTTATTACTTATAATAGTATGTAAATACAGAACGGTTTTATAAGTTGCAAAAACTTTTTATTTTTTGGCAGAAATTGCATTTCAAAAGGATAAATGTGGAATTTTTAGGCGGTTCGCGCCGTTTTAAGACGATTCTTAGTGATTGTTGCCCTTAGAGACTCAGTAGCTAAAATACACTACCAAAAGTCGAACAACTCTGTTTTTACCACACTAAAATTACTACTGTACCATATTACAGCACCCAAAAATTTATGTGAACAAAATGTACAACGACTTTTGAAGACCATCTTTGTACATGTACAAACGGACCTTGTACAAAAAAACACTGGTCAATAGTGAGGTGGATTATTATGCGGAAAATACCACAGTGAGATCATTTTCTGGAATCGACGCTTTCTGCTGATCTTCCGATGAACATTGCTCATTCTCTTCTATTAGGCAATCTAGGCTGCGCCTCAGTTTCGCCAACTTTCCATTGCACATTCTGGCAATATCTCGAAGTGCAATAGCGGAATGAGAGCCTAAGGGGCAATATCAGATATAGATGAGCAATGCAAAATGCAGAACGTCATGTCCTAATAAAATTTGCGGAATAAGAGCGAGAAGAAGAACGCGAGAAGTAACGAGCAGCGGAAACCCCGCTGCTCAATTTCAAAAATGCGAGGGAACATGACTTAAGCCACAAACCCAGAATTAAGCGCGTGATATCCTTGTATGCTCATTAAGTAATGAAGCTGTAACATCAGCCAACAGGTTGAACGTAAATTATTCGCCTGAACTACTTATTTGGTGCATTAATGATAATATGAGGGTCGGAGGCATTAGAGCGATACTATTCACAAGCGCGACAGTAATCAGAAGCGCGACACACCTTTGCCTATTACGTTAATATTATTCACATGATGTTTTTCTTTAGGATTCACTTGCCTATGCATGCAATAATGTAAAGCAGACGTATATTTGATACGAAAACTAAAATGAATTTTAAGTAGTTCTAAACGCTCTGTCCCGATTCCCCGACCGTCCCGATTCTCCGACCATCCCGATTCTCCAACCGTCCCGATTCTCCGACTTTCCCGATTCCCCGACCGTCCCGATTCTCCGCCCAATGCTAAGAGAGGTTATTTTAAGATTCGCGAAAATCTCGTTTCTCCGACCGTCCCGATTCTCCGCCCGTCTCGATTCTCCGCCCGTCTCGATTCTCCGACCGTCCCGATTCTCCGACCGTCCCGATTCTCCGACCATCCCGATTCTCCGACCGTCTCGATTCTCCGACCGTCCCGATTCTCCGACTTTTCCTGATTCTCCGACTACAGATTCAAATGTGACAGGTGGCATAAACCACATGTCAATCAACTGCTGAATAGCGGTTGCACATACATGTAAGGAAGGACTTATTAAGAGATTGAATTATTATTTAATTTTACGGATTTTTTATTAACAGTATTATTTTTGTCATTCAGTAAAATTGGAAGTAATTTTTTTCTGACATTACAATAATTCGTTTCATTTTTGACTTTAAAAGTGAGAATAAACAGAAGTTACATCAAAGTATATCTCCTTGCCTAGCTCAGACTTTTTAGTATTAATGCAGTTATATACCTTTTGTATGTCAAACGTCTTGAAAACGACGCTAAATATTTTTTGTCAAATTTGCATTCATTTTTTGTTTCTATTTTTATAAGTCAGAGCAGAGTTTCATCGTATTCGTTACGCTGGTTAATCGAATAAATATGTATCCATGTACCTATATAAGTGGTCGATTGAATAAGTATATATGTATGTACATATCTGTACGCAAAACACATATATGCATGTTATGTACATGCGTGGGATGCGTTCGTAGGTACTGCATTATAAATCGTGCAATGCAGTCGTAGTCAAAACTTGTCAAATCTTACCATGGTCGGAGAATCGGAATGGTCGGAGAATCGGGACGGGTGGAGAATCGGGACGGTCGGAGAAACGAGATTCTCGCGAAGTTGAAAAAAACTCTTTTAGCATTAGGCGGAGAATCGGGACGGTCGGAGAATCGGGAAAGTCGGAGAATCGGGAAAGTCGGAGAATCGGGACGGTCGGGGAATCGGGATGTTCAGGACAACCGGGACGGTCGGGGAATCGGGATGATCGGAGAATCGGGACACAATCGTTCTAAAAAGTAGGTACCTACCAGACATACACAGTATAGGAATTCTTGCAGGACTGAAATTAAAAAGTGTCTTTTTGGGCTAAAAAATGGTATGTACGCGTCAAAAACATCGTTTTTCGGCAAGTTTCTGACGATGCTCTATCTTTGTAGAGCATAAAACACAAACAAAATTTGAAAAAAAATCAAAAAAGTCGAACAAATTGAGCAACAAATAGTCAACAGATGAGTATAATGGCGCGAAGCGCTCGAAAATTGAACACTTTTAGCAAATCAATAGCTAACAACGCTTAGAAAAGCACCTTTTCAACAAATTTTTAGGAAAATTTTGAGAACTATCGAAAAATTGCGAATTCTAGGGTAGTGAAAAGATTTCTGTGGGGGGCAGTGTTTTTCTTTTGTACAAGGTCCGTTTGTACATGTACAAAGATGGTCCCTAAAAGTCTTTGTACATTTTCGTACACACAAATTTTCGGGTACTATAATATGGTACAGTAGCGATTTTAGTGTGGCAAAAACAGAGTTGTTCGACCTTTGGTTACGTATTTTGGCAATTTATAGGTTTCTAAGGGCAAAAATCAGTAATAATCGTCTCAAAACGGCGCGAAGCTCAAAAAATTTGGCATTTTTCCTTTCAAAATGCAATTTCTGAAAGTATATAAGATATATAGAACACACAGTCGGTCATTTCGGCGCGGAGCGCCGAGAATTTCTGCGAATTTCGAACCTTTTTTTGCAGTTTTTGCCTTCCAAAAAATCTTTGTACATGTACAAAGACGGTCCCAAAGTCTTTGTACATCGCGAAAAATCTTTGCCGAATACAAAAAAACCGTGGGGAGGAATTTTTCTGGGGCTGATTTCCCCTAAGGTCATATAATAGCACCTACCCCATGCAACAGTACTTGAGTGTTTTCCGCATTGCTTTCCGTGCAGCACGAAGCCCTTTTGCGCAATTTAGCAAAATAATGAATAATGGAGAAGCAGAGTATAATTTGAGTAATAAACTTGAGAAATCCTTGATTAAACTTGAATCAATCAGTAATCCTGGGAAATTTTATCAGATACACAAGCAAAATCACTCGTATTATGTACAGGCATGTATCTCCAAAAGGTATGCACCCTCTGTACATGGGCAACAGCCAAATGTTGGGGTTCTGGTTGAGTTGGGAAATTGGCGAAAATCCCCAAAATTCAATTCTGGGGTCTACCAGATTCTCGATGGGATCTATCTAGCTTCCCCCCCATAAAAATCCTCTCCTACGCCATATAATTAGGAAAGATTTATATGGATGGAGGAAAAACACACAGCTCCTCAATTATCATGAGATAGCTGTTTTTCTAACGAATTATGCTCTTCTGAATAACGTCGCGTTTATAAGTCCTAATCGAATATGAGCCGATTTGCGGGGTAGGTGCATACGTGGGCGGTACCAAAATTCTTGGAAGGGTGCAAAGACATTTTCAAAGGTCAAAAAATGGCCTTAAAACGGTGGTATGGCGAAAAACACTATTTGTCAACGTTTCTCATCGAGCACTATCCATAGGCATCAAAAAAAAGCAAAAAAAAACAGAAAAATTTCAAAAAATTGAATTCTTGGGGGTATTTTGGTTTCTGGGGGGTATTTTGGTTTCTGGGGGTTCATAACCCCAAACCCCTTACACCCAGGTATAGGTAGGTGGCACAAGCGCTAACGTGAACAGAGCCGCTAACTACGGGTAGAGCACAACCGCTGATTAGTACACTACCGCTAAGTAGTGCACAACCGCTAAAGTAAGCGTATTGTCAATCTAAAGCCTATGTAATGTACGAGTATGCTATTCCTTTTTCATTTGTGTCTAAAGTTGAAAAAACAAGTCATTTTGTATAGAGCTACTTTTTAACTAAGTAGTTATATGACTTTATTGTCCATTTAATGTTCTGAAATTCTTAATTCATTAGTATGATTCATCAGATTGAAGGTTCTCATTGTAAAATAAAGGGCTTTCAATGAAACGAACCACCACAACATTATCATGACCGCCTAAAATCGACATAAACCCGTAACATGTATTTGACAATAAAAAATTAATTCAATCTATTTCACCTAATGCAAAAATTCGCATTAGAAATTCGGGATACGGCGTTTATGCACCAACCCTGAATTGTGAAAATTAGATGCTGATTTTTCCGCAAGGATAGAAATTTAGAAAACAATGCGTCCACCTCGTTTTTTGTCTAATTTGGCTGCAATTTAAGTTTATCAAAATTTGTATCATTTTTTTATTAGCACTCTCAGTCTGTATGCATTGTGTAGTGGCCCTGTTACGATTAAAATAGTAAAAATTATAATAAACAACTAGTCGTTTTCATAATAAAATTATTTCATCACATTATTCATGCTTTTCTTAAGTTGAATAAATATGTCGTTAACACTTAAACATTAATTTAGATACTGTTTAGATCATTTTTTAGAATTAGTGGTAGTCATACCTGGGCGTGGGGGGTTTGGGGGTATGCACCCCCCCAGAAACCAAAATACCCCCAGAATTCAATTTTTTGAATTTTTCGTTTTTTTAGCAATTCTTTGATGCCAATGGATAATGCTCGATGAGAAACGTTGAAAAATGATGGGTTTTTTCGCCATACCACCATTTTTAAGGCTATTTTTTGACCTTTGAAAAATATTGCACCCCCAGGATTTTGGCGCCGCCCACCTTTGGTGGTAGTGTACTAGTTAGTTCTGCACTAGCTTAGCGGTTATGCAATAGTTAGCGGTTGTGCACCCCAATCGATTTGCGCCACTAATACGCGGCACAAATTAAATACGTAGATGGCATTCGAAGAACATCAAATAAATAAGCGAAATTAAGAAATATATGCATGCTGTGATTATTGAAGTTAATGTATAATCCATTATTTGGCTGATGATTTGTTTGGTGCAAATATGAAATTTAGCTGCATAATCAACGCTAAAATTGTATGTGTCGCACGTAAAACTCGGAGAAATAAGCACCGATTGTCAATTGGACTTGCATTTTCGCGAAATAATTATACTTATTTGCAGGTTTTAACAGTGGCTAAGCTGCAGAAATGGGGCTGGGTGGGCTAGTCCTCCCAAAATTTTGGACGTACTGAATGTTTTTTAGAATGGCGACCCACTGGAAAAATTGGAAATTCTTAAAGCGTGTCTGAAAGACCGCTAGAATAAATTTTAGCTAACTTTTTGAGCTAATAAGCCTAAAATTATTGGGCGCTTCGCGCCTCATTTATTTATTTACAACATATTTGTCAATATAATTGAAATCAAATTTGATTTTTAAGATTTTTTTCTTCTCCAATGTGTAGGAGTCGGTGAGAAAAGCTCAAAAACACCATTATTTTTGCCTGCCCATAAGTTGTTGTTGACATAAGGATCCAACTTCAAAATTTTCGCCCCCCTAAATCAGAAAGCCAGCTACCCCACTGGGTTTTAAATAAACTTGAGGAAGTATTTCGCACAAAAATAGTTCTTATCGGGTCGTCATAATCAATAACTAAAAATTATGGGACTCAATGCGAAATCCATGTTTTCTAAACAAAAGAGCTTTGTACATATTATTCAACAATGTATAAAAATACGAATACAATACATATTAAAGTAGCTACGACAAGAACGATTCGCTAATTTTCATTTAATTCTGCTTCAACATTATTGAGCAAAAAACTTGTCTATTAATACATAAAATAGAAAAATAACAGCTTCCAGTGAGCACCGCACGGGCTACGAAAATAAGGTCATACACGACTAAATGTACATACCATGCGAGATTAGGCTTGCAGTTAGCGATTTCATATTAGACCTTCTGTTTGATCAGCAAGTAGGATTATTAAGAAATTGAAGTGCCTAAGCAGTCCTATTTAGGGGGACCAACAGCAATTTTTGAAGGGACTAAGCCCAAAAAGGCCAAAAATTGCACAAAATAACGTTTAAAAAGTCCTATTTTTCCGATTTTTATGAATTTTGGGGGGTTCGAACACCCCCCCATTCCCCGCCCAGAGATACGTGCCTGACAATACTGCTCCATGATTCCTGTAAGAGGATCTAAAATTACTAAACACAACCCAAAAGTTTCACCATTTTTGAACGCCGAATATCATATTCTGAAAAAATAAAATCCACAGCATTTTATATTTAATATAAAATTCTCCTGATATAATCTCGGTAATGATATTTATATGACTTGGGGTCTGGATTATAACGCTGAAATGAATTCTGAGAAAAGTAACAACTTAATACATAGTCTCTCCTGAAAAAATCTAAAGAACGAAACATCGTTTAAAATCTTGAATACAATCGAGAGCTTAGATTTAACACGAATGAGCTTAAGAAGAGGCTAAACCTCTGCGAAAAATGGATTTTCATAATGCGTGAAATTTTCGAATAACAGCGAATGTAAAAATCGGTTCATTTTGCGAATATGTACATGAATATTTTCAAACATCAGCAATTAACAGACAAATCCTGAACACGGATCCAAATACGACATCGACCAAGAAACGAAATAAAATACAAATAGGATTTTAATACCTAGTAAGAAAAGGAAGTAATGTAAAAGAGTCCTACTTGTATGAAAAGGCCTGAATAGAATATAATTAAAATACGGAATTGAGACGATAAGAAAGCAAAAAATATTACATTAGACCACGATTTCTTTTGTATTCGGCAAAGATTTTTCCCGATGTTCAAAGACTTTTCGGGACCGTCTTTGTACATGTACAATGATTTTTGGAAAGACAAAAATTGCAACTAAAATCTAAAATTCGCAAAAATTTCCGGCGCTTCGCGCCAAATTGCGTAATTGTGTGTTCTATGTATCTTAGTAATGGCAGACATTGCATTTCGAAAGAAAAAATATGAAATTTTTAAGACGATTTTCAATGGTTTTTACCCTCAGAGACCCAGAAATTAGCTAAAATACACTACAAAGGGTATTTTTACCACACTAAAACCGCTACTGTACCATATTACAGTACCGAAAATTTGTATGTACAAAATGTACAAAGACTTTTTAGGGACCATCTTTGTACATATATATACAAACGGACCTAGTATAAAAACAGGCACGCATCTCTGGGGGGAATGGGGGTTTCGGACCCCCCCGACTTCTTAAACGTTATTTTGTGCTATTTTTGGTTTTTTTGGCTGAACCCCCCCCCCAAAATTGGTGTTGGTCCCCCCTTAAAATAGGACGGCCAGACGGCCAGCTACGTGCCTGTACAAAAAACACTTGATTAGACCCACACGCTAATTAGCTACCTGCGTAAGACCGGCGTCGAATTCCAGCAAAATGATCGGCAGACGTTGGCGTTAGCTGCTTAGAAGGCGACGCATCGTCGCACGTCAATTGATCCCAACCCATCAGAATGCTATCAAGGTAAATCTGATGATCTGACAGCATTTGTTCCGTCTCGGAACACCTCGTCTCCACTGCCTTCGTTAAGACAGAAGCGCACAAATTATACATTATCTCGAAGGAATTGGGAAGTTGACCCCCAGAATCCACGATTTCCCGAAAATTCGGCCATTTCCACATTTTTAATCTGAAATCGATTATTTTCCGACTTCAACTCAAAAGTCAGTTCAACGTAATTTGACTGCATTTTTATCTTCATACGAGCCTTGCAATAGCTGACAACTTTAAAACTGAATAAATATAAACTCAACGGAAAATTCTTCAGTAGTTTACTCGAGGCCATCACGGGAAATATACGAGTAACAAAATGACTTGCTAAAAAATTTCGCAGTCCCTTCGAGACCTTAAATGCTAATTAAACCACAAAGCACAAACATAACGGTTTGAAATATCGGGTGGGGGTTACGGCCATTTTTAGGGAAATGGGGGGGTAAATGACCTCCTATTTTTGGTCAAAAACGGTGAAAAACGCCTAAAAACGGCCGAAAATTATATTTTGTCCAAAAATCCAGGGTCTAAAATTTCCTGGCCATAAGAAAATTAAAATGGGGGGGGGGGGCGGATGATCGACTTTGGTTGACGAGATCCCCCATCCCCTCGTTACGTGTACCGTCAAACGGGGCTACTTGAGACACTTGATAGAAAAATGATTGTGCTGTATTTAATGTACTCTGTTTGCAACATATTTCTTATGAAATAAATTTTTTATCAGGTAGTTTGATGTCCTCTTTCTAATGGGATTATTTGCAACTCACAGTTTTTCATGTGTGCCTTGAATACCAGGTTTACATAAGTCATGAGCAATCAGATGAATTTTTCATGTAGTCAAACTTTCAATTTTTCCCAAGACCTTATGAAACCACTTGAGATTTACTTTCTTTTTTCTAGCGAGGAATTTCATGGTCTTTGATGTGTTATTTGTCTCATTGCTGTCACGTCACTATTTCTCGAGATATCTTGGATGTCTCAAGTAGCCCCAGCATTCAGATGAAAAGTGGGGCTACTTGAGACAGGCTGAAAAACATCATTAAGACTCTTGTCTTTTTAGATGCGTAATTATAAGCGTAAAGTAGGCGCTCGAGCTTATTGAAATTATTCTAGAGCAGATTTAGATGGAGCTTTACAGTCTCTTAGAGATGGTATGTCACTAAGGGATGCAGCTTCAGCTTATGGAATCTCACGTGCAACACTGGCTCGTAAATTGAAAGCCCAGCATTTGAATGCTCCAGGACACCCGACTGCTTTATCAGTGGAAGAAGCTCTCTTGAAAGATTTCATTATTTTAGTGTCTCAAGTTTGTTCATCTCCAGGACCTCGAGTTAAGTTTCAGTTTCCGGAAAAGGATGACATTTTATGGGTTTCTGCCGGTGAAATTTTGGCCAAGCTGAAAGAACCCCCAGAGCCACAAGGACGTTATTTTGTGATTCGCTCAGAAATTTGCTCGGATATTCAAAAATTGATGCCTAATTGATGCGCCTTGCAAGGACTCAATCTAAATGACGAACATTTTTGTGCCTTTCTTGTCATGCCTTACGTGCAATTTCTCTTAAATGCAACTTATTTCTTCTTATAGTTGCTAAGTAAAGCTTTAAGAAGTCAGAATTTTTTTTAAACAACCCATGTGTCTCAAGTAACCCCTCGAGATAATAATATGATCACCAAAAATCCTTCTGGTACTTTCATCACAGGGTGTCTCAAATAGCCCCAACCTAGGGGCTACTTGAGACACCAATTTTGTTTAAAAAAATATTTCTTCCCACTACACCAATAGATTTGGTGTTTTGCAAACTAACAGCCGAACCTCTTATGAGTAATTTGAAAAAAATTAGTAAAATCTGACAAGTATTCACTGAATAAATCAAATTTCCCTAAAGCAATCTATCCAAAATCGTCTCAAGTAGCCCCGTATGACGGTATGCCACAATTGTTATACTTTCTCAAACTACTCATGTAACAGAACTCAAATTGTGTATACTGCTTACTGTAGCACCTTACTTGACATTGTAAAAGCAGGCGTTCGTCCTGAACCTCATCGGCTATAGCTTTCATACGCTCAAATTTCCTCCTGTTGCTGACCGGATTTTCTAGTATATACTTGTCTAATTTCATCCGAAATTCTAAGATATTTTCGCGCTTTATTGGAGAATTTTCGGCAGCATTAGGCAAATTAAAATTATTGTTAGCCGAAGTGGCCGGAGCGACGGACAACGATTTTTTCAAGTTTGACGTAAACTTTAAGCAATCTAACGCCCATTCGTAGGCCTGACAGAAGAACAGTAGTATTGGCGAAAAAAATGAAAAAGTAAAGTAATAATAAACGCCTTGAAAGAAATTGACCGAATAATTTATGTCAGAGCCATTTGTACTCGCATATGACCTGGGGGATTCAAGAAAACTATTTCCCATCAAAATTCACAATTTTCCAGAAAACAATTGTAGAAAAGCAGCTGTTTTAAGCATTTATAGCTGTCTGTTTGTTATAAAAATTTCAAATTTTCGTCGCTTAGTGCTATATCCTCATTTCTTTACCATATTCTGTTTAATTCGAATTTTCCGATATTTTCTCCGAAAGTTTTTATGTTTTTGCATTATTAAAAGATAAATCATCGTCAGAAACGTTAATGAATTATTTTTTAATGCGTATCCACCGTTGTCGATTTCAAAACATGACATATTTGCAAAATTTTCTAATTCTACTCTTAAGAATATCCATGCTACGCATGTCTGGTCAGAGCACGTGCAAAAACAAAGCTAGGAAGTCATAATGATGAAGTCGTTATGGAGTCATAGCCAGGCATGCAAGTGGGGGTTCAGGGATCTAGACCCCCCAGAGTGGGAAATAATTCTAGTCACTGTTGTTTGTACGAGCCTCTTTGTGCATGAGCAATGATCTCCGGGTATTTGTACGGGCGAAAATTTTTTCGTACATATCCTATGCAGATACGAGTATACTATTAAACATACACATTTTTGCATACCAAGTACTCTGTTATTCGCGACCCGCACGCTTCATAAAAAGTGTTACTTCGTCGAATACTCAGCTGATTATATTAGTTCAGCGCGAAGCGCCGAAATTTTTATGAATTTTTGGTTGAATTCACACATAAAAATCGAATCGGAAAGCCAAAATAACTTGTATTAAACAATCAGAAATAATACAGTGATTGCAATATGCTGACTGAATTCGATAATAGACACCAATTAACTTCACTTAATTCAATGCAACACAAAGATAAAAAAGTCAATTTTATCTCCAAACGGCAGAAAACAAAGCAAAGTTGTCAAATAGTTCTTATTTTCTGCATAGAATCTTTATAAAACAGTAGAGATAGATGTAAAAGATGTTCAAGTCTATACAAAGATGCTTGAAATTAAACAAAGATTGATTTTGCAATGTATTAATGCCCGCGCTTGGTAATTACAATATTTGGCGATTTTTTTAAACTTTGCTAAAAATGCTCAAAAAAGCGTTAAAATTGCTATCACTTTGCCCCAAAAGTCTCTGTACATTCTACAAAGATGGCTCCGAAAATGTTTGTACGAGCTTCAGAATCTTTGTCGTACAAAAAAACAGTGATTCTAGTAAAAATGAGGCAAAAAGAGGGCCAAAAATGAATTGACATTGAAAATTTTAGTACCCCAAATTGACCAGAAACCATAGAATAACGTTATTTTAACGTTATTTCAGCATTTATATATATATATATATATATATATATATATATATATATATATATATATATATATATATATATATATATATTCATGAGTTCTTGAGGTCGATTTAGCCTAAAAAGCTCAATTTGGGACCCCCCAGATCGGTTGACTCCCCCACCCTCTACCCCATGCATATCGACCATGCTGTGCAACTAGGGTCATCATAATCAACACTACAAGATAGATAATTTACAATTTTGTTTAAAAAGTATTTTCAGGAAGTGAAAACAAGTATAGTCCATTTCATTTAACTTTAAAGGTTTTTGAAAAATTTAAAGTGCCTACAAAAGTGTTTTAAACTTGTGCCTCACTTGTGATATTCTACGGTACATCGAGTTATGGGGAGATGTTTGCCATCGATAAATCGCATTATTTGAACCATTTTTGTATCCTGATTTACGTACATTAAATTGAAGAGAAAACCGCGAAAGCAGACTATAGGTCCATTCCATTTACATATTAATACATAAGCTGTTGAGAGAGGTGGCCTTGAAAGGCTCAAAAATCGGAAAGATGATTTCAGAGCGCCATCAACTCAGGAAACCTTACTATCGGAGATATAAATGAACGTTTAGCCTAGATTCAAAATTAGGACTAACTTAATTTTTGATTACGAAACCTATGCATTGAATTTTCGTGAAGCACAATTTTTAGTATAAGTAGAAAAAAAGCTAGAAAATTGCCTTTCAATAAAAATGTTGAATCACATACAAGCATCAATTCCAACGAGATTAAGCGCATCGGAGATAAGACTTAGAACCACTGTTTTTTTGTACATATTTTTTATATATACATACTTTTTATACAAGCGATTTTAGTGCGGTAAAAACAGTTGTTCGAGCTTTGGTAGTGTATTTTAGCTAATTTCCGGGTCTCTGAGGGCAAAAATCACTAATAATCGTGTCAAAACGGCGCGGAGCGCCGAAAATTTTGACATTTTTTCTTTCAAAATGCAATTTCTGACATTCTAAAGATACATATATAGAACACACAATTACTCATTTCGGCACGAAGCGTCGGAACTTTTTGCGAATTTTAAACCTTTTTTGCAATTTTTGTCTTCCCAAAAATCTTTGTACATGTAAAAAGACGGTCCCGAAAAGTCGCTTACACGGAAAAATCTTTGCCTAATACAAAAAATCGTGGTTGTTAGAATCAAGTGATGCATACCTCGTCGCAAGACTGATAACATAAGTTGCAAATTTGCAAATAATTTTTCGTCAAATTCAATCTGACTTTGGATTCTTCGACTAGATTTTTCAAGCGCTGTTCCATGCAATCAATTTCGAGCAAAATGCGTTTTGGCTCATCAGTTTGAAATTTGATATCGTTGGGCTTCGCAAAAACACAGTCGAATTTTTCGAAATTCGGCTGATAGTATTGCGTTTCTACGACTTGCAATTCGTTCAATAATGCCATGGCATCCTTAGAACCAGAAGGTCTGTTGTCGTAATTTTTCATGATCTCCAAGGCATCGGTACTAAACCAATGAATTAGCTGAAAGAAGTAGGCGTAGACCCAATTATTACCCGTTACAGCGCTAAATCCCACAATATTCTAGTATTAGACTGCTGAAAGAATATAAAAATAAAATAAACTTTTTTCAATTAGCAAGATATAAGATAATAAATGATGCATTATTGACAATTATGTGGATGCAGCAGCTCAAGAATCAGAAGGAAAGAAAGCTAAAGCTATTATTAAGGAAGTGAAAAGAATAGGTTCTGAACAAAAATTTCAGTTCTGGTGAAAATTTAAGGCTAAAGTCAAGACATTTACGATAATTTAAAAATAAATGGGTGACAGAAGAGAATCGAAGGTTTTTTACTATGTAGGAGCGAGAGGTCAGCCAAAAATAGCCCTTCTATCTCCCCACATGCTAATGATAGTGGAAGGATGAATACTTTCAAGCTAATTAAAAGGGAAGCACACAGATACGATGACTAAGTTAGGAATATAAAGAAATTGGCGAATGACGTAGCTGCGTATAAATCAATCTTTCAATCAATCACATATGATTTAAAAAATTAGCCGCTTCGCGGAACAGGGCTATGATTCGAATGGCATGTGGTAGCTTTGATAATTATTAAGAGCTTAGGAACAAAAAGAGCCCACGCAAACTAAATCAGCTGGCTGGATTATTCTACACGCCCGTGCCAGATACGGGGAAAACATTCGAGAAATTATTTTTTATAGAAAGACTAAAATAATATCACAAACGATGTAGAAAAAATTATTCTTTCTTGATAAAAGCGGTTAATTCTGATCGCAATAACGCGAAAGTCTTATACGCGTGTTCAACATTACGCTGATATTTTAAAACTACCATTTGTGCTACAGCTACAAAACGTCATGTTATTGGCTTTTTCATACTTGAATGAATAAGCAGCAAATGTATTTATTGCAAATTCCAATGCATTTTATGGCACATAAATACGTTCCGGAGCATTACATTAGCTCAGCATGTTTTGAATATTAAATAGTTATTCATAATGTTAGGCAGGGATAATTTGTCGTTCAAGTTTAGGAATTACATGTATGTATATGCATACTCATACAGTCGTATCGATTGTAAGTCCATTTTGCACAAGAACACAATGTAAATAAAAAAAACAACACTCGAAAATGCATACTGAAAATTTGCATAATCAGTCGGCAGCTACACTTGACTGCAAACGTTAAAAATGAAAAAGTAAAAATTATATCAATAAGAACGATTTACTACCCATACATGTAAGAGGGGGATGGGGGATCATCCGTCCAAAGTTGGACGTCCTTCCCATTCCCCCCATCCAGAAAATTTTTGACTCCCTCCCTCCCCCGATTTTTGGGAAAAAACTAATCTTTTAACCGTTTTTGGGCGTTTTTTGGCCAAAAATTGGTGGTCATTTACCCCCTTAAATTGGCCGGAAACCCCTCCCCAATTTCGAGCCGTTACATGTCTGTTACAACCTATAATTCTTAGCGGTATTACAAAAAATGTGAGCATAGAAAGTAAAAATGCACATGTAGAGCATTGCATCATTTATAAGAACGACTGTAGTAACATAAGCACTAGAATACGAGAAACACGTCGAGATTTTCCTTTATGATTCAAGAACGCAATTTCGATCTTTCTATTCACTAATTTCATTTAAAAAACTCGCTTTCAAGGCTTTCATTAAGTTAATGAGAAATGCAAAGGGTCCAATTAAAAATTAAGATTGCAAAAATAGTTAGTCTAATCAATGAATCTGTTTTTGCCTTTTATTTGGAAGCAAAGCAACACGTTTGAGACGAAATCGTTCAACACTGGCCTTCGCTATACATGTAAGAGGGGAGGATGGGGGATCCACCCACCCACCTAATTCGGTCATCCCCCTCCCCAAAGCCAGAAAATTTTTGAACTATCCCCCCCGACTTTTGAAAAAAATTGAATTTTTAACCGTTTTCCGTGTTTTTTGACCGTTATTGGTTAAAATTGGAGGTCATTTACCCCCTTCCCCTAAAATTAGGGGAAACCCCACCCGAAATTCCGAGCCGTTACATGCATATATGGCCTTTACTAACGTTAAAAGATAAGCTAAAAAGTGGCTTGTAAAGCAAATTATGTGCTATGTACACAAATGCATTAAGCTCATCTCACCGTTTCCAGGTCTTTTACACGATCTCTCAAATTTGCGATGTGATCGAAAATTTGAAGCAATTTACAAGATTCCCTGTCGTACTTGTTAAGCACTCGGCATACTTCATCAAAAAATGTTGACACTTTTAAAATAGCTTCCTAAAAGCACAAATTGCGATTTGCTCGAATTCTTTAAAAAAAAATTTGAACCTAAATCAAGTTCACTTGTAATGTGGTAATGTTTCCAAAGCATTATTTCTGTTGATAAGATCTTGCAATTGCTGGCGACCTTCGGTCGGAAATTCCCCGCTACAATTAGCCGATAAATCATTCAAACTAGACAATTCCATATGTACCCTGCAAACGTAGTACGAGATTGAACGATTATTTTCTTAACACTTCAAAAGACACGAAACTTGAGCAACCTATAGTCTATTCAACGAAATCTTAAGCAATAATAATAATTAGTGAATCGATGCAAATCGATTACAAAAGTGGTTTGCACTGAAGCAAAATGCACGTCACCTAAGCCCATAAATAATTTCGGAAAGGTAAGATAATGCATGGAAAATAATAAAAATCGGCATCCTTTTATCGAAAAATCTCAAAATTTTCGAGCTTCGCGCCATGGGATCTTATTTTCTATAAGTCTGGCTCAGGCGCGGCCAACAAAACGTCATTTTTTATAGCCTATCGAGAGAAAATAAATTTTTTTCAAGAATTTTGAATTTTATGAGCTTAATGGACAGAGGAAGATCGAAAACGTAAGAAAATCCACTTTATTTTGTGTAACACCAAACATATCCCGATATATAAGGTCATCAATTTTCGGACCGCAACCCCGCCCCTTGAAAAATCCTGCGTACACCCCTGTAAGGCACTGTACGCAGCAAAGAACAGGCATATGAAGTTTAATCCTTCAAAATTGTCTTACTTTTGTCTACGCAGAAATAACTTTCTGTAGCTAGTTCCGTCAACACCGGAAATTGTTTTCGAAGCATATGGTTTTGTCAAACAGACTATAATTTATCTCTCATGTACATAATGACCTCGCCTATCTTCATCGCGTTTATTGTATTTTCATTTCCATACTAGGTATTCTTTTTTATATTACTTTGCTTTCCTTTTTCTGTATTTAAACCTCAATAACGTATTTCGCATCTTTCGAAAAACTCTTTTGCACCTCGTAGCATAGTTTCCCCAGGGTCGAAAGTTCAGGGGTGAAATCCCAATATTTAGGACCACTAAAGTCTAGCCTTTTTTGCAGGTCAAATATGAAAAATGGCTAAAACTCCCTATATAACATGTTTTAATGTGAATAACTGCATTTTTAACTACTTTTTGTCCCATTCTGACTAGTTTCGTCACTCTTGTGAGTAAAAAATATAAGAATTCATCGAAAATTTTGACTTTTCAGATCATTTCAAGTTCATTCTAAGTATTTTATGGGTAAACAAAACAGAAATGTATTAGTCGGCGCGAAGCGCCGAAACATTTTAATATCTGCACTGCTTTTGTACCCAAAAATCATGCAGAATTCGTTTGATAGCTCAAAATCGCCCGACAGTGATTCAAGTCTCGGACCCTGAGGTGGGGGTAATACCCCCTCACCCCCCCCTATGGGAATGTGTGCCTCGTAGCCACTGTAATGTCTCACAATATAATTTTTCCTAGATAGGTACATTACATTTCGTACTCTTTTTAATTGATTCTGTCGTGATATTGATTTCACTGCCGTATCACAATTATCCAAGTTTTTCACTGTCGATAAAACTTTATACAAAAAAAGTTAAACACAAATGCGACTTTATAAAATGAAACGGGAAATCGCTCGTATTGTTGTTTCTATTACCTGATGCTGTCTACATGTAATTGATCTTGTAATTATGTAGAATTGTTATTATAAACACTTCGTTTTACGGGTATAAAATACAGATTCAATCAAAAAAAATTCAACTTACGAAAGCCTAAAAAACATGTTAATATTTGCAGATATCGGTCATTCTTCATTTAAGATTTTTCAAACCTTTCTTGATTTCCATGACAAAAGGTCGTGCAGTCATTTTATAAAACTTTTACACCAAAATTACATTTTTTCCAATTTTCCCGAAAAAATGGCACTACGAAGCCCATTCTTTACTGAGAAAGCGTATTTCAACCGACCGGTTATTATTGTACGATCAAGGCCGTATTTTGAGGAGGCGGGGTGTGGTGCCCTGACCAACCTCTTTCTTGACGTAAAAAATTTTGGCAGGTAAGATAATGCACACAAAGATGAGAAAATTGAATTGTTTGCCAGAACATCGACAAATTTTCGGCGCTTCGCTATGTATTTGAAGTATTTTCTATAGTTTTGCCTCAGGCGCGACCAAAAACGCTTTTCACAGCCTATTACGAGGAAAGAAAATTTTTTCGAAAGTTGGAATTTTATGATCATAAGATAGAGCATGTCATGCATGGGCACGCTCAGGTTTTTCTGGTCTATTGACTATCCTGGAACCTATGGATTAGGTCATTACCATAGATGCAGAGCATGGTCGATCTGAAAGGGGTGGAAATGGAGCTTATTTAGGCCAAAATGACCTCAAAAACGGGTATAAATAATAAAAATAGCGTTAAAACTATTATTCCACGGTTTATGATCATTTGAAAGCATTTTTGAAGAAAATGTTCAATTTTCATCCCTTTTCGACCTTCATTTTGCCCCAATTTCCCCGGACTTCATAAAATAAAATTGGAACTCGCTCATATTGTTTCTATTACCTGATGCTGTTTACATGCAATTGATCTTTTAATTAGAATTACGTTATTATAAACACTTCGTTTTACGGGTATAAAATACAGATTCAATCAAAAGAAATTCAACTTACAAAAGCCTAAAAAGTTAAAAAGAAAAAAAGAAAGAAAGGAAAGAAAAAGAAAAAAGAAAAAGAAACAGAAAAGAAAAAACTTTAAAAAAACCTAAAAAAACCTAAAAACCTACGGGGTTGCGGTGTTGCTCAGCCGCCAGGGTTAAGTCAGTTGACCCTGACTTGACCCTGTGGCTGTGCCCATGTATGAAGCACGTCGAAAAACGCCGGAAAATGCAGTTTTTACGAGATATCCCTTCGAAACTTCCGAGATATACACCAATTTACTATAAATCCGCCCCCTCCCTTGGCCGAATCCCGCATAAGGGACGGGCCCGTGTTCGATTATGCATATCGTATCTTCACTGCAATACGAATCAAATGACATAAGCGTCACTTGCATTATTTTTAAAGTGGACAATCCGCACACACAAAATGGCATAATTTAAACTTTTACGGGTGAAACAGATTTTTAAATGAAATAGCGATCGTAAAACAGTGAAAAGTATAGATCTCGTTTTGCGTAGAACACTTCGGCACTTCCTGCATACAAAAGACGCCGCGATATAACTTATATTATAATTTATTTAAATAAGAGTCGAATACAGGGGTAATCTTTCCAGGCCATCAAAGTGATAATTACGTAGTTGGGTGAAAAAATGAAAGCGAATAATAACCTCAGAGAACGTTGTTGAATATCGTTGTCCGATAAGTGCCATAATACCTCGTACGAATTTTCTTCCAATAAAACCTTTAAGCGTTTCATTGAATTGATGTAAAATTTGGCAGCCGTTTGGCAACGATTCACAAAATGCTCCAAATCCTAAAAATCTGAAACATTAGCCCAGTCGATGTGAGAAAGCATATAAGTAGGTATATATTGGCGAAAGCGAGTGATTTTACATCGACTGGTACAAAATGGCTGAGATTACCTACCTATTAGATTCGTTAGAGACAATATTCAACGAATACAAGTTTTTTTAAGAAACGACTTTGAGGAAGTCGAGAAACTTGCCGTTTGAGCTCTGCGGATTTTCTAATTTTCCACTTGACTACGTTACAGTAAACCTGGATTGAAAAAAATTAAAAAACAGTGCCAGAATGTGCTGGCCGCTAAACGCCTCGTCGGCAGCCATCGACTAAGCGATGGACAGAAAATCGGTCGAAATCGGAATTATTAAGTTCATTTTATTTCATTTTATCCGCTTAATTGTACTCAGTAGGTACTCATGGGTAGGTATTCTGCTCAAAAAATTCCGCCCACGATTTTACCTTTCTAAACCGAACCCATTGGCTAGCATCGTATTTTCTTTCACCGCGTAAACCGTCGGATAATTGGTCCGGCTTAAATTGCTCGTGTAATTCCGACGCAGTTAAAACGTCAAACTAAAAAGAAAAGGCCTCATAAAAACTCTCAATACGAACCGAAATGAGCATTGTTATCTTGTGCGAACTATGAATTTATGAAAGGAAACTGTAGGCTTAGCGCAAGCGACGTCCAAGTATCGCTTTTTTTCACCAGAAGCCTAAAATATTCATTTATTGCATTCCTACATGGGTTCGCTAATCTATCAACGTCTTTTTCCACAACTAATTTAGAAATCTGTAGGCATCTATTTGTAGAATGGCAAGTTTCTTCTGCTGAAAGCGACAAATGCAAAAGTTAAAAAAGTATTTTACTTGGAACTTTCGCTCGAAATAAGTAAGCAGAAGAAATTATTGCTAAATGAATATAATTTATACTGTTTGTATAACTTCTTATTCAGCAAACTTACGTGCACATTAATGCATGAAAATATTGCATTGATTATTTTAAAAAACCTTACTCATTACCTTGAATAATGAACGTTTCTTGAATTTTCATTTAATGAATGAAAAGTGCATAGAAAATATGAGAACATCGAACTGAGAATGCAAAACAATTACGAGTAGTTTTTAAGACTTAACAATAGCATAAGCAAGTCCTATTGACCACTATTTTTAACATAGTAGAATGAAGACTGCCCGGTTCAGTTGATTTCTTTGCTGAAGAATACGCATTCTGTTTACATTAGACTAATCAGCAAAAATACCATAAAAAATTTATGATCAATGTTTGCATAATTAATCGCTTTGTTCGTTAAAACAAGCGTGCAGTTGATTGACTGATCCTTCCAATGAAAAAATATTATGCACGATTGTAAAACCGATATAGCAAAGGCTATTCAATGCTTTTGTAGCAATCAAATAAATGTGGTCGAAATTTTGTCGTTGGCAATTACGCAATGGTTAACCTAGGCTATCCAATAAGATGAAGAAAACGACCGTCCATCTTGTCTCTCAACTAATCCCTTATTCGCCAGAAATGGAACACTACTCATTGCCAGTTAAGGGCAAAATAAAGATGCAAATAAAGTTGATCGAGCGTTACAATTAAGGGACATTACCTCTTTTATGCCAGCTTCTTCAAGCATTTCTTTAAGCCGTTCTTCCGGTTCAACTAAGATCAACTTAATATCCGTTTGGGCAATAAGCTGGCAAATCTGAAACGTTACATTGGAGCATAAATAACAATACATCCGGGGTAAATAACAAAATTGATAGCATATTGAAAAGATAAGAAGGTATCACAGATAAAGGCGATCAGCAGAAATGTAAAAATTAGAGTTACGCGTACCTACAATATATAGCACCTAATTCAAAAATATTGCCGCAAAAAAACATTGTAGGCAATAGGGTTGTGCTCAGCTGACCACGATGACCTACACTTTTGTACTTATTGCAATAATAGTTTACTTTAAATGCACGGTGAGATCGCAGGCCAAAAGAAAAGGTCTAGCGCTGAAGGGTATTCCCTTCTAGGGTACATATTCTTAATTCTCTAGGATATCAGCTTAGTCCTCGCCGATTATCAATGAATGATACATAAATCTACTATTCTTATGCTTCTAACTGAAAAGTACAAAAACAATTTCCAAATGAAAAAACGTAAATGAAAGCATGCTGGCGGCTGCTGTTTTTGCTTTGTACGCGCATTTTCAGGTCGTTTCCGCAAGCGGCATTGTTCAATATTCATGATTTCCGTCGAAGTAAAGAAGAATTGCTTGTGTACGAATATGATCAGTGTGGCTCATGCAAATATACGGCTTTTTTTGCAAAAAAGACTGACAGAGGTAAATAAATATGTGAGGAAATACTATCTAATTAATTAGGTCTTTAATGATGCGCCAGTACGACACAACTGGTAGATTAAGAGCACAATGAACGTTCTTTTGCGTAAAACATTAGTGGCACATATAATCACAAAAAGAAATGATGCACAGTATGGGAATTTTTAGGGATATTTCTAAAGTGGCCTCTTGGGCTGAAAAGCGATGAACATGCATGAGTCAAAAACACAATTTTCAGGCGTTCCTGACGATGCTCTTTCTCTCTAAAACACACAAGTATAAAAAAATTTTGTAGAAAATATTTAGAAAAATTCGAACAAATTGAACAAAATATAGTCAAAAAATGAGTATATGGCGCAAATCGCCAAACAATTGACACTTTTGGGCCAAAAGATCGCTGAAAACACATAAAACAACACTTTGCTACGATTTTTATGGAAAGCAAAAATTTTGAGGGTGGAAAAAATTGAGGAAAAACCTTTTGGGGATCGTGAAAAACCTCCCAATACCCTACAATTTCGCGCATGCGTGTGTGTGTGTGTGTGTGTGTGTGTGTGTGTGTGTGTGTGTGTGTGTGTGTGTGTGTGTGTGTGTGATTAATATGTACATAGGAGGGTGGTCCGAAAATTAGTGACTCTATATTTCGAGATATGTTCAGCAATACAAAATCAAGCGCATTTCCTGACGTTTCCGGATATACTCTACTATCCACTAAACTTAATAAATTCGAAATTTTTGAGAAAAAAGTTCATTTGCTCTCAATAGGCTAGATTGTGCAAAGTGACGTCTTTTGGTCGCGCTTGAGACAAACTGATGGAAAATAATGGAAAATGTTGAGACTTTCAAATCAAAAGATGCCAATTTTCATTATCTTCCACTTCCGTGCATTATTTGACCTTTCGAAAAAATTGTAGATCTAAAGGGGGCACTGAAACGTACTTAATTATAATGATCTACTATCATTATTTCCACTGTGTAGACCATAGTATGGGATAATATTGCTTAAATTGGGTTTGCGTAATGCGATTATCTCTAATTTGTCACTGTCATTTATATTCCTCTTGTGATCGAAACTGTTCGACCTAGATTTGTCATCATTGTCACTAAAACACATTTGAATACATTTTGTTTTTTTCTTAAGCTTTATAGAGCTTAAATAATTTCGAGAAACAGCGCAACGTCGACATGGCATAAAAGCTTATGATAATTCTCATTTATTGGATGACTTTGAGCATTTAAGTGAAGAAATTTTGATTTTGTAACCCATTTTTAATTTTAATTTTGCTTCATTCTCCTCGTACAATGCTCCATTTTCTCATTCTGGAGGGGTATAGCAACAATTCAGATCTTTTTTGCATGTCTGGTCATGATATATTATTGTTTAATTAGATAGAGATCACTTTTCCAAAAACAGTCAAAAATAGATACAAAAAATTGCCCTTCACGTGCGAAATAACGTTTTTCGGCGTTTTACAGTTGTCTACTTTTATTCAAAATCACCTTTGCTGCAACATTTTTTCAATAAATTTTTAAATTTTTAGTCAATTTTGTGCAAAAAATCATTTGATTTCTTTGACTTTAGCGAAAATCCGAGGCGGAAGGACGTCGAGAATCATGATTTACTGCTCAATTTCCTGTATTTGTAGCATTTGAGCGGAAAGTCGAAAATTTTGATGCTTGAAAAATAGAAGAAATCTCATTGACGGCCAAAAATCATTGCGAACTGCATATCCATTCTTTATCTCGTCAACAGTTTTGGGCTAACGGAGGGGCGGCCGCTCCCCCGTCCCCCTTAAATCCGCCCCTGATATTAACTGTACACAGGCCCGTATCCAGAATTTCGTTTCGAGGGGGGCACGATTAATGTGCTTTTAAAACATAAGGGGGACCAGAGGATGAATTTTTTTAAAAACGTTTTACGATTACTAGAGCTGTACACTTTGTAAATTTTGCTACCCAGATGCCTTGGTGAGAATTCAATGGACACCATCTTGAACAAGCTCATTTTCTGCATAAAACCTGTTCAGAACAGAAGATATAGATGCAAAATACGCTTTCGGTTGTATAAAGACTAAAAACGGAGGTTTATACCGCGTGCTTGGGACTAAATAGACCCTAGTTATAATTGTGAAATTTGGCGAAGATTCTTTGCGATTTTCGGCTAAAAAAGCAAAGCAAAAAATGTAGACAGTCAAAGGATGAGTGCGAAAGTTTAACACTTTTGAACTAACAGATTACTAAAAACGCTTGACAGCACATCCTCAACTAATTTTTTGGAATATCGCGAATTCTGGGTGGTGAAAAAATTTCAGGGGATAAAAACGCGCACACCCCATATCGTCAGAAACGCCGAAAAATGATATTTTGACGCGTATTCACCGATTTAGAGCCAAAAAGGCACTTTAGTAATCATTTCAAGATTTCACCCTCAGAATTTTCATGCTGTGTATGTCTGCTTTAACATTACAAGGATACCTAGGCGCGGCTCCAAAATATCAGTGAATCTGGCCCAATCAAGAATATCGTACATCCACAAGCCGGTTTATAGTCGGACGCATATACATTGTTTCACGGGCGAAGGATGACGGAATAGAATACGATGTATGTAACGACTTATTGACTATTGAGACGTGTATAATGTCGAGATTTGACTGATAAGCGAATTGGCGACGTTTAGGAATTCAATACATAGTGCTGACCACTTAATGTGACTGGTGAAAAATACGTAATAATAAGACATTTCGTTAATAAAAGCCCCTAGGGTGTTTTCGATGCATGAAAGGGCAATTGCACGCGGACAATGTTTGGAATGATGCAGCTGCTTGGGAACCAGCCACCGTTCTAAATGCATATTATGCAGAAAAATGAATGAACTCTAAAAGAAGTATATACATAATAAGACGTTAGTTTTTTTAAACCTTCTATGAGTATAGAAGATAAAGAAAGATGGCTGATAATTAAAGCAACACAAGTATATGGTGCCAGATAACTTAAGCAAAAATAGGTGCACAGCATTGCCGGTCTGACATGCGCGTATCTGATAGCTCAAAATTTTTGAGTTAGCCGCTTTCGGGAGCTGTCTGACTAGTAGAATAGGGAACATCTCACCTAAGGTCGAAACAAGCCGATAAGACGCGCATTCGTTTACTCAAAAGCTATTCCGCCCGTCGCCGCAAAATCAATAAAAAGATCATGTTTTTCTTAATTAGCGGTCCAAGTATATTACACCTTTCTGGAAACCATTAGGACATAGATGCACAAGGTCGGTCAGGTCGGTCACAGAGGGGTGAAATCGAGATATTTGGGTCAGGGATGGGTTAAATTCAGGATCAGGATTTTTACTAAAGTAAATCGCGTTTTCGGCTATTTTTGCGTCGAAATCGCTTGAAAATACACAATAGTAAACTCAAACTGCCCGACTGCACCTAATTTTTGAAGCCTTCGGCGGAGGTTTATACCCCCTCTCACTTCTCCCAATGCGCATGCATAAAACATCAATTTTGAATCTGTATAATGTATGCATAAATTCAGCACGAGAATGATCGGTCATTTTTTGAAAATTGTCTCATTTGAGAAAGACAAAAAAATTATGGTGCGTCTGAATCAATTTTTTTAAACATTTCAATGTCAGTAGGTAATCGGGATGATAACATTTTCATCTCATAAATGAATCTATCTGAATATTTGAAGACATAATGTGAAATCATATCAGCAACAGTTCAAAATTTCAGTAGGGGATAGTCGGACAATCTAAGGGAGTGGCCTAGCCAGTCTTCTGATCTCAAACACGCGCAGAACGTTTGAAGAAGCTAAAAGAAGCAAATTTTTACTCTAATTCATCCAAATTAGGCGGTAAGATGTTTTGAGGTCAGGAATGGCCGACTTTGGTTTATTATCTTGCCCCATACACACAACACAAGTAACGGTTGAATAAGAGGACAGAGCACGTAATAAATTAATCCGAGAAAGTATGCTTTTCAAGAAGTGATAAAAAGAAAATACTGCAAATAATTTATATAAAGTTGCATTAACAGACTAGGCTTTTGATAACGTTCTAATGAAAATTCAATTTTAAAAAATGCTAAAGTTCCGCCAAGCCAGCATTCACAATCTTCAAGAAGCATGCCAAAAAAGCAGACCGAAAATATGAGTCAAGGTTGGCAGTAAAAATTTGACAATATCAAACCAGACGCGCGCAAGAAACGTGATTTATTTTTGTATGTCGGGCGTGGAAAAAAGGTGCGATAAAAATCATTCGTATTGCCAGTTCTCTCATTCGTACCATGCGTATAATGGCAGAATAAAACGATTTTCATGTGACTATGGAACCATGTACAATCAATCAACTGCGTAGATAGAAGCTGCTGGCCAGCAAACCATATAGTATTGATTTGATTGATATGCTGAACTTTTATCACTCATTAAACAAAATCACAGATGTTTGATAATGTAGATGGCCGAAAAATCAGAACATCTAATCTGTCCAAAAGGATAGAATCATTTGGAAAATTCGATCGAACCCATCTTTCATGCTTTGCTCAAGCAAGTGTTTTTTGAGAATAAATTTTTGAATCATACGATAGCTCAAATCATAAGTCATATTGAATATCTGCTTCTGAAAAGATACAAAAAATTTTAAAGAATTATATCTTTGTTTCGACTGAGCCGTCAATTTAATCACTTGAATGCTTATTCCGAGCTGACCAATGAATTCGTATATTTCTGTTTATCCTTCCAGTTTACGCAAAAATAGTGGAAATTCGGAGGTTTCACGTCAGGAAGCTAAAAGATATTATTAAATCGATCGTTGGACACGCAAGAAGCACACATGTAACCAGACATGCACGGCATAGGAATTCTGGAGAGAGTGAAATTTAAAAGTGCCTTTTTGAGTTCAAAAATCGTGGATACACGTCAAGAACATGGTTTTTCGGTGTTTCTGACGATGATCTTTCTAGAGCATAAAAACATTTTGAACAAAATTTCGAACAAAATCAAATAAATCAAATAAATTGAACAAACTATGGTCAAGAAATGAGTATATAGCGCGAAGCGCCAAACAGTAGACACTCTCTGGAGCAAAGAGATGGCTAAAACCGCTTAAAACAGCACCTTTTCAACGAATTTTATGGAAACTTTTGAAAAATCGCGAATTCTAGGGGGGTGAAAAAATTTCTGGTGGTGATAAATTTTCTACGGGTGAAACCCCTAACGCCCCTCCAGATCATGTATGCATGTAGCCACGTCTAGTATGGGGAGGGTTAATGACCTGCAATTTTTGGCCGAAAATAACAAAAAAGCAACTAGAAATGGCCAAAAAACTCAAGTTTACTATAAAAATCGGGGGATTAAAAATTTTATGACTTTGGGTGGGGATCCCCACCCATCCCTCTACTACATGTTTAGCGTGAAGTATATTTAATTCATTAACGAGTCAGCATAAAAAAGTGATACGAGAATTTATTAGGTATATGCTTCTCAAATGTCCCAGCAGGAAAATACACCTCCCCTCCCCCCAGCGTGCATGTTCGAACAGTTATACGCTATTGCTCGTGAAAACCTTCGGCGTCTCGCGCGAAATTCCTCAAATAAGTATATTACCGCTCCAAGTGCATGAATATAATGAATAGCGCTAAATTAGTGATTCACTTAGCCCTAGCCAACCTTCGATCGATGTTTTACAATACTTTTGCTGAGAATTCTTATTTGATTCGAGTTTTTAGGGATAAAAATCTGCGCTAAGAATAAATCTGAATAAAAGTAGGCATCGCATTTTGCTTGCAGGCAAACTGCAGATTTCGGGGTTACTAACGACTTCTTGCGGCAAATTTGTATTATCACTGCATTTACGAAAATTCAGGATACACCATTGTTACTTAAAACAGGAAGGGTCACTTGACAGTGACACTGGTAAGTTCAAATTTGGGTACAAGTTTTGCAGTTAAATCCGATTCCGAGAAATAACAGATGATTTCAATTAGATTCGTTCCTCACGCCTAATTTTAGTACCCATCTTACCTATTTTCCATGCTTTGAGCAAAAAATTGGAGCATCTTGAAGTGTTTGCATAGGAATAGCCAGAATTTTTCCAAGGGTAGAGTCCGAAATTTTTCATTTTGAAAGTCGATAAAAACGTCTACAAAGGCCTCCTAAGTGTTAAATAATGCCTTGTTAGAACTTTTTGCATCGTCCTACAACAATTAAAATGCTTAGATATAAATTTTTTTGCAAATTTTTTCACAATCACGCTGCAAACATAGCAAGTTTTTCTACTCGGGCAGGAACTTAGATTGGAGAGAATGCAACGAAAAACCTCTTTTGGAGCTGAGAGATGAGGTCTTGGATGGCTCGCTCAAGCGCCGCCAGCAGGGTCCGAGACAGAGCTCCAGAGAATTTTGCAAAATAAGCATTGAAATCTTGAATTTGTACGTTAAAATTTTAGCAGACTCGTCCAAATCTTGGTTCTAAATTCAGCTGATAAATAGATAAAAGAACTGGCGCGAAGCGCGGAAATTTTCTGATATTTCCGTGTCAGAAGAACTACAAAATTCTTTGAAACGCATGAGTTGCGAATATTTTGCAGACTTTTCGTCATGCAAAAAAGCTTTTAAAAACGTAATCTGCACAAAGCACACAAATTTTTCTGTATACTTTTTAATTTTTATTAATTAGAAAGGTTTGCAAATAGATAATCTCCTGAGGGCGACAAACGCTTTGCAGCTCCTTATTGTCATTAAGCTAAAATAATAGCTAAAACTAGGACAAATCGGTGCGAAGCGCCGAATTTTGCCTGTTTATTTTCAAAAAATCGTCGCAGAACAGCAATACGCAACCGCATAGCTCCATTCCGAAAAATTCAAAATTTTCTGCAGCAGAGGAGGGAAATCCCCCTCTTCCCCTCCCATTGGCCACGCCACTGACCGTTTATAAGATTTTCTAGAAGTATCCATATTCAGCATTACCCAATAATATAGAAGCATACACGAATGTGAATATTTTAATGCAAGACTAAAATTCAAAAATTAACTGCAGAACATGAAGAACTTAAGATAAAATAGGTGACTACTTAGGTATAAGTTCTTCTTTTCTTCTTCAAGTAGGTCCTACATGAGCAGGTAAATTATTTTAATTTCTTCCTAGGCATATCTCTAGGACACTGTTTTCCCAGCTTCTGAACTAATTTGTAAAAATCTTAACGCGCTAATTTAGGCGACTGAATAACAAGTAGGTAGGTAACTGTTGAAACCTTTAAGGAATCTTATTGATCTTATGTTAAGAAAACAAAGGCATGCATAATTGGTTGGTACCAGTGTTTTTTTGTACAAGGTCCGTTTGTACATGCTACAAAGATGGTCCCCAAGAAGTCTTTGTACATTTTGCACATGCAAATTTTTGTGTTTTATAATATAGTACAGTAGCGATTTTAGTGTGGTAAAACAGGGTTTTCGATCTTAGTTAGTGTATTTTAGCCTAATTTCTGGGTTTATGACGCTAAAAATTACTAAAAATTATCTGAAAACGGCGCGAAGCGCCGAAAAATATTGACATTTTTCCTTTCTAAATGCAAATTCTGCCATTTTAAAGATATATAGGACAAATAATTTATCAGCTCGGCGCGAAGCGCCGAAAATTTTGGGAATTTTACACCTGTTTACAGTTTTTGTCTTCCTAAAAATCTTTGTACATTTTGTACACACAAAATTTTTTGGGTACTATAATATGGTACAGCACCGATTTTAGTATCGTAAAAACAGAATTCTTCGACTTTTCGTAGTGTGTTTTAGCTAATTTCTGGGTCTCTAAGGGCAAAAATCACTAAGAATCGTCTTAAAACGGCGCGAAGCGCCGAAAAATTTGACATTTTTACTTTTGAAATGCAATTTCTGCCATTATAAAGATATATAGAACACACAATTACTCATTTCGGCGCGAAGCGCCGAAATTTTTTTGAATTATAGACCTTTTTTGCAATTTTTGTCTTCCCAAAAATCTTTGTACATGTACAAAGACGGTCCCAAAAAGTCTTTGTACATCGGGAAAAATCTTTGCCGAATACAAAAAAAAACCGTGGTTGGTACATGTCATAGAGAAGCCAAAAGAAATTAAATTTTCATGATAAGCACCGCTGATACTGTAACTGCCGGACTAATGTTCTATAAAAAAATAAGATACAAAAATACAATCAGCACCGCAGTCAGGATTGCCAAGTGCTCTTGTCAAAAAAAACCCAATTTTAACCTCAAACTGTCTGAAAAGCCCAACCAATGGTTTAGCATAGGCGTAAAAAATCTCAATCGTTAAAAATGCATCCAACGGCCTCAAAAAACCCACAAAATGGGGGAAAACCCCAGCTTGGCAACCCTGACCACAGTTCCCCTCCTACCTCGCACAGTTTGATAAGTGCACGATGGAGCATAAATATCAGTTCCACAGTATTAAGGTGAGTCTTCGTACGGCAGTCGACGACAAGGAGCAAAGAGTAGCTTGCATGCGCACTGAGGCATTCTGGTTTCCTTGCCAACTCGTTTTTGTCCTTTGTAGTAATACCCGATTTGACGAGACTGGTTACGCTTCGGCCATTCACAACCAACGAATAATAATTACAATTACCAAATTCGTTTTGCAGCTTGTTATCAGTTCTACCATCGTAACACTGAATTCCAGTTTTATTCGATGCGGTTCTGCAATCCTTTCTAACTTGTCGGCAATCTGGTGTTGACTTTTTAAAACAGCTGTCAGGCGTAGAGTGGATTGACGAAGACCTTAAATGTTTATAAAATGTCATTTTGAAAATTATGATATAAGGGGATTTCTCATGCATATCAGAGTTACGTAGGCATGGGTCACGCACTAGGAACCTAAATAAAACGTTACTTATTTTGAGCATCAAAATCAACCTGGTATTTGAAAAAACTGGACGACACGAGAAAAAGATTGCACTTATAAATGGTACCTAACTTACCTAACACAAAATTTGAAACCAGTCATTGGAGATGTTGATGACGATGACAGGTGATATTGTCAATTGAACAGAACGAAAAAGCAAAAAAACGGAGAAGTAGGCTTTTCACTTAATAGTCTGTTTCACAGCTGGGGTCTTTCAATGGACGATTTAGCTGATGTAGGTATTTTAAAATTACCTTTAATGCATTGAATCAATCCATATTAACGGCAATGACAGTGAAAATTCTTAGGAAAATCGCAAGGCTACCTAAAGTCTGTTTCACACAACTTCGGTCATAAATTGTAAAAGTATCTCCTACAATAAGCTGACAGATTGCGATTATAGCATTGATCTGACATATAATTATCGTAACCCTTGGCTTACTGTCGGTGAAAATGCTTAGAATTTATGCATGAAATTATGTGAAACAGACTTTAGGTGTACTTATATATAGACTACATACATAACATTGTAGTATTTTTATCGTGTTTCACATAAATTTGGGCACATATTTGTAGAATTTTCATCGACAGAAAGCCGACAGATTGTAATAATATATCAGATACATAAATGCAATAAACGAAACCTGTTGGTTATTGACTGTGGAACTTCCTAAAAGTTACACCTAAGTTATGTAAAACATGCTATAGACATGTTACTACTTGTTTTGCTATTTTAGGTTAGGATAGAAGTTATTTAGCACCCCACCCCGTAAATAGCCGACTATCCCAATCAGCATTTTTAGTCGATAAGTTAGTATCGATTCCCGATCTCATCCGATCCCCGACTGTTCCCAAATACCTGTTCTAAAATTTTTTAAATTAGATAGGTACTCATAGGCTCATGAGAGTATATACGTGGGTATATATTTAATATCATGGTATTAAGGTGATATTAATAGGTAGGTACATAGGTAGTTAGGTACCTACCATATATTTACAAAAGTAGTCCGTATTTTGTTTGAAGGTGGTTTGGTTGCCCAATGGGCTAATAAAAACGATTAGTATTAGCATCATATTCCACTCAACCATACCTATGCTAGCAGCTTTTCTGTACCTATATTTGAGTTGAATTTACACATGAACATCTGAAAGCTGTCAGCTAACTGTCGATAAAAATTTTAAACGAAATTTGCAATTTTATGCGACACTTGCAGTATATTCATAAGAGATGAGTGTTATTGGATACAAACATTTTCTTTTTCCTCCTTTATCAATAAACATCATTTAGCCGAAGTCAACCTTTTTGTGCAATCTGTTGCATAAATGCACAGCATGGCCAATCTGGGGAGTCAGCCGATCTGTAAGGGTCGAAAATTGAGCTTTTCTTGGATCAAAATGACCTCAAAATTTTGCATAAATACTACAAAAAATAGTTAAAAGACCTTATTCCACTATTTCTGGTATATTTCGAGACTTCTGAAAAAAATAAATTTCGTCCATTTCTTGACCTTCATTAAGTCTCATTTTCTTGAGAAAATTTCTGATTTTTGTATTCTTGGGGTCTAGACCTTCCCCAAACGCCCCCCATGTGCATGTTAGGTCAGTAGTATTTTTGGCTAAATTTAGTCGGTACCAATGTTTTGCTGATTCTGCTCAAATTTTAGCGTTGCCATTCCATTCAAATGTTTTGTTTTTCAATGTCTGGGGCTCTACCACGGATTCGCAGGAGGGCGCTTGAGCGAGCCACCCAAACCACTAGCCGTGAAAGCAAGGCTGTTCGAGCGCTTCACACCCCCAAGCACACTGTGCGCACTCACATCTTACTTAATCTAAGCCTACACTTTAATTTGCATTTTATCTTTATCTTTCCGAATCCTTGGTCTTATTAATTAACTTTATCTGAAATTTTGAATTTTCTATTCTTATCTTTTAGATTTTAGAATGTTGACCTTATCCTTATCCTATATCTTGCAAAAAAATCATTATCTTCTACTACACTCTAGTCCCAGACGCTGAATATTTGAAGCTGACAGTGGCGGATCCGAGATTTAGTGACGGGGCGGAACCCCAAATTTTCCTAATAGTGTCAATATTGTCCGAAAAATCTGTCCATTATGCTTAAATTTTTCAAATGTTTTCTACAAAAACCGCACAAAATTAGTGCAGAAATCGGTACAAAGCGCTGAAAAATACTCAAGAAACCATCGCTAGTCCTTGTTCCGCTCGATAAAAAGTGGCTAAAATCATACAAAAATTCACATCGCGTCCAACTATTTTTTATGCCAGGGGACGGCCGCCCTCTCGCCCCCTCTAAATCAGCGCCTGTAGACAATATAGTTTTTAGTTGTGTCTCTTTCAAAAATAATTTTCATCAAAAATAACATACAAGAGCATAAAATTGCATTAAATGAAAGTAGTATGTAAAGAAGGTGTATCTTAATATAGACTTTGAGTTTTTCCTATGATGGTACCCTTTGATTGCAAAAACGTGATGGTTAACGGAGGGATATGCTTATAGCCTCAGCTATCAATTCAAAAGTGAGTACTAAGTATGTGAGATTTCTAGCTGGAATAACTTCTTGTCACAAACTTACAAGCCACGATCTCACAAAACTCCACAAAGTGCGCTCATTAGAAGTGTTTTTGAGTAAAAAAACATGAGGCACAACCATTATGAAAATCAATACGAATGTAGAACGGATGAATTCATTTTAACGTTTGGATAATGCAATATTAAATGGCCAAGTAGTGAGTTCAATTGAAAAAGTATCACTGGCCATTAGTGCATGACCGGTAATCAAGAATAAAAATTATTGAATGTACTCATTTCATTGTGCACCCTTCCCGTCAAACCCGTTTTCAAACACGAGTGAGTGGACTTGACACAAAACAACAGATCGTCACTGTTTTCCAGTAAAATGGGCATGCAAATTTTTTATAGATTTTCGAAAAAAAAGGTCCAAACTTCGAAAACGATCTTCCAAAAAACGCTGTTACCTAAGTCGATCGGCTGCATTACCTTTTCTGGCATGAAAATCACTTCAAAGTTCACCTGGTTTTTAGCAAAGTCGATCGACTCGATGCGGAAAACAGATCTACATCGTTTCGAAGGATGAGACCACTCATGGGCGTAGGGGTCGTTCGCACCCCCCAGAAGTAGAAAACCCCCGCAGATTACTGTAGACCCCAAGATTCTATTTTTAGTCAAATTTTTGCGATTTCACCCAACCAGACCTCCCAGAATTTTCGCGCTGTCCACGTATGGGTGAGACATACATACCTATCACTTACAGAAAATTGTATAAGCATGAACTACTGTAGCTATGCACCACTGTGCTCAAACTTAAAAAACCAAGATAAACGCGATTACAAGGACAGACGATCGACTTCCAATTTAAGCGATCAAACATGTGGTGCATTAGAAATGTTTACTTATATGTGTGACTAAAATGGCTGATGGGCACTAAATCTAGGCATAATTCTGTGTACGTATCTAGCTAGGGTTAAAAACGGTAGCCCGTTTCAGAGCAAACACGGTTTAACTTGGCCATTCCTGACTTGTCACCAGAATAAAAGTAGGTAATTCACCTGTTAATGTGGACGAGGTAAGCCAAGGCACGAGCTAGATCGCACGTAGAAGAGTCTTTGTTGATGTTCCTGCACTTGTTTGCGCAGCTTTGAGAATCGTGAATTTTTTCAGGAAAAACCTCGATTACTTGCGCATTTCCAGTCGACTTCGGTAAATAAGCAGAAGCAACTGGACCTGGAATAAATAAAATTATCGATATGCATGTATCTAGATCGTTATGTACAGAAGCGCAAAATGGTAGATAGGAAGGTACCTACGATGTTTCGGCACAAAAAGACGATATGACGTTGGCATTCATGACTGTACTAAGCTCAAAAACATAGGTACTTGTTTTCGTGCTAACATTGCTCACTTTTAGTGAGTGTACTTTATTTTATTTAAAACTAGTGTGTTAGCAAATATTGCTCTCTTTCATTCATGTGTAAATACATGCATAAACTGTTTTGAAAGAAAAGCTGGTTATTGGTCGCCCGTGTTGCCCATTTTTTCTGATTTTATGATAGAAAAATTTATGTCTGAACTAGTCGCTTCAGAGCCAGCAACAAACGAAACGATATTGGAAAGATAGCATATGAAGCGGTATTGATGGAGGGGTGAATTAGTGAGCTCTTTTCGGTCAAAATGACCTAACAGTGGTATAAATGATAATTTAGCGTGAAAACGATGTTAATCCACAGCTCTGGCTGGCCAATTTCAAGCAATTTTGAAGAATAGTTTAGATTTGCATCATTTTCGACCTTCATTTTGCCTCATTTTCCCAAGAAAATTTTCATTATGCATTCCGCAAATCAAAAACCCCAACCTTCCACGCGCACGTCTGGTCGTACTTAATAGTCATTTTGATGAGAATCAAGACCATGTCTATAGTCTGCTTCATGTACAGATAGGGCATAAATTTCAAGAATCAGCTGACAGTCGACTTCGGTAAAAAGCTGACAAATGACGAAATCATTTGGTATCAATTTAATGCAATGATAGCAATCTGTCTGATTAATGATAGTAATAATTCTCGAAGGTTATGCCCAAACTTGTGCGAAAACTATACACATTGACAAATCATCAAAATAGCTTAGATCTCTCGGATTTCGTTGAAATTTTTGTCTATTTTTTCAGTCTATTAATGTCGGTAAAAATTCTTAAAATGCACAGGTATCTAAAGTTACTAAAAAAATTTATTATCCCATCGCTTAGAATAAAAGTGCACAGTATAGTCGGCCTAAGATGTGAGTTCAGTCTAGGAGTAGGCCGAAGAGCTTTTTTACGATTGAAATTGCCTCAGAAATCGTTTTAGTTGTTAACTAAAATAGTATGAAATTATCTTAATTCACAGCACGTTTCTGGTCGATTTGCGCACTTTTACGAAAAAATTTTGATCCTTGCTATGGTCCTGCCCTCCCTCACGTGCGTGTCTGCTGGTAAATATACTGATTTTCGATTTAATGCTATAATGTTTGCGAAGATTCAAGGAAGGTATCGAAAATCAGATCAGGATTAACACAAAAATAGAATAATATTCAGTAAACATGAATCAATGTTGGAAACGAGTAAGTTTTTGGATATGCAACGGAAATTGCGAAATCTGCAAGCGTATGATACGAAAATAAGAAAAGGAATGAAAATAAAAATATGGAATTCACGGTAGTAATATAAAGGAGTGAAGATGCCAGCCGATATTCAAAAGTGAGATATGGAAGCTGTGTAACTAACCGCTCTTGGGCATGGGGGCCTGGACCAGACAATTAACGTTAGGGTTGGGACCTGCAACCCCAGAATGGCAAAATAAAGGTCAAAAATGGAAGGAAATCGACAATTTTCTTCAAAAGTGCTTAGAATTGATCAGAAACTGTGTAATAACGTGCGTCACATGGTTTTAAGGCCATTTTAGCATTTTACCAGTTTTAAGGTTGTTTTTCCCAAAAAAAGCTCACTTTTCTGACCCCTAGACCGACTCACTCCTCTATATCGGCCATGCTGAGCATCTACGGTCTGAAACCCCGAGAATCTGAAAGACCTCCAAATCGATAAGCCCCAGAATTAAACTTTTGATGCTATTTTTGGCCATTTGACCCCCATCATGCCCCCAAGAATTTGATTGATGTCCATGTACGCGTGAAATAAGACAAACTCGTCTCTAATCTTCGTCAATTTCGGCGGTTAAAGCAGCTGGCAGAAATGAATTACGTCAAAAAAATACGGCATCGTTAAACATGGATTAGGCGAATTAAATTTACGAACTCACCAGTGTATACAATTGAACCACTCAGTAACCAGCTTTCGTTGATATCCGCTATTTTCTTGGGTACTTTCGCATTACGATTGGTCTTAGCTTGATTTTCGAGCGATAATCTATTGCTGTTGATAGCATTTTCATTATACGTTGACTGTAGCATGGAAAATAATTGGTCATTCGTTACGGTACATGAGCTTGAATGCTGTTTACGTCGGCTTTCCGAGCCGTTGGCCCTACTCGGTCCTCATAATCATTACCATATTGCAGGCGTTTTGTATATAATAACGCTTCCTTATCGCCTAAAATCGGAGCAAACACCACCATTCGCTCAAAATAAATAGCGTACAATAGCTTTTTAACGAATTCGGCTCAGTATTTTCAGATGGACGAAAAAATATCACGTAAACCGCAAGCTTTAGTAAACGGGTGTTAGCGCATTAGAGCGACTAGTGTGAAACGTCGAATTAACGTTAACGTGTCAGAAATCAGAAGTGCGACCAAAATAGACGAATAGAATATAGCGGGGAAAGATTATTTGAAAAAACGATACTTTCCTTAATCATTTGAAAAAAACGAAAAAGGGTACACGTCAAAAATGCCGTTTTTTGACGTTTCAGACAATGCTTGTTCTTTCTAGGACATAAAAACGTAAGAAAATTTTCAAAAAAATTAGAAAAAATCGAGTAAATTGAACAAAATATAATCAAAAAATGTGTTTATGGCGCGAAGCGCCGATCGAGATTTTTGAGCCAAAAATGAACTGAAAAACGCTTAAAAGGGCACACTTTTTGCAACTTTTACCAACTTTTATGAAATCGAAAGTTTTATCGACTTCAAATCTCTTTATGACCATTAACAAAAAGCAAATCCGCCAGCACTGGCAGGTGCTTTGCAGGAAAATAACTTATTTTTCATCAAATTCAGACTAGCACCCTAGCTATTCCTACGTCTTAAAAATAGCTGCATCTATTTTTATTCTATGCTTTAAATCTGACCAAATGTAATCGATTCATTCTAAACAATAATTTAATATAATACAAATGCATATTTCAAAGATGAGATTGGATGGAAAAAAGCAAAAGTACCAGAAAATCGAACAAAAACGTGTTACACAAAAATGAGGGTTAGCTAGCTGCATTCGCCACTCGCCACGCTATTTGCAATTATGAACTTAATTCAAGTAAACAAGAACAGCTCTCATGCTTTAGCATTTTAAAAATATTGTACAAATCGCCCATTTTCAGCTGCGATGATGAATCATCATCGGCCGTGTTGCGCACAGTCATTAGTCAATATTAAGCTAAAACTTGAAGTAAGCTTCCTTTTCGCAGTTCAAGACCAGCTTTGGCGGCCCAGTTGCGCGAATACAAATCTAATTACCCAAGTAAGCCGTGAAATAATGCGAAAAGCGCATAAAAATTGGTTAAATTCAATCTCGTAACGAGTTTTATAACAATCGGCCTGCAAAATAACGATTGCCTACTGAAAATCAAGCATTTATTGATAAACACATCCGTCTTCGCATAACTTTGCGTGTAGGTATTCAAAAGTCGCAAGCTACCCAGCCGATATAAATAATTTGAAGCTCCTTCGACAACAAAGCACAGACAAATACCAACGCGCATTTTTTCAATAGACAGAGCCAAACAACGTTGCCTAAAAAGAGGCGGGCCGAACATATAACTTTGAGGAAATAGTCCAAATTGGCCGTTTGACTTTAGTGTTAAAAGTGCAGCAACCCTCGCGCGAGTATACTGGCCAAATTTCTACACTCGATTGCACGCTTTACGAGCCAACTAACCGGACCATTGTTGCACGTTCACCGTTTTACGGGGTCACACCACACAGCGCGGGCTATTCGGTGAAATGACCCCGGAGTTATTGACCATGCGATATTATGTAGGTACCTACACGATTCAGTATTTCGTGGTGACCACATGAAGACCAGTCAGCAGGGCGGTGTTTACTTTGACGTTTAACAATCAAGTCGGTTAGAAAACGAAAATAAGGAAGTGTGACTGGGCGTACGGTAGTTGGGTATCTAGCAAAAAATGGCACACTTGATGATTCGTATTTATTTGAGACTCAAGGCAGACCTCACACGATCGAATCACCGTGTGTTATTGTTTTGTACAGAATACTTCAGTATGAGCACCAGCTGAGGTACATAGGTAGGCAGCTATTCTCGAATCATTACCGAGCTCGTGATTTATTTCGCTTCGCTCGAATTTCCAATAATTGCTCATTCGCTTGGTTATTTTCGAAATATTTATCATACAGATTTCTACATTAGTGTAGATTATGCATACATTTTAATAATAAATTGCTGTTTCCACAAATCAAAACGGGTGCAGAACCGCACCGCAGCAAGTCATGTGAAAAATATTGATAGGTGCCACGATTTGAAAAACAATTTTCTACAGTTAGGTTTATATTTTAGGCTTACGCACCCAAGAAGTTCATATAGCGTCTAAGCATCTTTACTACTTATTTTTAGCAAAAGACAATTCCTGAATCATTCTGCCCGTTTCTCCGACCGTTCCGCTTCTCCGACTGTCTTGATTCTCCATCGTCCGTCCCGATTCTCCATCTGATGGTTAAACAAGTCATTTTTAGATTCTCGCTATTCCCGTTTCTCGAGCTGTCCCAGTTTCCCCGAACTATTGTATAAAACTTCATTTTAAACTCACCAATACCCGTTTTTCCATCTATCTCGATCCTCCGACTACAGAATAGGTTGACGAGCATTCGAAAAAAGTGAATTTATTCGTTATGCAGTAAGAGACACTGATTTATTCCGCTTGATCAAATACGATGAAACTGCTCCTGCTATCATGCAACTTTTTCCGCGGTAGAGGGTACATAGGTATATATGATGATTGCAAGCCCGTATCCAGGATTCGGCCAAGGGGGAGGACCCAACATAACTTGGTCTATATCTCAGGGAATTCGTCGGGATAGTTCGCTAAAACCGCATTTTTCGATGTTTTTCGACATGTTCTATCCATTAAGATCATAAAATTCAAACTTTCAAAAACCGTTCTTTCAAATGCTATAAAAAGTGTCGTTTTTTTGGTGCGCTTGAGCCTAAATTATGGAAAATACTTCATGTCTGACGCGAAGCGCCGAAAATTTGAATATTATACGTCAAAGACAGGCAATTTTTCCACCTTTCCGTGCATTATGTTACTTATCAGAATTTTTTCTGCCCAAGGGGGAGCGGCCGCCTCCCGCCCCTAAATACGGCCCTGCATGATGGGAATGAGGCGATTGTCCACCTGTGAACTAATTAACGAGGTCACATTGTTTCTAGCCCCTCAGTGTAAAAACTAGAAATATTCTTAATTGGTTGCAACTTGTATGTATAGCATTAAGCGTAGGATCGGGATTTCACACCAACTACTATTCTAAGAAAAGCGTCTTGCAGCTTCAGTTTTTTCATTGAAGTGCATCCTTCCATAGCCCAAGTCATTTATTGAGCGGTTGTGATGATTTGGTTTTTATGCATTATGGGGCATGAATAATTCATACTATTTTAATGTTTGTTAATCGGTCGAATAACGCGATTACATCCTCTTTTTATGTACCTATGCGTTCCACGGTTCAATAGCTTATGAGTGATGAAAAAAATGTCCGTCGGGACGCATATCTAAGGAGTTCAGGAATTTTTTAGGAATCCCGTCCATATGCACACAACGATTTTTCATACCTTTTATTCATATGTTAACATGCAATTTTCAGTCGACATGCTACACAAAATATTATTTTGTTGAACGGTTTTCACCTCGATTACCTATAGATAATGTGAGTTTGGACTTCACGAAGCGAAAACGACTATCAAAAATTGAGAAAAGATCTTAGCAGTTGTAGTAGGTAATACATTACGCGTATTTGCAGCTGGGCGATAGCGTGATCAATGCGTAAAAATTGAAGGATGTGCGAAAACCGCGATGTTAGTTCTGCTTGACAGTCAAATTAGCTGAATTTTCATTTTGTCCTTGGAATGTTTCGAGAGAAAAAGTTTTGCGCCAAAATTAATTTTTTCTCTGCGAAAGAAATCCTCCCTCACGCATATTATTTCAGGACATTCAAAATGAGTCAAAAACTAGTCTGATATAATCGTTGCGTCCATTCGTTCAATCATGACCGTCGATGACGCCCTTCAAATTTATACTTTTTTTAACGAATGGTGAATCTGAATAAAATAATGAATCCGTTGTGTTGTCAAAAGGAATATGTTTGAAAAATGGAGCAGTTAGCCCTCACATCGAGAAACTGAATTTTAGCCTCAAGTTCAGAGGCATAAAGAGCAAAGGTAGATACGTCAATGAAAGATTTTCGCTATTCCAAGAAGTAAAATATTCTTATTAAGAATTATTTTAAGTTTTAGAATACTAATGTAATTGAAATATAAATTTTGCTATAGTCCTGTACGGCTGAGTTGTATTTGCGAAAATTAATGCTTTTTCATCAAAAGAACCGACAGTACCGGGTGGCCGATTGATTTGTCTGACTTATTAGTGCACATTGACGCAAGTGCTAGCTTTCTTAGGACTAAAAAATGTGTTTAGGTAGGTGGGAAAACTTTGCCATAGTTGGGAATTTTTAAAAATTCTTGACCATTAACTGGACAAAAAGGATTGCATAACGTTTTAAGAAACGTCTATTCAGCAACATTGAGTCTTTTATTGATGAAATTCATTAGAAAATTTAAAATTTCAAAATTTATTAAACACAACATTTTAACAAATTTATTAATTTATTCAATTATTGTTGAAATTTATTAAATCAAACTTCATCAATAATTCCGTAGCACAGGTAGGTATACCAAAGGGAGATGGAAGGTTGTAATCATAGCCGTGCCTGAGGGGTGCGAACTGTGCGGCCGCACAGGGCCGCTAAAAAAGTTGTAGTGTATGCCGTATAGAATTCATCTTTTGGCGGCCCTCTTACAATAATTCGATACATACGTTCAAAAGGATCGATTTTTCGACGTTCTAATGCAAACTCAGTCAGTTGAAAATCTTTACTTGCATTTTTAAGAGAACGCTGACTGAGCTATACTTGTATTCATTTTTCAGACATATTGTTGATTTTTCTGTTGCAATAATGTGTGCCAGAGAAATTGAGTTCGAAAAGGCTAAAATGTCAAAATTTTCCGGCGCTTTGCACGTGAGCCATAGATCAAATGAATTTAAAAAGCTTGAATCAGCTGAAATAATCTAGCACTTCACATCACTAGTAATTTAATGCACTATTTGTTCATTGAATGAAAGTGTGCATGCTTGTTGAGCATAAAACTAAAAGTGCGAAAATGATTGTGTACCAGTTTGTCTATTCGTTGCTTTTTTGTCTTTCTTTACAGAGGACACAATCCTATTTTAAATGAAAGAAATGGCCAAATTTTCTTATGTTTTTGTGCATTTCCTGTTTTCTGAACTGCAACTTATTAATAAGAAGGTCACAAATGGGCCTGAAAAGGGTAAGAACAAAAACTTCAATTTATACATTTTTCTATATCTTATTGGCAGCGACCCGTTGCTGCGCGTGCCATGTAATTAGCGAGAGGTCGAAAAACGCATTTCAGCTCAGAAGTTTTGTGAGATGTAAGAGTTCATCAATTTTGAGTGTTTTTTGGGCTCCATTCAGGGCCGAAAATTCGGCCGTTTTTGCGAAAATTTTAACGTTATTATTTGACATTAAAATGCTTTTTTACAAAATTTGTAGGGACTCTGTCCGGACCCCGCAGGGAACGCTTGACCGCGCCACCTAAGACCCTCACAGCATATGTGGGCAGTAACAAAATCCCGGGAGGGTAGGTGCAAGGTTTTTTAGAGGTCGAAAAATAGTCTTAAAAATGATGGTATGGCTAAGAAATACCGTTTTCAAGGTTTCTCATTGAGCACTACCCACGAATACCAGCTTTAAAAACATGGGAAGATGATGAATCGCTCAAGTCATGCACATGGACCAGACATGTACACTGAGCTAAAAGTTCTTGCTCGATCAAGTCCAAATGAATTAACTTCGCCAATAGCTACTCTTAAATATCTATCAAATGACTTCCAGGATGTTTTCCCGAACCTTATAATTGATTTCAGAATTTTACAATACCTATTGCTGTGGGTTCAGCAGAACGTTCCTTCTCGGAACTGAAATTAATAAAGACATATTTGCGGTCAACTATGACTGATTCTCGTCTAAGTGCACTAGCGATTATTTCAATTGAAAAGGATTTATCATCTTCGTTAGATTTTTTGCAATTGATTGACCAGTTTGCCGCTCAGAAAGCTAGGCAAGTTGTTTCGTATTAAAGCACGTCATCATTCACGAAATAGGTAAATTATTTGAGAAAAAACATACGATACCTACTAAAAATAATATATTTTGTTAGTAAATTTACAGTAAGATGCTAACTGCGATCATATAGGTACATATGTAAAGGATATACATAAGTGATAATTATGATGCCTATAATACCAGTTTTAAAAATTATGGGGCCGCCAAAATAAGTTTCGCCCAGGGCCGCTAAACCTCTAAGCACGGCCCTGGTTGTAATCCCTCTCGGCACGCAAAAAAAAGATTTTTGTATCTCTTCATATTTTTGGCAAAGAAACTTGTATTTTAAGGCCATTTTTATGTGCTTTTTTCGCCAACTTTGGCCAAAACTCAGGGCTATTCATCTACTCGTCTAAAATGGCTGGTTATCCCCTCCTAGAATTTCGAGCTCTTGCATGTCGGCGAAATAGCTGATTAGAATTTTCTTATTCTCCTTTTATGTATTTGCCTCTTAACCTTTCAAGCAATTTCTAGAAAACTTTTAGGGGCATATGCCCTTGTGCTCCTTGGTTATGCCCTTGGTGACGATCAAAACACCAGAGAAAGAAGCAGGCATAAGAATTACCTCAAAAACCACCATCAATAGTTCTAAATTAAACTTAATTCATATTATTTTTCTTACAAATTTTTTCAAATAAAAATTTAATGCTCAAGTAAATACACGAGTCGGAAACAGGCAAAAACTTACCACAAAATAACGATACAATGATTAAATCTTGCATCAGCCTATAAAAGAATCGTACAAACTTCTAGAAAATGCGCAATAAAAAACGGGAAGGTGTGGAATAGAAAAGTTAACTCAGCTTAGATAACAAATAATTTTAAAGACAGGTTGCTAAATTTCTATTCAGAGACAGTAAAGCACGATACATTGCCAACTGATTTTTCTAGAAACTTTATGTGAAACGAAATATGAATATAACTCATTTTCTGAAAGCAAATTATCTCTAGTTTTAATAAGCCTAAACAATAAAAACAGTCAGTGTTAGGTTATCGAGATGTCTGAATATTTATGAGTTGATAAAAAGTTGCAAGAAAATGACAGTCTTCAGAAAAACGAGCCCAGGCATTGAAGAGCGTAGAGAATTCATTCTCTGTTCATTGCCTACCAGAGCCCCGCGCAGGGCGGGTCGGCCGCCCCGCCCAGCAGGCCCGCGTCGGGCTTTTGCAGGGCGGGTCAGATGGCGGGGCAGAGCTCGGAGGGCCATATTTTTCAAAAATTTTGGTGGGGCGGGGGGCACTTTGTTTTTGAAAATTTTTTAAAATGATTGAGGAATATCTTCAAAAGTTAAAAAAAATATATAAAAAGAGAGGTTTCGAGAAATAAAATAAGCGCTCACTCTATCTTGTTTTTTTTCTATTCAGTTGCAAATTTATCAACTTCATGTTTCTTCAAATTTCAAATAAAGGAACTGTGTAAGATATTCTACACTTTTGCACTAAATTAAGTTGTTTCTGCTTAATTCGAAATCTCGTCTCTTTTTACTGGAAAGTGATTTTTGACAAACTTTTCTTTCTTGTCATCACTAGGATTCGACCAGAGTTTACAACCGGAGAAGGTTGTCCAGCAAAAATTGCAAATTGCGTTAAAGTGTCATCATTATTTTATAGCGAATTGTTTTGATCATTTTCAGGCACCCTTGCAAAAGACTATTGATTTTCGTCCACTTAAAGCCCTGATTTATATCTTATTTTTCCATGGAAATCTTCCGTTTTTTCCATCTGGCGCTTTGTACCAGTCATTGCTTAATTGAAGCTACAAAGTTAAAAATTGTTAATAAATTCCTGTTTTGCTTATTTTAGGTGCACCAAATTGTGCTCAAAGGGATAAAAACGTTAAAAATTGAGTTAAAAAGGATATAAATTTTGAAGCTTCTCAGCGCTCAGAGTCAGATGTTATTCTTGTCAGAGGTAGGTACAAAGTTAAGTTCAAAGGAATAGAAATGTCGAAAATTTCCAGTGCTTTGCATTAGATGTACTCTTTGTACATTGCTTACACTTAGAAAGCTGCAAAATTGACCTTAAAAGGGACTGCAACCTCGAAATTTTTGGAGCTATGTGTCAGATGTAGTTTGTTTATTGAAAGCTAAAAAATTGAGCTTCAAGAAATATAAATGTCAAAAATTTTCGGCGTTCTGCACAATATTTTTAAACTATGTATCTTTTTTGGATTGTCTTAAAAAAAAGCTGCAAAATTTAGTGCAAAAGAGCACAAATTTAAAAAAAGTTTTGCAGAGGCAAACTTTACCATCATAATTTGATTAAATTTTGCTAGCAATATACATTTCTGCTAATCGTTGCTGATAATTTTTGCCTTTACAATCACTGATTGTGCCTCTTTTTTGCCTTTAGTGATTGAAAGCATATAATTCTTGGCTCACCTGACCCCAATTTCAGTCTGATTAGGGCCATACAAAGCTGATAAAACATTGATTTACAAATGGCTCAAGTCGCCCCGCTATCGGGTAAATTGATTCACCGTCAAAATTTTTACGAACTCAATACCTGCCTTTAATTCACTAAAAATTTCTAAATCGTAAGAGAACTATCCATTTTTCGTTCTTTTAGCGAAGTATCTCTTTCATTTGCGCTTTAGATAATATACTGTAGGCAAATATGAAAAGCTTTCTATCCTTGAAAGGCTTAAGACGGTACACATGTAAAAACGCCTACGAATACATTATTCATACTTTCAAAATATTGTTGACCTCACACTGAAATAAAATCCAAGATTTGGGGCTGGCAGTATTAGAATCTAACAACCTTTGAGCCAGTCTGCATCCTGATCAGTGAATTAAATTCAAACGAAAACGGCGAGTATGCAACAGACTATGCTCTATCAAACAGTATGTACAAACGAAAATCTGTAAAAAAAGCAAACAGTAGTCAAGAGAGCGTTTGTCAGAAAAATTCCATGCTTTAACAACTTTTTCGGCCAAAAGCGACTATAGCAAACTTATCTGTCCGAAATTGTTCTGCAGTAACATTTCTTTTAGAGCCAAGGTCGGTCTGGATGTTTTACGGCTAAATCACAAGATCTATTTCGGCAGTTGTCATAAACTTTAAGAAGCTGCATACAGCCATGTTGCAATAAAACGCACTATAAGTCTATCCGTGCGAAAGGCGAATAAGGATATTGTTTCAGCTAAAATATGCAAATAAGACATCACATTATGCTTTTTTGGATTTCCTGCGTTTTAATGCTTTTTTGAACTAAAAAACGCTTTATGCAACACAAAGAAATTTCGCGGGACGGGGCGGGCCTCATTTTCGCAACAGTGCTGGCGGGGCTGGCATAAGGAGCTGCGGGCCTTGTTTTACTCTTGGCGGGGTGGGCCTAAAAGTTTCGGCCAGCGCAGGGCTCTGTTGCCTATTAGCCGATACAGTAATAAATCAAAAACATTTGTTAATTGCGCACCACACGTAACCTACGATCGTATAAACAGCCTGCAATGCATAAAAACCTTTATTGGCAAAGTTTCTCAATAGTTGGCAAAGAAATCCCAAGGTACATAAAACAAATTTCATCCACTTAGATGGAGAGACTAAAAATTCCACTCGCATAACTTATCGAATTGCGACAGAATCGGAATAAATTTTGAAAAAGTGATTCAGAAATTAAATTTCAAGCAAACTACATAGATCAATTTTTCCCACTATGCTTTGTGGCCGGTTGTCCTGATAGAAGAAACGAATCCCAATCGTTTTATTGCGAAGCGCGAAAGCCTATAGTCTGTTTCACACAACTTCGGTCATGAATTTTAAAATTATCTCCGACAGTAAGCTGACAGATTGTGTTGCGATTATAGCATTGATATGATATATGTATATAATTATCGTAACGCTCGGCTTACTGTCGATAAAAATTCTTAGAATTTGTGCACGAAGTTATGTGAAACAGACTAGTTAGTATTTAGAATAAACAGTTGCAATTTTCGTCGTTTCTGTGATTTAATTACCTCAAAAATTAAGTCTGGGGAACTACGAATTTGTATGCAGAAATGCAGTAGGTTGTATCAGTCTTGCGCTTTATAAATTCTCAGCTGCCGTAGACCATTAGTTTTGAATAATAACAATCAAATAGAGCAGTATTTTTCATGCTGACATTGGCCTGCTGTCGGTGAAAATTTATGGAAAACCAACAGAATAATCAGAACTTTTATTTTTATGGATATTGACTTAATTATTGATGGAAAACCACAAAAGAACTGTGAGAACTCCGCTTTTGCTTTACGATTAATTAATAATTATTATTTTCCTACCGAATTAATCGATATTGATAAAAAATTCTCATCTTGTGCTTCGATGCATTATATTTTTTTGAATATATTTTTTATGTTCTTTGTCCTTGCTAACCATTTCTCTTAACAGATTGTACTAAATTATAATTTGGTAGGTACTTTATCTTTTGCAGAATGAATATCCAATGTTCAGCTTAGAACAATAAAAGATTAAGCTCGAGCAATATAAAAAACCTCGTGATAACGTATCTGTAAGCGTTAATAAAGCAATTCTGTCCAAAGACAGGCTGAAATAATCAAGAAGTAAGGCCACAAAAAGGAAATTGAAATCGTTCTACATACATCATTTTTTACTGTACATACACATTCAGAAATGCATTTTAATAATGTCATTTATTTGAAGCAAGTGGCCCAGACATTTGAAAGATTATGCCAAGTTCTAATTTAAAAAAATCGGATTGCTTCTTGTTTTTTAACAATGGAGAATTCTCCAGTCAATTCGCTTTATTCCGAGCATTCCATTGAAACCGCCAGTTTAATCACTTGTACATACAATTTACTGAGTGCATTAGGAACGAGTGAAAAATACCGCACACACCTAAATATATCACGGAATGTATATCAATGACAAGTAATCTCACGCTTTGGCCCATCTAGTCGTTTCTTGAAAACGTACTAAAATTCCGTCTGCAGGATAATAAAATTGTTCCATAAAACGTTATGAGGACTGAGGCTAATTGAAAGCTGATTTCAGTTTTAGGAAGGATTGTATTCTTATTCGGGCCGAAAAAAGAGGATACCTCGTCTATTAATCGTCGAATGAGAAAATTATAAGGAAATAGACAGCTAGCCGCTGGTACCTAAATTTTTAGCTTATGTACATAAGATTTGAAACCGCCTTATACCATCGCTTGAAAAATCAGCCAATCTTGGATATTTTAAAGGTTATTAGAGTTTAAAAATAGTCAGGAACTTTGGAATATTCGGGATAAATTTGACCATTGTTTTTACTTTTTTTGTTCCAAAAATCGTGCAAGCAAAGCACTTTTATTAGCTTGATCACCTTTAATAAAATTCGAATCGGAATCGTACATTTTGTTTATGGAATATCGAACACTATTCACACGAAAAAGCGAAACAAGATTTGTTTCAAAATCGATGAATATTTTAAATAATTATTAAAAGCACAACAAAGTAAGAGCTGATTTAATACTAACCCATGCTTGTAATCAGATATGCGCATTGGGGTGTACCCTAGACCCCACCAGAATGAAAAATATGAAATTTTCCGGGAAAAATGAGGCAAAATGAAGGCCAAAAATACAAGAAAATTGTGAATAAATTTCAAAAGTACTTTAATTTAAGTTTGAGGTAATTTTGGCACAAAAAAGCTCAATTTTTGACCCTCAGACTGTCTAACCCCCAAATCAGCCATCATGCATCTAGGGTTGCATAACCATATTATATAGATGGCATCGACGGTCTATAAAATTAGCCGGTCTAGGGTCAGTTAGTGCGCTTTTTAGGACAAAAGAAGGTTAAAAACTGATATAAAATGCTAATAGCGCTAAAACTTTGTTTTGATCCACAGTTTTTAGTCAATTTTAGACATTTTTACAGAAAATTTTCGGTTATCATATATTTTTGGCCTTCATTGTGCCCCATTTTTCTTGGGTTATTTTATATTTTTCCATTCTGGGGGTCTAATCCCTCAAACCCCCCACATGCATGTCTGATTGTATAACTAATGGTCTTTGATCTGAGATGAGAATCCGCGTATCCAGAAATTGGGCCAACCCAAATATTCGTCGATATCCTTAATCCACTATTGCTTTCCCGGCTCTAGAGAGTGCTAGAAGAGAAGCCTTTTCGTCGGGCCCAGAAATTTCATTCTTTATGCGTTAATGTCGAAATTTCAAAACTTCACGAAGAATTTAACGGCCGGTGGTACAGAAATGAAGCAAATTTTCAGTAATTTTCGCGTGAGCTCTCAATCTATACCAATATCGTCAAATATTTTTTACAAATTAAGAATAGCCAACAGAATGTTCAAAATGCTGGGATACAGACCACACATTTCAGCATAGAAATTCAAAGGGGCCAGGGGCCAGCCCCAAAAACTTTTCAAAAAGTAACTGTTTTACTTTTTTCAGACTGAAAACGATAGTTACACGTCTAAAACACCGACTTCTTACATTTCGGACAACCTGCCTGCGATTTTTTTTCGGAAAATCGACAATTCTGTGAGATCGCTCGCAGCTATTTCGCGAGGGAGGGATCAGTAGCATACGTGGGCAGCAAGAAAATTCTGGGGGGTGCAAGATTTTTTGAAGGTCAAAAAATGGCCTCAAAAATGGTGGTATGGCGAAAAAACATCATTTTCGACGTTTCTCATCGAGCACTATCCATAGGCATCAAAAAATTGCGAAAAAAACGAAAAAATTTTCAAAAATTGAATTCTGGGGGGTATTTTGATTTCTGGGGGATTATTTTGGTTTTCGGGTGGGGGTGCATACCCCCCAAACCCCCCCACGCCCAGGTGTGATCAGTAGCCATTCTGTGGTTAAACCTTCCAAAGAATAGGTATGATAAAGACTCCTACATGATGATAGTAATACACTTAATTAGTGTATAAATCGAAACGAAACTTTTGAATTTGATAGGTAAAGCGACGTAAAAATATTTTAAGACAGGAAATTCCCAAAAGATATACGTCACGGCTGACAAAACAGAATAAAATTGTTTGACCGATAAACAGATAGTATGACTGAAATGCTAAATAAGACGTTAAAAACAAATGAACTAGTAAAAATGCATGAAACTTTTATTTTCTATTTTTAAGGCATACGCATATTTAATTTCCAGATCACCGGCAAGTAAAAAGTGCATTACTTTCTGTCTTCTTGCATACGCCAAAAGCACAATAATCGTTTGAAAGTTAGCCGAAAAACTCGATTCAAGCATGTGTAGATAACGCAATTGAAGCAACTGTGAGCGTAACCCAACCAGCTGGTGATTATGTACACTTTGTAGTCGAAAGCTCTGTCGGATGAGGAATGCACGGCACGCTCGATAAGGGCACAAAAATACGGAAACCAGCAGATCAGGAAAACTGCTGAAAAAAATAAAAACGGACTCAATGACCAAAAAGGTAAAAAAAGAATAAAGACAGAATCGAATAGTCGTTAATGACCAGATATGCACATGAGGGGTTGGGAGTCTAGAACCCCAGAATGGAAGAATGAGAAACTTTTTTAAGGAACTATGGCAAAATGAAGGAAAAACGAATGAAAATTGAAAATTTTCCTCAAAAGTACTTGAAATCGACCAGAAATTGTGAAATTATGTAGTTTTATCGCTGTTAGCACTTATACCAGTTTTGAGGTCAGTTTGGCCCGCTCACTTTTGACCATCAGACCGGCTGACGCCCAGATAGGCTATGCTTTGCATCTAGGTATCTAAGTTAATGACTACTTGTCTTTTTTAAAAGGGACCTTCAAGACAACAGATATCGTGATATCTTTTGCGACATATTTTCCGATTGAATATATTCTAGAGGCGATAAAATTTCGTTATGGACGTGCACTTCTTTAATAGAAAAAGAGTAGGTAACTGGTCTAAAATTTCCGAGTTGTAGAAGAATGTATGCAGCAAAAAGTAGAACCTCTTTAGTGCATATATTTATTTGCATGGTTATAGATTCATTAAGTCCACCCAAAAACATGCTGAAAACTAAAAACTAAAAAATTAATCAATTCAGCGCCGTAGTTTAATTAGAAACGGTATGAATATTAAAAAAAGAATTGACTATTGCACTTACTTCTCATTGGGGGGGTGCTTGTGGCTCTTGTCTCTACAAATTGCTGCCACACTCAGCAGAATTTGCAACTGACTAAAGAAACCGATACACAAGCAGGGACGTTGTTTTAGGCGTTTTAAGCGATTTTTGTTCAAAGTACAGGTTTTCGGCGAATTTTTTGGCAATAATTTGTTCCATTCATAAAAATGAATCGTCAGAAGCGTCAAAAAATATTGTTTTAGACGCATACCGTTAGTTTTTAAGCCCAAATGATGTATTTTAATCAAACTTCTCTTGACTGAGCCCTATAATTTTTGTGATTAACATAACTGATAATGACTTCCAGAGCTCTTTCACTAAATTTAATTCAAACGAATTATATGCTACAAAAATTGCTTAGACTGATAGTTTTGACGCTCTACAATGCGAAATACCAAACTGTAACTCGATATACTATACAATATCACTTGTGTCGCACTAGCGTAAAATATTTTTGTAGTCATTTTAAAATAATTCGAAAAATCTCGAGAAACAGACTAGACTATCTAGAGATATACGATTAAAACTAAGCTGTAAAATATCGTCTTTTTCATTCCGTTCTTGATTCAAGCAGCCTGAATAGAGCAATCTGAAATGAAAAAGAAATTGAATTTAAAATTCGGGTTGTCTACCTAATATCGCAGCTACAACCCGCGTCGCTCTAGTTTCGCGTCTGATTGCACGCGATTCGCGTCGCTTTCTCCTGATCGCGTGCGTGACTTGCTGCGCGATGCGTCGCAACTTATTGCCGCTCGTGTGCAATACGTTCGACGAGAATTTGCGGCCTTTCGCGTCGCTGTTGGCGTAGACGGCGGCCGACGACAGCGAATCGCTGCCGCCGCCGCCTTCTTGATGCATGTTGCTGCTTTTGCGCGACGAACTGGCGCAGCTGGGTGCGTCGTAGTCGTCGTCCAGGCTACTTCCTGAACAAACTTCTAAATTTTATATTTTGACCATTTTTATCGAATATTTTTTTTGAGTTTTCTCCTGATTATTAGTTTTTGTAAAAAGTAAAATAAATACCTAATAAAATTAAATTTAATTAAAGCTGCATTTTCAAAGTCAATTTTTACTTTTTTTACACCGCTTCCGCAATGTGTTTTAAGCTATTTAAAAGACCACTGTGGTCCACGCATGCAAATTTGGGAGAGGCGGTATGAGAGGTATCACCACTAACCCTCAGGCCATTTTGGACCAAAACCGATTGCTCGAACCATGAAACAGCGTCAAATAACGTCTAACAGCGTAATTTCAAGTACATATACTTATGTTTTACGCATTATACTGTTCAATGCATTCATCCAGACATTCTTCATCCATTTCGTATTTATTTTATGTTAACGGTCATTCTATCGCCTTTTTGTTATGGTTTTCGGGCGAACTTAACCAAAAATATTTATGAAGAATAAAATATGACTAAATAAGTACAAAAATTTGACAATGAATAGGTATCAAAAGTGCTCATTGAACCCCCATGCTATAAGCAAGCAAGAGAATACAGTGTCGCGTCATTCATTAGCCAAACACGGATCCCGGATTTTCGTTAAAGGTACCCCAACTTTCCAAAAAGCGATCAAGAATAGCAGAAAAGCCGGTATTGATGCGCAAAATAAGATATAACCTTTTTTGGTATATTTAATTTAAGTGAAATTTGTTGCTAGTGTAAAACTTTTGTCGGAAAAATTCTTAAATTTTTTGTTTTTCTAGACACGAAAGTGCATCGGTAGGAATTTCATTCAGTGTGTATTACGATGATATATCGAAAACTTGTAAAGTTTACAGCACAGGGAATCAAGATGACTAAAGTTACCAATTCATACTTGCACAGAAAAAACTTTGTTAGTTAAGAATTTGGAGCAAAACGCCGAAAATTCCAAGAATTTTTGTTGAAAGACTGTATAAATATTTCTAAAATCACGCTTTTTCCTTCCAGAAATCATTCAAGAGCCATAAAAATATGGTCGCACGCAAAAAGTATATATTTTTACAGCAGCACGACTTCGAGCCTACTAAGGAAATCATAGAATGTCTTCCATTGGTATTGAAAAATCGTGTTGCTTAGAAATCGCTTAAAAACATATACGTATATATATATATATATATATATATATATATATATATATATATATATATATATATATATATATATATATATATATATATATATATATATATATATATATATATATATATATATATATATATATATTAAATCAAATATCGCCAAACATGTTAGAGCGTGGCGACCCTCCATAAATCCGTCCTTGAGATCATCAAGTAGCCTGAAATGATACAGTAGATCACTTTTGGACCGGACCAGACAGGCAAGTGGGGGGGGGTTGGGTCTAGTGGACCTCCAGAATAGAAAATGGAATTTTCAGGGGAAAATGAGGCAAATTGAAGGACAAAAAAGATGAAAATCAAAAATTTTAAAGAAGTGCAAGAAAGTGATTTGAAATGTGGATTGAAGCAGTGTTTGCGCAGCATTTATTCCAGCTTATGACGTCATTTCAGCCAGAAAAGATTCCTAACTGGCCTACCAGAAAGGCTGACCCCGATCGTTGGCCATCCTGTGCATACCACCTATTTTATTAACAAGCGGCAGCCTGGAATGTGTGATTTTTCGGTATTTAAAAACTAATGTAGATTTGTTACACGTACCGTACGAGTACATGGACGATTTTCTATCCTCCGACGATTGACTTGTAACGGACGACATAGTTCCCGGACTTGAAACGCCAGACTGCGCGGAACCTCGGTAAGACAGTCTATTGCAGATGCCTTTCTTCAAAGCATAATTATTAAATGATATGCGCCGATTGGATAAATCACAGGTAGGACTGGTTAATGAACTACCTGGCTGCTCAGGTTGAAGCAAATTTTTGGTAAGCAATGCCTTCTGAAAGGAGGAATTCCTAAATTAATTTTACTAGGATAAGTACATTCGATGCAAACTACGAGTATGTACGCGCACGCACAGTGCCACTAATTTTGGGTACGTAGGAAGCGTTAAGACGATTCTAATAAGATGAATAAGTTGCTACCTATTTGATCATTTACCGCAAATCAATACATTAAATTTTTCAGTCCTCCTCTCATCGCAGTTGTAATACGAGTACCTTTTTACGTGCAAAGTCGAGACTTCAAGATTTTGTCAATCTTAGTGGAACTTAGCTTTTCAACCATTTTTGGCGTTACTAGCATTCTTCATAGAAAGATAGTCCTACGTATTTTTTCTAAATTTTAGAAATTTTTGGAAGATTTTTTGTGATTTTTAATTTCCGTTTAAGTCTTCAAGTCTTCTAAAAAAACTGATTCGACGCAAAATCCTAAAAATATTACATCAGTCAAAGGAGAAAACTTTTAAAAACAATCACTTCCGCAAAATTATAATATCAAATAGCTTGAAAATTTTCAAGAACTATTACATGCGCGGATTTGGAAAAGGAACGGGAGGCCGCTCCAACCCATGGTCAAAAAGTTTTGGGCGCAATAGAAAAAAACGTATATTTTTTGATAATTCTAGCCATTTTTCATGACGATTTTTGAATTTTTCTAGCGCTTACTTCTCATAAATGACATTTACTGACTTTCTTGGCGCTCTGAAAACTTTATTTTATGTCAGAAGAGTACTTTTTCACAAAACAAGGATTTATTTAGTTCTTATAATGATTTCTCGAGTATTTTGTGGTGCTTTGTGCCGATTTTTGCACTAATTTTGTGCGTTTCTTGTGAAACTTCCGAAAATTTGTGTCTCAGATCATAAAATTTTGACCATTAAAAGATGTCAAAAACGCTACTTTTGGTATAATGGGCGGATTTTTTGGACAAATTTTAACACTTTTTGCAAAATTTGAAGTTTCGCTTCAGCCCCCGTCAGAAAATCCTGTATTTCAGAAAATAATTCAGAAAGTAATTCAAAAAATTCAGAAAATTCAAATAATCACTAAATTCAGAAAATCGTAATTCAGAAAATCAGTTATTAAGAAAATCGAAATTCAGAAAATCACTGAATTACGGTCACGCTCTCTGCTTAGCACCATTCTTTTTAATTTACCTGCGGGTTGTTGCTGACGAAGCTGCACGATGGTGACAAAGCTGCGTACGTAGCTGGCAACTTCAGACAACATTTCACTGGCTTTTGTTGAAGAACAGGCTGAATGGCCGGTACAATCGAACTTTGTATGCCGGGATGAACGTTTAAAACCAATGCGCTATTCCCGTTTGGAACTTTCAAAAATTTCTGCTCACTTTCACCGTCCGCAGTGGCAATTATCGGTCCGTTGATCAATCTACACGAATGTGGAGACACCATAGAAGCGACGGAATACTTGTTCGTTAACGATTTTCCAGTCGAGATCTTACCGGTAAGACAGTTCTCGCTGGGCGAACTAACCATGTGGCTATAGTAAATTTTGGACCTACTCGACAAATCCGCACCGTTTTTGACCTAATGGTATATTATTTAAAACAAATTTAAAACGCTTTTTGTGCTTGATGGTGGCCCGAAGCCAGGATTTCTTGACCGAGAATGCGAGCACGGTTTGAAGTACGATCACTGAAGCATTATTTTTTCTGAATTTCGTTCCAAGCTTTAACAATTAATCAAAAATTGCTTTAAAGGCTAAATTTTCGCGAGAAATACATTATCTGAACATGATTTGCAATGTTTTTGCATACATTTTAAAGTTCATCTAGTTTGTGCCGGACAGGAGGCGCGGCCGCACCATCCGCATTCCCCATTGGCTACGGACCTGGTGGTGCGAGCCAGTGTTTTTTCTGCACAAGGTCCGTTTGTACATGCACAAAGATGGTCCCCAAAAGTCTTTGTACATTTTGTACATGCAAATGTTTGTGTACTATAATATGGTACGTTAGAGATTTTTGTGTAGTAAAACAGGGTTTTTCGACCTTCGGTAGTGTATTTTAGCTAATTTATGGGTTTCTGACGCCAAAAATCACTAATAATTGTCTCTAAACGGCGCGGAGCGCCGAAAAATATGAAATTTTTCTATTCTAAATGTAAATTCTACCATTATAAAGATATATAGGACAAACAATTACTCATTGCGCCGAAAATTTCAGCGGATTTTACACCTTTTTCAGATTTTGTCTTCCCAAAAATCTTTGTACATGTACAAAGACGGTCCTGAAAAGCCTTTGTACATCGGGAAAAACCTTTGCCGAATACAAAAAAGAAACAGTGGAGCGAGCACATTAAAGTGTAACCACTGAAGCATAAGTTGTTAAATCTCGTATTCAGTCTAAAAAACTAATCAGAGGTATAGCTTGTAGCGGCTAAATTAAGAGATAACATGATCTTAACACGTTTTTAGCGTTTTTGCATAAATTTTAAAGCTCCTTTCGTTTTTTTGGCGCCAGTTTTCTAATTTTAACATGCGGGACCGGGGGTCGGGTCGTACCATCTGCACCCCTGGCTAAGGGAAGTCACTAAACTACCACTCGAGAGGCCCTAAGTTCGAATCCCTCTCTAGTCAATATTATTTGCAGCAAATTTTAACTCCTGAGCGAGAAAAACATAGAAATAACGTTGCGGGTGGAATTATCGAGTAGGTTCTACGTTTTAATTAACGACGACGAATCAGTTGGCGTGTTTTTCTGGATATCGACTTTGGCTGAACTGATCACGTTATGAGGACCATGACATGCGACGCAAGTAAATGCGCAAGGCGTTACACAGCTATCCTCCACAATTGACTCCTTTTGTGGAATTGTGATATGATTTTGAAACACTGACGAATCCTTCGATGCCGCCGTCTTTTCCGCCGATAACGTCGACGAGGCTTTATCGTCCACTAAAGCATAGATGCATAAGGTCAGGGTCGGCAGGGGCGAAGGTTAAAATCCCAAAAATTCAAAACAGATAATTCAGTGTACGCGATTTTTTTGCTGTTCAAACGACGAAAACGGTCAAAATAGCATATAAAACACTTTTTCGTTGTAATACCGCATTTTAAAAGCATTTCTAATCTATTTTGACTGCATTATATCATTTTTAACACTAAAAAATAGATAGATTGAACAATTTTGGGCGTTTTTTGACTAAAAAAATGAAAAATTTCTGGTAAACTTTTGACATTGTTACTGCTTTTGTCCTCAAAAATGATGTATCGTCAACTCGAAATTGCTGGACAGTACCTGCCTGGCTGACTCTTCAGCGGGGTTATACCCCTCAACCCCCTATGTGCACTAATGCACTGATAATGTCAATGCAATATCCGTTGACATAGTGAGCAAACTATTACTGATTCTACGATTATCGTTGTTCGAAGACGATCGTGATTCTGTTGAGACTGGGAAAGTTGGGATCACAACCGTCACATTTTCGCAACTGGCCGATGAACTCAAAGCCGATTGCCTTTTTTCGGCCGTCGATCGGGAGTTCGACAGGGCCATGATCAAATCGGCTTCGGAAAACGGAACGTCTAACGACATTGATGAGCTGCGATTCTTCGCCGCACCATCTGCAGCTGACGTTTTGCGACTTTGAGATCTTGATCCACCTACGTAAGAAGTAAAAACGACGGGAAAACATCAAAACCTGTCTGTATGGGCCAATTTTAGGAGAACACGTGGGCGGCCATCACCTATGAGCTGACCAACAACAAATTCTGGAGATCTGATGTGGCAAAATTTCCAGAAATGGCACCGAAAATTCAATTCAAGGTTCTATCGACCATGAGGGGTCTTTCATATTTTCGGTCGATTCCAGACCAGACATGCACATGGGGGATGGGTTTAAGGGTCTAGAGTACCCCCAGAATTGAAAATGGAAAATTTTGCGGAGAAAATGGGGCAACATGGCCAAAAACGGATGGAAATTGAAAATTTTGTTTGAAAAGTGCTTCAAATTGACCAGGAAGTATATACTAACGTATTTTTAACGCTATTTTAGCGGTTATCCCAGTTTTTGAGGTCATTTTGGCCCATAAGAGCTCAATTTTTGACCCCCCTCAGACCGGCTGACCCCCCTAAATCGACCATGCTATACACATATGGTCCAACCCCTCAGACCCTCACGCCCATGTGTCCATGTGTAGCGGCCATCCGCTAGCGATCTATAATGGATCGTGAGATAAAGAACGAATATATATTTTTTAAATGATTTGTGGTGATTGTTTGACTTTTCTCACTCGATATTATTCTAAGAAAATTAATTATCTTTTCAACAGCCTGGAAGCCGCTTTTTCGTCCCAAAAAAAAGTTTATGGGCGAGAAAACAATGATTTCAGCTTGACTTATTAAGATTTCTCGGCGAAATTTCTAAAAAATTTCGGCGTTTAACGTCAGATTCTTCGATTTTGTGTAGTGGGTGCACGATTACAATACAAGGAGAAACCACTGATTTATTTATCTCAAAGCACCCCTTCTTTGAGTTCAATAACTGTTTATCAGTGCTTCTCATTGGATTTTCATAAGACGCGATAAGCATTTTTCTCACTCGTTTGCAAATTGGAAAAAATTGCCGGGAACGATTTTTTATGAATGGCAGATTTCGAGAATTGCTTAAAAACGCCATTTTACACATAGATAGCGACTTTTAGATGTAATTTTCGACAGAAGAAAGAAAAAACAAAAAAGGCTTCTTTACGAAAATAATGAATCTGCTTAGCGAATTAGTCGAAATCAAGAACGTCGGGTTTGAAGCATAAAATTGACATTAATGAGATTGATCAATGATTCATGATGAGACTAAGAATAATTAGATTATTGAGTGTGTTGCGACATACTAGCAATAACTTTTTAATGGCTTTTTCTAGACGAGAAAGTTGCATAAGGTCGATTCACGCGTAAAATGCAAATTAAAAATAAGCATATAGTAGAGCAAAAGGTAATTATGTCGGAATTTTTTATATTTGGTTTGCGGAAATTAGCAAGAGGAGGAAGGGAACAATTGTAACATTTTATATTTTCTATCTTGTGCACGTATTGAATGATTCACGCGTAACTTCGAAACGCAAAAGTTTGATAACATGACCAATTAAAAACATAAGGTTACTCATACTTAATCAGGGCAGTGCAAGGAATAGACTATCTCAATTTGTTTCTGTGCGAGACTTACATATTTCACGCTTGCATGAAAGCAATTTAAATTGGAGTTTTACGAAACAAAAAAATTTTTTTTTATTTTTTCTTAATTTAATTTTTTAAATCTTTTTTCTTTTCAGAAAAGACGTGAGAAATTTATTTTTTAAAAAGCCCAGAACGAATTCCCTACTTCTTTGCGTTGATATACTTTTTGGGGCAATGGCATTTCTAAAATCTGAAATACAATCGTCAGATTTTGTCGCTAAATTCCTAAAAACTAGAACTTTGGTCATGATTTCAATCATTTGAGAGCCAGAATATTCATTGTTGACCAGAATCTTGCCATATTTGCCACAGAGTAATTTTATTTCCTAGCGCTGGGCTCCAGACTCTGAACGCCATATTCTGCATGTAGTTAAGAATGAAAAACTCCATTAACGCGACTCACGTTCAGATATGCATGTAGAGTGGAAAGTTTGGGGTCTAGACTCCTAGAATCGAAAAACGGGGAAAATTTAGGGGAAACTAAGGCAAAAAAGGTCATAAATGGGTGAAAATCTATAATTTTCAGCAAAAGGGCTTTAAATCAGCCAGAAACTGTGGTTTAGAATACGTTTTTACGATATTTCAGGACTTGTACCAATTTTTGAGGTCGTTTTGGCCCAAAAAAGCTTTCTGGCTGATGCCCCAGACTGCCACAGTATGCATCTACATATATGCTCATATTTACTTTCACTCAGTAAAAATAATTACCGGACAGGCTGTTGTTATCGATTCGTGAATTGCGCCTACTCCGCACCTCTTCCACAATCACTTGTGGTAAGTTGACAACGCTAGCTAAAAATTTTCCTCTGGCATGTGATCCGCCACTTCGAGCGCCTGACCAGAATAAATTTAGGTGCTTGCGGATTCGTCGGAAGATTTTAGCGTATAGATAAACTATAATGCAAGCTGGTATGAAAAAGGTGAGCAAAGCCGACATAATCAAATACTGAGGATCTTCTATCCAGCACCGACCCTCCTCCAAAGTCACATCCTCCAGTAAAATGGGGGCACTGACCGCAATGCTTACAAACCATAACATAGCCACATAGGGCATGGATCGCGCACGCATCGAATGACGCTGATATTCTGTGGGGAAAATTATTGCGAAGTACCTTAAAAAGACAATGATGCATTTTGATAAAAGGAATCATGATGGACTTCTCAATTCGAGCTGGCCATACGTGTTCTTGGGGGGGATTGACTCCCAGTGGCTGCGACCTCCCCTCAGAATTAACGATTTTTCAAGAAAATTGTAAAAAGTATGCCTTTTTAAGCGTTTTAGCTCAATTTTGGCTCAAAAGTCTCAAATTTTCGGCCGCCATACACACATTTTTTGACTATATTTTGTTTGAATTTACTCGATTTTTTCAAATTTCTTTCATGTTTATATGTTCTAGAAAAAATGAGCATTGTTCGAAACGTCAAAGGCGGTCTTTTTGACGTCTTACCATAGTTTTTAGCTAAAAAAGGCACTTTTTAAAATTTTTTGGGCCTGAACCCCCAGAATTCCTATGCTGTATGTATGGAGAGGACCCATGTATTAGAAGCGCTATTACTAATAACTTCAATATTTAGTATTTTGCGTTCCATTTAGCGATAAATATGATCATTACAAGCACAGCAAGCTCATAAATTAGACGGAACTAAATTGTTGGAAAAAGATCAGATAAATCCTTTTATTACAGAGTTTGAGCGATCTATAATTGAACTGTTAGAAACTGTCATTAAACTACTGAATACTATCAAACTATTTGAAAAACATAATCGATGAAAGTGTTTATTGCAATGGCATACTATTAATTAAAGTCTACTGTTGAATTATTGAACTAAATAAGTATAAAACTGATGTAGTCGGTCGGACGCAAACATCTTTTTCATTTATGACATTGATACTCTACATGAGTAACTCGTTTATGATCTGTAGGTACCGAAAATCCTGTTAGCGCAAGCCTTAACATATTTGTTTTGAAATTATTTTCTGCTCGAACTATAAGAGAAACTATTTTTTAAATACTTCAATTCTTCTCATTATTCTATAAAGAAAGCTTCACATTTATCAGAGGGCTACACATTTCGACGTCTCTTGCGACTGCGCTACTTTTTGATTAATTAAGAGATAAAATGCCAAAAAAAGTTTACTTTTACATACATATGTGGAGTCGAAAATCGCCTTTTTGAAACTGTGTGCTGGAAAAATGCACCTGCTAACCCAGATTCATTACGAACGTCAAAACTGGGAGAAATCCTTTCAGAATGAGTTTTTTCAAAGCTAGACTCTAGAAAATCAAGACCATTTTGTCAGGGGTCAGCACAGCAGGCTACTCTGCCGGAAGTCGGAAACACCCTGACTTCTCGAAAACGTATAAATTTTGTTGCAGGAAGAATCACACTATATTAAAGATCAATATTTTGAAGAAATGCGAGCATCGGCTGGAGCTAGCGTAAAACCGAGCGATTTGATCGAAGTATTATTTTATGCTAATTATTTATAGGCCAAATATTATTGATTTGTCCTCTCGAATTGAACTTTCTTTCATTTTTTAAATTCATATGATTTTTATTTCTACAATATGATTTTTGCCTTTTTTGCATTTTGATTCCACATTTACTGTAAAATTCTTAACCTTGTGCAGCTGAATTGTAAATTTTTGTTACTATCTATTGCATAATAGTCTGTCTTACTTGCAGAACACCTTATAGGAATCATAAATCCGAAGAAAAAGTTGTTCGAATCATATTTAATGATCCAGTCAAGAGCCTTTTTGTTATTTTATTACTATATACTATTATAAATGCACAGTGGACAAGTTTGCTGATAACTGATCTGCTACAGAAAAATTTTAAAGCAGTGATAGATTGGCCACGAAAAATAGTGTGGCATTATTTATATTTTAATTTAAATTGTTGAATGCATGAAGCGTGGTTGATCTAAGCCAGAGAATATAGAAACCGACCAATATTTTTGCTTTAATTTGTTCCCTTAATCTGAGACGTCAATGGGCACGCTATCCTAAACGGACCAGGCCAAAATATTGAGAAACTGACCAAACCTAAGTAAGTACCTACGCTATGAGTTTTCTTGAAAACCAAAAGGCTTAAACCATAGGTCTTTCCGCCCCAAAAGTTATCTTGTTGAATTGTCCATGAATCGGCTGCGCAAAAAAGAAATAACGGAATACACTACAATATTATATGTTTTTCACTAAGAGCAAATTTGAATTTATGCTTATAAACTTAAAACTGCTATTCCATACTATTCTTCAGAAAAATTGGATAAAATAATTTGGAAGAATTCTGTATAGTCTCTGGTACTCCAAAAATTGAGAACAAACAAAGTTTATAAAAGTATATATTTAAAAAACATTCAAACTTTTCATAGAGCAAGTGAAAGGTTAGAATTTGTTTTGTGATCAATTTTGATTAATTTCATTTTCAATGTTATATTTTAGAATGGAATAGTACAGTCTCCTATCGTTAAGCGCAAGCACGTAGCTGGCCTCCTGAATTTGGGGGAATAAATTTTTAAGTCAGATATCTCATCAAATTTCTGTAGATAGGCGAAAATAATGGTATTTTTGAGCGTTTCTTAGCGAGTTCTACAATTTGGAGAGGAAGTAATTTTAAAAAATTAAGAAAATTTAGCTCGATTTTATCATATTCAAAAATATGTTGCATAAAATAGCCACACAAATGATTCCTAAACATTTGACCCTGCTGTAAAAATTTTTAACTTGTTTTGTGCCCAACTATGGTATGTAAATTCTAACGGGAAGCAATTGGTACATACCGATAATAAATAATTCTGCACGGAGCGTCATAAGTTTTAACATATTCACATTGTCTCACTCAAACTTGGGCTGTTCGGGAGGCAAAAGTATTACAAAAGCAATTAATCTGGGGCGAAGCGCCCAAAAATTTTGGGTTTATTAGCTCGAAAGTGCGCTAAAATCTATTCTGGCAATCTTTCATATGCGCTTTAAGAATTTTCAACTTTTTCCCTTGGGAGACCATTGAAAGAATTCACACTTTCAAACATTTCGGGGACTACCCTCTCTATCTCCCCACAGCTACATGCCTGGTCAAACGGAAAGGGAAAACGTGATGTCATGCATCGGCAATCGATCTGTCCTGATGTGCGCTCAACTTAAGGTGAATTGGTAATTTGATTTTAAGCTCGAGTTGGAAATTAATGAGGTATGCAGCTTTCATTCTGACATCCTTCTTTCACGCTATTAGTTAGGTATATTTTTCTTCATCCCTTTCTCTAGAGTAGATTACGGAGAAGATCTACCGCAAATGCAGATTCAAAATATTTCAAATTTATCCGTTCTGCATATATGCTTAGAAATCGCATCTGGAATCTCAATGACTGTGTGCATGATCTGAATGCTGAGCTAATAAGTATTACTCGTATTTTTATGACGCCGTCTAATGCGTTCCGTACAGACATATATTTGAGACTCATCAGCTAAATAATTTTCGAATGCACAAATGCACAAATGTAAAAATATTCGAATGTCCGTCATTTATTGCTAACTACTCCATTAAACATCTCGAGGATTATTTTCAGCTATTCAGTCAGTCTGATGTGAAGTACACAAAATGTATGTTAGTTGAAAAATTTTTTCCCTCATTTCCATGATGAAGTGCTACAAATACCCTTGCGAACGAAGCAAAAACAGCTGCCTAATTACACTCATTAGTCGCATATTTTTGATGGCTCTATTTTAGGTAAAGAATAGCGTAAAAGGACGAGCAGATGGCAAAAACAGGCAATACTCCGCTAATGCTTTTATTTGGCTTGGTGAGCTTGTGAAAAAACAGACGGTTCAAATATGAAATCTGTTCACAATACGACCTAAACAAGCGGATATGAATTTATGGCCTGATGTCACAACAGGGGCGTAGCTAGTCTCCTGAATTTGGGGACGAAAATTTAGAAGTCGAGTATATCAACAACTACTCGTAGATAGGCAAAAATAATGGTGTTTTTGAACTTTTCATAGCGAGATCTATACAATGGAATACTCTCTGAAAATTTAACTTTATTTGAATCATATCAAAAAATATGCTATATGTAAAGTAATAGGCGCGAAGCGTCCAAATATTTTAGGCTCATCAGTTCAAATGTGTGCTAAAATCTATTCAAACGGTCTTTCAGATAAGCTTTGAGAATTTTCCATTTTTTCCATTGGTTACCCTTGTGAAAGAATCATACTTTCGAAATTTCGGGGGACTAGTTCCCCAGCGTCACAGTAATCATGCATCTTTTTTCAAACATTTAATGCTCGATATTAACTTAGATGAATTTTGTAAAGATCGCTTCATCTGAAATTAGTCAGAGTTGTCAATTCTTAGTGGTGACTCAAGATTCGATACAGTAAAGAAAGTAAAGAAAATCCATTCACCTGTCAACGCTAATTGCAACCAAGTTTAAAATTGACGCGGCAGTTGCAAAAACAGTGGAGCCCAGGTGGAACTGACACCACGTTCTGCTTAAATTCCACATGTTATTATTCATCTAAATGTTCAGATATGTATAAAGCTTGCGTTTAATGACAATACATAATAAAAATCAGTATACATTATAAACGGAGCATGCAAACATACTTTAGTCTGATATGCATAGTCATGAGCAGACGTGCAAGTTGGGGGTTGGAAGTCTGGACCATAGGTGGGCAGCAACAAAATTCTGGGGGGTTTTTCAAAGGTCAGAAAATAGTCTTAAAAATGGTAAGATGGCGAAAAAAACACAATTTTCGACGTTTCTCATCGAGCACTATCCATTGGCATCAAAAATTGCGAAACAAACAAAAAAATTTTAAACATTGAATTCTGGGGGGTATTTTGGTTATTGTGGGGGTCGGCCTTCTGGGGGAGGTGCATACCCCCTAACCCCCAAGCCCACGTGTGGTCTAGACACCCAGAATAGAAAAATGGGAAATTTTCTGGGGAAAACGAGACAAAGTGATGGCCGAAAATTGATGAAAATTAAACATTTTCTTCAAAAGTGCTTAATTGATCAGAAACTGCGTTATTATGTAGTTTTGAAGCTATTTTAGCGCTTATACCCGTTTTTGGGGTCATTTTGGACCAAATGCTCAATTTTTGATCCCCAGACCGCCTGACTGTCCCACAGATCGGCTGTGCTGTGCATCTGTGATCATGAGCAACCCCACAGCTTGCTGTCATTCGAAAAATCAACAATTACTCAAAATAATTAGCATAGGAGATAAATTCCTGAAATTTTCATCTTACAACAAACCACGAAGCTGGATTACTGCTCAGCCTTCGAAGAAAAGTTTGGACCTTCTCACATATTAACGGTATGGAAATAAATATAATTTCTGCTTTTTCTTGCGTGGATGTACGAATGGATTTACAAAAGCATTTCATTCTACTTAAGTATACCAACAGTTTGCCTTAGAGAAGGGCGCGATTAATTTTTGTTCGGGGAAAGGGTACAATGAATCTTAAAAGCAATCTTGTAAAAATCATTTTATACAGCGCAGCCAATTAAAGTGCATTTGCTGAGAAAATTTTCTCATGTGTTAGCATATTTCGTGCACAGTTGACTGGAACTGTTCAGACATAATTGACTTCTCGTACTTCGTTAGCAAACGATGATCGTTAGGTCAGAAAAAGGAGATCGCATTTTAATGAAAATTTTGCCAAGTTACCAAGTTGTAAAGGTGTTTTTATTTCTCTATGAGTGCCTTAATCGACTTAAAAATAAATTATTAAATAGTCCGTAGCCTTACTACAAGCTGGAAGTTTATCGCATTCTAACAAAAGCATCGGGATGACCGCAGCAATTTATTGATGCTAAACATTAGTTCCGAATAAGATTCATATTTTGGTAATTTGATAGATTAATCCTCAGATGCCACACGTTATGCAATTTTCAGCTTCAATATAAGTCATTATAAAAATATCATCACAAGCAGTATGAAAGAAATTCTGAGCTACATATGTACCTCTTTCATTTCTGATTATGGCACTCAGGGAATAAATAATTGAAATTCTAGCCTCGGTAATCAGTCAGATGCTTCCTGTACTTTAATCATTTATAACTCTCCTTGCAGCAGAGCGATACTATACTGATTTATGCTGTTTCAAGTAAAACGACTTGGGCTTTCATCCGATGGCTAATGTGTCGTTCAAAAGAAAAAATTTCCTTTTTTCGAGATTCAAAACATGTTTGTTCGGTGAAATATGTAGATAATATCGAACTAGTTTAAAAATGTTTATTTTCCTCTTCGCCACTATTAGAAAAGTTTGTTAAGCTGTTCCATAAAATAATGATTCGCTAACAGCGTGCTGATGTTTCTCATTCTTTATTAGCTAGTCAGTAATAGGCAACACATGTTGAAATAGGTTCTTCGAACCTTGCGAAGCGAGTTTGTTGGAAAAATATCTAATCAACTTGATCTGTAAGTCCTTGCATGATACATGAGAGAATTGCATTGACTATATTATTTCCCAAAGGGAACCATTTGTCCTAAATGGCAGCAGATTATGCTATATCATGAAAATTTGAAAAATGGAAGACTGCTGGCCTACAGGAAAAAGATGTACTCAATGAATCAAATGCACCCAAATTATTTCGCAAGCTTTTGTCCGTATTTAATCAAAATGTTCAATTCATAAAAGCGACAGATTCTTTCAAATTCCTCAGACCACAAGCTTAGTAATGGCTCGCTTCAATCTCGTATTCCACATTCCCATATCCGTCTCTCAGATACAATCAGACATGTAAATGGGTTTTTTTGGGTGAGGGGTTCCACACACACATAGGCGTGGGGGTATGCACCCCCCAGAAATTGAAATACCCCCACCCAGAAATCAAAATACCCCCAGAACTCAAATTTTGAAATTTTTTTTGTTTTTTCAGCGATTGTTTGATGCCACTGGATAGTGCTCGATGAAAAACGTCGAAAAATGGTGTTTTTTCGCCATACGACCAATTTTAAGACCATTTTTTTACCTTTGAAAATTTTTTCACCTCCCCCCTCCTCAGAATTTCGGTGCTGCCCACCTATGGTTCCACAGCATAAAATGATGAAAAATTTTCTAGAGAAAATGAGGCTAAATGAAGGCGGGTGAAATCGGAAAATTTTCTTCGAAAGTACTCGAAACTGACCCGAAACTGTGGAATAGCGTAGTTTTAACATTATTTTAGCATTTATAATCGTTCTTGAGGTCGTTTTGGCCCAAAAAAGCTCTCTAACTGACCCCCAGACGGCTGACCCCCTCCCCCAGATCGGACATGCTGAGCATCTATGACACAAGTAATATAAAATTATTTTACGATTAATGCTTAAGTTTTCATAGTTAATAAGATATTAATACTTAATATTAATATTGGTATTAATTATTAATATCAATAGGCGCAATTGTATATCATGGATTTCGTCTTTAAATCTTTCTCAATTTTCGGCGTTTAACGTCGCGATAAGAATGTATGAAAAGTGGCGTATGTTCCAGCGAAATTTTATAATCGAAATGAGAGGTGCGCCCTAAAAAACGCAGATAGTCGGCACTTTTCGTTCATTCATACCACGCTACAATTTTGGCACAATCATCAACTGCATATACCATGAATCATTTTGAATAAAATATATACTGTTACAAATTTTCATCTGTCAAAATAAATAAAATTTAAGATATATAGCTGCTTCATTATTTTTTATTCAGCTAAACAGTGCCAAAGGCATTTACCGTTTTCAGCTAAATTAAACAAGGAGAGACATATTAAACAAAACCTAAGAAATAAAAGCAAGGGATGAATAGAGTCCATTGGAAACAAAATACAAGTAGAAGGATAGCAAACGAACTCTACAAAATTTTGACTGCTTACTATACATGAAAGAGACATTTGCGTGAAAAGAAAAAGTCCGTCAGACGTATACATTTTGTAGTCTGCGAGATGCGAATACGAAGCACGGAAGAGGACTTCTGGTTATCTGCTTATGAGAGTCAGATATGTGTCAGTGAACTATTGTGGATCTTTATTAAGTATTCTAATGATTTTTTATTTTTTATATTTTTGGTTAGTTTGCGCTTTCTCTCTCTTAATTTGATGCAAGAACGCATCAAAGAACATGACAAACAATTGGCGTGAGCAGCTCTTGAAAACCGTCAGTAAAAATGGCTAAAAAGAAGACACACACTTATTTGAAATACATAGAAACGATAAAAAGCTTTCGTAATTTTGAATATATTGATGCATAGAATAAGTTGCCAGCTAAGCTGAAAGAACATCGCCAAACAGCGCATGATTTTATCTTGCATACATACGTATAACAGGGGGACGGATGATCCTCCTACCTAAGTTGGTCTCCCCATGGAGCCAAAAAATTTTTGAGATTCTCCCGTTAAAAAAAATTTTTTTTGGACCGTTTTTAGGTGTTTTTTGGCCGTTTTTGGCCAAAAATTTTAGATCACATCCCTTCCCTGAAAATGGCTGGGGATACCCAACCAAAATTTTGAGCAGATACATGTACATACATACGAGTACGGTTGCATTTTTGCAGAAAATGCGAGCTACGTTAAGTGAAGCTGACATTTGAAGCTGGTGTTGCACATTTCAAAATCAACTCAGAATAATCGCATAATTGCAACATATTAGGTATTCCCTGAATAAATAGAAAAAATGAACACCATTATGTATGCAAAATATACAGGGTGGCCCATAAAAAAAGGTACAGAATATTTTGTTCATAACTCTAGTTGTGTTAACCATATCGCAAAAACACAAACGTTTTTCGAAACAACAAGTATAGGGCAACAAACTTGCAAAGTTTCATTAAGTTTTGTTTGCTATTGCTTTTTTAGTTTACACTTTTGTAAACACAACTTTTTCGGTAAGTTACAACGGAAAATGTTGCTATCTAGAGGTGTTAATTAGTAAATCTCTCCTTGAATCGTCAAACAAAATTTTTCGACGTTTCTCATCGAGCACTATCCAATGGCATCAAAAAATCGCTGAAAAAGCAAAAAATTTCATTATTTGAATTCTGGGGGTATTTTGATTTGGGGGGTATTTCAACTTCTGGGGGTGCATACCCCCAAACCCCTCACGCCCATACGTGGTCGTTACTCTATTGTTTAACGTCCTTAGATTCAGAGTTATCAATTTTATTGTTCGTTTTACTCGTAGTTCAGCTTAGTGAGTTTTTCATCATGTTACACATCAACTGCGTTTTTATTCTACAAAAAAGTGGGGTTCACAAAAACTCATTACGATAAGCTAATTCGAAAACATTAAAGTCGTAAAGTAAACGCTCTTGTAGGCAAAGGTTTTATCTATCAAATCATATAACCCACATTAATCGAAGTCGAATAGAACAAAGGTTATATGGAAGAATTTATGCACCCTTTTCGGTGTTATTTAAAAACTTTTTCCGTTTGTAAATTACCAAAAAAGTGATGTTTACAAAAGTGTAAACCAAAAATGCAATATAAGGAGTAAATCACTGAAACGTTGCAATTTGTTGCCCAATTTTGGTTCTTTTAAAAAACGTTTATTACGTTACGCTGCATCCCACATAGTTATATGATACACATTTTGTACCTTTTTTATGGGCCACCCTGAACATTATGAAACATCGCTATTGCGCTTCGCAATCTCAGCGGCCCTTAAACTCATTTTTTCTGAAACGTTCATAAAGCTTTTCAGACCCCCGGTTCTAGAAATTTAAAGTATGGGTATGATATTTACCCTAACCTACAGGACGAAGCCTCCTAAAATAAATCAACATTTACTTTGATATAAACGGCAAAAGGCATGGCCAGAGCGCCCACAAACAAATCGGAAACCGCTAAGCTAGCCACAAAATGATTGGTCGTCAGTGATCTCAATCGTTTTTCCACTAATACACTTGCTATCACCATTACGTTGCCAAAAACGGCCATTAACGAAAGCAGTATCAAAGGAGCGTAATGAAAATCAATCGCAGTCGATAAAACTTCGGCTCGACTTGGATCAATGAAAAAGGACACGTTTGTCATGCTGAGCATCTCCGATCGTTATCAGTTCATTACAAATTCATGTACTTTGCAAGACATGTATTTAGTTTGCTGATCGTGACACCAAAAACTTGACTACAAATGAAGTAATAAATAATAAATAAATCGGCAAAATAAAAACGCATAATCATATGGTTGGTTCTCCGAGGTAACAGCCTTGAGCATAATTTATGCTTTTGTTTGCGACGTTATTTCGCCCGAGCTTCGAAAGTCTTTACCTCGGCTTTAAGGTTATGCTAAAAAATATAGTAGCCGTTAGGTCTATTATCTTCGATGGTGCGGAAAATGATATTTAATTAGGAGCTCGCTTTTTCCAGCAGAATGAGAAAGGAGTAGAAAAATGGGGTAAGGGGTAAAAGTAAAAAACGATAAGCTGTTGAAGAAAGGAATATATTATTCGCTTGGATAAGATTTATGTATTACTAGAATATTAATATTTATCTTCAATAATTCAAAACGTCATTTAATATTCGCCGCTTCCTGTTTGGCATTAAATTTATTGTTTTTAATCCTAAATGAGTCTTATGATGCTGTCTTTTGAGTGCTAGAATCACCTTTCTTGATATTTGGACTGAAAATGGTTTTTCGTTTAGATAGCTTTTACGCTTCCGGGTATAAGTGGAGTATGAGTTTACATCCTGATGGAAAGTCGTTAAAATACTTCTTGCTGATTCTCCATAGATACACTAGATAATTCTTGTTTACTAAATACGAATATGAAAATCACTTTTTGATGTGACGAAAAATTGTCGTGCTAAAAAGGCGTCTCTATGGTGCTTCAAATTAAACTATTCGTTGAACCTATCCAGACATGTAAGAGGGGGTGGGGGATCTCCCAACCAAAGTTGGTCGTCCCTTCATCCCCACAAAGTCAGAAAATTTTTGACCCCCTTTTAGAAAAACTTGCGATTTTTGGCCGTTTATAAATGATTTTGGCTGTTTTTAGCCAAAAAGTGGAGGTCATTTACCCCTGCCCTCTGAAAATGGCCGGGAACCTCCTTCCCAAAATTTTGAGCCGTTTCATGTACATACGAACCTATCCTTGGTCAATTTTAAGCCCTGAACACGAACGTATCCTTGGTCAATTTTTAGCCCTGAACACGAACACGACATTAGTTTTCGGTTTTGACCAAAACTATTTTAATTGAAGAGTGTCGCGTTTCTTAATTGTTCATTGAAAAATTTATCCATGCATACAGTACAGCTCCATTTTGCTGGAAAATGCTTTCTTGAAATTATAACAATGGAAAGTGCGCAGCTATATCAAAAAATCGTTAAACGGCTTTTCTCTGTGGTTTTCTTCCACCAGTACTCGGCCAAAACTGATAGGGTTCTGAGCCAAAAATAAAACAGGACAAAATCTGTAGTCAGAAATGAGAACACCGAAGAGACACCTCATTTGCCTGCCCAAGTTTTGGTCACATCGAAAAATGGATATCATATTCGTGTTTAGGAAACAGAAATAAGTAAGGTTGCGGCCGATCATGAAATTCAACTTTAATAATGTGATGTAAAGGACGCCTTAAATCTTATCAGAACGTCTGCAACGTCAACGTCACTGATAGCACGATAGCACATTAATTTAATGATACAATAATGAATGTTTCCAAAGATACCTAGCTTACTAAATGTACGCTATTTATACTTCCGCGCAGCTTTTCGTTGAATACGTAAACGTGCATCCAAAATAATTCGGACACCTGTCTGACGCTTATAGATAGTTAATGACGGCAAGGCGTTCTTCTGCCGCGAAATGCATGTATACGACGCTAATAATTAAAAATTATGTGACTAAACAAATTAAAACCGTACAAGAATAGCAAGCGCATGCACAGAAGCCTGACTGACGATCAAGAAAATGTGTTTGACCATTGAAATTCAATTTGCGCTTCGCATTTCTTAAAACTACTTTGCGGTTTCTGTTATCCTAGGAATATTAATTTTACTTAAGCGTATTCGCGGAATCGACGAAAAGCCAAAATATACGTGGGTGTTTGATACGTACCTAAATATCTAATATAGGATGTGAAACTTGATGCATTGGGTCGATTCTTTGTGCATAATTTAATCAAAAGCGCAATCCTTAATAAGGCTCAGCGTTATCTTACGAATGAAGAGAAGTACAAAAATGTGATAGCGATCCCGCAGAAAAAAACGACAAAACGAGCTCGCTCGCACGTTCACTTCGAATCGTGCAATCAGCTCGAATAGGCGAAAACGCTGCGGAGAAAACCGCTACTGTCGTTTTTCCAATCGGACTTGCATTATATACACTGTCAAGCCCATTTTTTCGCAGCAGCGAGGTGAACTCATAGAGGAAGGGAATCACGCCGAAATTCATTAATAAGCCTGCCTCGAAAAAGCCGACTAATACAGAAAGTTGCACGAAGACAACGTCATATCATGATCAAAGATGCATAGAAGGGGCAGCCGGTCTAGGAAGCATGAATTCAGCTTTTTTGGGCCAAAATGACCTTGGTTTAAGCACTGAAACAGCATTAAAACTACGTTATTACTCAGTTTCTGGTCAATTTCTAGCACTTTTAAAGGAAATTTTCACTTTTCATCCATTTTTCCTTTATTATTCCTCATATTTCCCGAGAAAATTTTCCATTTTTCTATTCCGGGGTCTACACCCAGTAAACCCCCGCGTGCACGTTTGGTCATAAATACAGTTGAAGCGCAATGTTTTATCATTAGCATCGTTTTCTCTGAACTTCTTGAAAGCTATGAAAATATGATTATTTATATTGTTAGCATAGCCTTTTACAGCGAACGAAGCTACGTCATTTTTGATCTGATTGAACTTTACGAATATTCAGGAATACATTCGTATTTATCATGGAAAAATTTAGCTTCCTCAGAATGACAGAAGAATTTTTAATATTTGAGTTTTGCATTACTTCTAATCTCAGAAACAAGCGGCGCATAGCAAATAGAAATGAAGTTAAGTTTGTGTGCCTAAGCTAGCTGCGGGCTCAATAGATTAAATGAGTTCATGTCATCTTCAACAAGAGTCTTTTTGACATCGTTATCTCGTGCACAATAATAAGCTTCGCGATCCTCTAAGGAGCCTACGGTTCACATTGATTACTTGTCAGGCTTAACACAAGATAAGTTGAGATATATGCTCTATTTATGAATAAGATCATTTAAGCTGGCGTGGGAACAGTAAGCTGCATCTGTCCTCTAATTAGGTGTCAGGATAACATTTATTGAGAAAAAAGCGAAATGTCTATATATTACGTGCATACACACTAGAAGACTGGACGCTTAGGTAACACAATAAAAAATAGCACATAAGTGGCAATCATACTTACTGGGATAACTTCATCGAAGGTCGCAGAAAGTCAGCAATCAAATGTCTTGGCAAATGCAAATTAAATAAATTAGGATCGTGCATGATAACTTGTTATCAAGCGATCATGTTTTTACTTAGTCGAATAAAACACGATTTTTTAAATGGCGTGTATTCATTAAAGCTCATTACGGGCTTCATAAAAACACATGGAGGAAAGATTATAAAATGAAGAAGGGGTAAAAAAGCAATAACTTACCACTAAATAAGCTGCGCTTGAGAAAAAATTGAGATATTTCCGTTAATTTCCTGCGCAACATTGGGACGTTTACAAATCCAACATCAGAAGAGTATTTTCTAACGAATTTCTTATGCTTGAAAAAGCGGAAATCTATTAATTCAAGCCAAAAGTTGCTCAAAAATAAATTCGCGGACAAATTTTTACCTCGGTTTCTACTGAAACAGCCAATTGAGGATTAGCTTTTCACTAACGGTAGTTCTGCGTGGGAATAATCAAAAGTGAAAGACAGTTTGTTTATTCCTAATTCGACCTGATCGACGACCCGCGTCCGAATTCACAAGAAATGCTATGGCGTATTATCAAAGAGGCTTCTTAGGAGCTATTTTACCAAATGATCGTATTTAATATCCCTTAACGAAGCAATGTATGCAAAAAATTGCTGGCAATGATCTCAAAATTAAATAAAATGAGATCGCATAGAAACGAAGAACGAAAGCTTGTGTAAAAAGAAGGAAATGTTAGTTAAGGGAATAAAATTAGTGCTGGCTGGATAAGTAGTTTAAGACTAATTTCCGGGGAAACTCGAGCAAGATCGCTATAATTACTTCTCGTCTTTTTATAGACAACTCAGATCATTATCTTGTAAATTAAGTTCAGTAAGTGCACGTGCCAGCATAGCTATAAGGAAACATTAATTGCTTCTCCTATAGATAATGTAAATTAGCTATTGGACTTTGGGGGCGGTATAAATTTCAAAAGAAAAACTTGAGACGGTTTCTCAATAGAGAACGATTCAGGCTAGTCTGATTTTTATACGAACAAAACCTTACTTTTTGCTTTTCAACCATTTATCAATCATACTCTTTGGTGACGTGCTATTCTGAACACGGTGGCTATATTGCTGGTGCAGGAGATAATAAAATTCCACGTGGTTGGTAGCAATTCAAAAAATTTAATCGACTTTTTGATTTATTTTGAAAAACGAATTCATCAAGCCATAATTTCTTTTACAGAAACTTCAGAAAATCGAAATTTTCGCGATTTAAGCCAGCTGCAAGCTCGGAGATGCTGCTTCACAATAGCAGTTCATCCTCTAATTTCCTTACTTTTTTGAAAATCAAATCGCTGAGCTAAACATACAAAGCTTTGAATTTAATTTGTTTAACCAAAAAATCACAACATTTTGAAATGAGGCATCATAAGAAAATGGTATAATCAAATCTTTCTTGCAAATTTTGCATCTTCGATAATATGCTGCGATAATTCTTATTCTGTAAGCTAAAGACAGTTTATTTAAAAATAACTTCATAATAATTTAGCGTAATTCTTGAATTATTTGGCCATAATGAGTTCAAATTTTTTATTCCAACAGCCTGTTTTACTCGTAATTTACATGAAAGCATTTTTTCATACGTACCTTTATCGAAATTTCGCACTATCTATCATACTGAGTGGTCTCATCTTTTGACAACACTCGAGTCATAAAGCGAGAAGAGCTTAGTTCAACTTAAGACACTATTTAAAGCAGTCATCTTTTTTCCAAGCAATAAACCTGTATGTCTGTCTGACGCAGAATAGTACTCTTAAAATTTAAGGAAAGCCAAAGACTTTTCCTCATAAAGTTTTCGGAACAATTTTTGGGGGTTTTCTGCCTTAGTATTGAATACTCACTATTATAGACTTCAGGGCCCGGTTTCCGAATGAAGGGGTTAACTAACCCTGGGGTTAAATTAACCTCAGGGTTAGCTACCCCAGGGGTTAATTTAACCCCAGGGATAACTTTATCCGCGATTTCCGAATGAAATTTAACCCCAGGGTTAACTAACCCTCAAGGGTTAAATTAACCCTCAGGGGTTAAATACTTCGTACATTCAATGTGCACATATTCGTGTAGCTATGCATTGCATTTGTAGTTAGGGCATAGCCGGTTGATAGTTTGCATTGTACACAACTAAACGATATTTAAAAAATCTGAATAAATTCGAGCATGAGCAAGCACACTTCGCATCTATCACTATTGGAATCTACTAGTACTTGCGATCGACAACACCGGTTATGTCAAATGTGACGGATATAAGGAGTTTGACATACTTATGTGCTACATAATATTTAGTCAGTCGCGAATCTAGGATTTTTGTTAGGAGGATGGGGCGATCGGTGGCTATTTTTGGTCAAAATGATTCCTGGTGTAGAACTTTTGCAAAAAATTTCACAACTTTCAACAATTTTCTGGAAAAACGAGCTTAAATTTCTTCAACTTTAGCTAAAACTCGGCGCGAAGCCCCGGAAAATTTGTGGAATTTCGACAGGAAGCCGCTTGGAGTCTTGAATAATTTGTTATTCCCTGTTCTTGTGCATTAAAGCATTTAGCGCGGAGCGCAAAATTAATTTTTTAGAATCTATCCTAAATAATGTGAGAAAATTTAAAAAATATGGCTCTCACACCAATAAAGTGGTTAATGTCATATATAGGTGGTAAGTTTGAGAAATTACGATGGTCGATGGCCAAAAAATGTTGCAAAGTACATATCCATTCTTTATCTCTCCAACTATTTTAACCGATGGGGGAGGAGGCCGCCCCTCGCTCCCTCCTAAATACACCCCTGCATATATTAAAATGGAATCATCAAAATGGGAATAGAACATGCAATGATAAAGCGCTAGATAGTCAGACTCAGAATTCCGATAATATAAAAATTTGTAACTGGACAATCGAAGATTTCATGGTATTGGCAGAGTGTTATTAGAAACATCAAAAATCCCAGAGTCTGCATTTCATTGTATATCGAATATATAACTTGCATATTATAGTCCGTTCCATTTAACTTTGAGTTTTTTGAAAAAATTCAAAATAAGTAAAAGTGTTATAAACTAACACCATAGTTTCGATGTTCTACAGTATATCGACTTATGTGGAGATGTTTGCGCCATTTTTAAAGTGCATTACTGCATCAAAATTCAAATCCACTTTTGTAGCATGATTTATACTGATTAAATTCAAATGAAAATCGCAAAGTTAAATGAAACAGACTATAATTCAATTCACTTTTTCTCACAATAGCACAAAATTTAAAGCTATTCAGAATTCTTATACACACCAAATCGTGAGCGACCAATACAGTTTGCAGAAATAAATCCTGATCGGCATCAGGAATAACTAGGACAAAACAAGGAAAGTTAAACCTCAACAATTTAACCCTTTCATTCGGAAACCTGAGATAGGTACTGATATCAAATGCATATTATATACAACGCACTTAACCCCCAAGGGTTAAATTAACCCTGGGGTTAAGTTAACCCCAAAGGGTTAAAGTTAACCCTTGAGGGTTAAGTTAATCCCTTCATTCGGAAACTGGGGATAAATTATTTAACCCTCATCTCGACAAAATTCATCGAATTTAACCCCGGGGCTAGCTTAACCCTTTCATTCGGATGTTTCTTATTTTATATGTTACGCAACACCACTTCTTACCTCGATCCAAAAGATCGTTTCCGACTGTACTTTACATTTTTATTCGAAATACAAGCTGTTTAAGGGCCAGTATCCTAAAAATGCTTTGCAATTATCCGATAGGCACATGTTTTCGAAGAAGAATATGACAGATTTGAAGGGCGAACGAGCCAGGTGCATAACTAAGCTGATGATTGATCCTTGTTCAAAAAGTTCGTATACCTAACTCAGAATGGGCAAAAGATCAATTTCGCTTAAGTAATTCGTGGACTCTTTTTACGAAGGACTGAAATCCGCAACGTAAAATAAGTTAAATTACAGGAAGAGAATACGTCTGCTAAGGTTTGAAGACGAGTGAAACAATCAAAACTTTGCGCAAAAGTGCGGCATTGAATATTTAGGCTTTTCTTGACTAAGTGTGCACACCCAGTTCAGTAATAAATCATTAGCCGCTTCCAGCGCGTAATAATTGCCAACTGAACGTAACTTATGATATGATGACAAAGCTTTATATACGAGTATATCTTGTGAGGATGAGTCACGGTCATTAATGGATACTCAGCATGGCGGTTTGGGGAGGGTTTAGCAGACCCCAGAGAATTACTATTAATCCTCCGCAGATTGGCTGTAACTCCCCCAGATGTGCGATTTTCCGAAAAAATCGAAGGGAAGCGTGCTGTTTTGAGCGTTTTTAGCTAACTATTGGCCTAAAAGCGTCACTTGTGCCGTATACTAATTATTTAGTATTTGCTAAAATTATGAACTTGAGCTTATTTCGAGTTATATTACAGGTTAATATCTTTGCACGCGCCTCTGATTTTCAGTGTTACGTTTCAACTCCATGCCTCACTTCAAGTTGGTATTCTAAAAAATATTATTGAACTATCGGATAAAAAGAACAAATGAAGAATACATTGCCAAATAAGGGATTTAGTAGAGTTAAATGTTTGAAAAATGACAGAAAAAGCAAAAATTGACTTCTCAATACTAGAAAATCGAATAATATTCGCAAAAAGGGACAGAAGATTCTTCATTTTTTGGCCGATTATCTTCCGCTAGCTCATGGCATAATTTCGAGAAATTACTTGAGAAGCAGCGAGCGCTAATCAGTGCGTCAAGTGGTTTGCAAGTGGGAGATGATGTTTGCTCAAAGTGCCCGAGATTGACGAATTACATATTATTCAAGCATGAAAACGCTAAAATGCTCGTTGAACAGACGCAATAACGATATTTTTCAGCAAATGAAAACTAACGTTTTAGGACGGAAATTCAGGATTAATGGTATCACTGAAAAAACTTATAACAGAAGAAAAAGCAAAGTAATGTTGTGGAAGCTAATGTAGAGCTCAAAATCATAGATGCACAAGGTCAGGTTGACCAGGAAGGGTTGAAATGCGGAAGTTATGCGACAGTAATTCGTGCTTATGAGACAAATAAGTTCGAAATCGCATGGAAATACACTTTTTGGGCCGAAATCCTCAGGCAACTTTCGGACTCCCTCTCACCCCAACCTATTTTCAAGTTTAAGATGCAAAACAACTCGCATCAAACCAAATAAAGATTTCGAAAGAGAGGGACGAAGGCAAAGCAGATTTAATCGATAATAATTCAGGTGATGAGCATTTTTGTGCACGTTTGTCACCTTTTCGCAAAAAATTATTATAGAAACATTGAATTCAAAGTCCTTCATTATACTTATAGGATAGACAATAATCAGATAATTATCAAGCGAATCACAGACGGCTAATTCTAAAAGTAATATAGAAACTGGGTAGGTACATAGGTAAAGAAAAAGAGATTAGTAGGGAGTAAATAGTGAATTATATTGTACTCGTATCATCCGCACAGAAGACCTTATCCCTAATTGTAGAATTAATAAAAATGCCTCTAACAACTACTTGTACATGTAAGACTAGCCATGCAATTCACATCGTAGATTTATTTGGTTATCAGGTAATTTACTGATTTGACGATCTCTGATTCGATATTTTTCGATAATTATTTTCACTTCCAAATGAACAATTAATTTGATTTTAAGTAAAAATCAGGCAGTCTCTAAAATTAAAAGGAAAACGGTAGAAAAGGATTTGCTAGATTCTCTGGTCAAGTGTAATTTGACGCTGAACAGAAAAATAGAACAAAATTTTTTACTTTTAAATTTTAAAAGCTCCTCATCCATAACCTAGAGTGTGTTTCACATAACTCCGTGCATAAATTCTAAGAATTTTTGTCGACAGTAGGCCGAGGGTAACGATAATTATATATCAAATCAATGCTATAATCGCAATCTGTCAGCTTATTGTCGGAGATAGGTTTAAAATTTATGACCAAATTGTGTGAAACAGACTAGAAGAATAGAGCATGCAGAGCTGTCGGGCAAATAAAAAAGCGCACAAACCTGAAACATAGCTAACTTTCTTCCAAGGAGCGATTGCTAGATTCCGTCGCTCGACTATATTTTCTGATTGCCACGCTCAAAAAACCATTTTCAAGTCAATAAAAGATTGCCTTTTTCTTATCTTCTGAGAATAAGAATTCAGAAAAATCTAGTACTGTATGTTTAACTAAATCAATTATGATCAGCCAACATGGGATTCGTTGTCGTTCAACATAGCTAACACCGAGTTGGGGGTATAAACCCCATAAGTTGAAAAACCTTCCGTAGATTACTGTAGACCCCCAGACTTTAATTTTTCGTGACATTTTTGGCAATTTTTGGCGATTTCACTCCCCCTTAAATTTTTTTGCTGCCCATGTATGGATAACACGCCCGAATTACAGGGAATCGTTGTTGGACATGAGCTGTTATGATAAAACTAGCATGCTAAGCTCTAGACGGATAACAGATGATTAAATCAATTCTTTCTGCTTAGGTATTAGTCGTGCTTGATTATTAAGTCTCGATAATACCAGTTCTCAGAAGAGTAATCACAATTTGCCATGCATTATTTCCCAATAAAGCCGAGTTCACTCACCTACTTTTGTCATAGAAACACAATTAATTAATTTAATATTTTGCGAGATTTTATGAAGCGAGCCTTAAAAGTTTACAATGCAATTCATTCCAAAAAATACTCAATATTTCCGGCGCTCGAGGCCTAATTCAATGTATTATATCTGTTTATTATCAAAATAGTACCAAACATGGTTTAAAATATATGTATGCTTAAGAATTTATATGGAGAAAAATGCAATTGATATATAAAGAGCTGGTGCATTATACCGAGATTATGGAAGTCTGAGCCCCTAGCAAAAATATAATCCAACAGGAAAATTTTGTCTCTGTAATTTATCCGAAATTTATCCCAAATTTAATTTATCCTAAATTCAATTCATCCCAAGTTGGTTTTATGCATAGTAAATCAAGCGACATAGTGTTATTGTGGAAATTGTAGGACAAGCAACTTCCGATCTCCAAAGTTTAGCAGCTTACTTATTGATAAGAGCAGAAATCAAACAATGAAACTTTTTTGTACCGTATCTCATTTTAAATATAATCCTTTATTTACCAAATAGAACATTATCGTTAACGAAATTTAATAATATTGCATCTTTCCAGCCAAACGCTTAGTTTCGTTAGAACATGGTGAGTCGTAAACATAGGTGGGCGGCACTAAAGTTCTGGGGGGCGGGGTGCAAAATTTTTTCAAATGTCAAAAAATGGCTTTAAAAATGGTGGTATGGCGAAAAACACCATTTTTCAACGTTTCTCATCGAGCACTATTTAATGGCATCAAAAAATTGCGGGAAAAACAAAAAAATTCCAAAAAATGAATTCTGGGGGATATTTTGGTTTCTGGGGGTGCATACCCCCAAACCTTCCACGCCCAGGTATGGTCGTAAAACGCTTCACGAGACAGACGATGAAATGAAAATTCTGAAAATCGGACATTAGTGGTAAAATAGAAGTATGATGTCGTATTGAAGCGTAGGAATAAATTGGGATCTTGAGGAAGTGGGTCTTAGCGTACTTCTCTCCAGCGGGTGACGGACGGAGCTGAAGTGATGATTCATGTTCTTCTTTCAAATAGATGGTAGCAGCCAGACATGTACGGGGGAGGGGGGGTTCGGGTTCTAAGCCCATCAGAATAATTAAATAGGGACTTTTCTGAGAAAAACGAGGCAAAAGGAAGGATTAAACGGGTGAAAATAAAAATTTTTTTCTTCAAAACTGCTCGAAATTTACCAGAAACTGTAGACTAACCTAGTTTAAATGCAATTTTAGCATTTATATAAGTTTTTGACGCTCGATATTCAGTCCCCAGCCAGTTGACTCACAGAACGGCCATGTTGTGCTTCTATGTCGTAACAAAATAATAATATAAACAACCAGCTAAAAATTTGAGCTTATTTCGTAAACGTTGTCATTTCCATCGTTTATGCAAAAATGCATGCGTACAAATGAGACCTGCATCCATATTTCGCTCAAAGAAGAGTAGACCCTTAAAATTTCGAGGCAGCTAAGTGCTAATGTTAACCGCCAACTAAGTGCTAAGTGTTAATTGCTAACAGCTAACGTATTACTTTGTCCATGAAGATCATGAAATTCAAGCTTTTTGAAAGAATAATATAGATTACTTTCATTTTCATTCATTTCGTGCTCAGATTATCAGTTTCATTCAAGAAACATCAAACACACGAAAATTACTGGTCTATTTAATTAAATTAAAATCTAATAGAGTAAACATGAAAATCGTCACCTTTTGCGCTTCTTTAAAACGCTATTTTTAAGACCTTTGAGTTAAAATTATGAAGAAAAGTTCACATATGGCGCAGAGCGCCAAAAATCTAACATTTTCTAAGGACAAGATACGATTTTTCCATATTGTCCTGCTTTTCATTATCATTTTAAAGTTTCGTGACTGATAAAAAGTTAATGGCCAGTGGCCACCACACCTGGGCGTGGGGAGACTTAGGAGTATGCACCCCCAGAAGGTTGAATACCCCCAGAAACCGAAAATCTTACAACCCCCAGAATTTTGGTGCTGCCATGTATGGTGGCCACCCCTCGGCATCTCTAAATACCGCACATCAATTTAATTTTAATTTCTTTAATCACCTGCTTTCTAGGCCTTCCCGAGCTTATAAAATCTTATTAGAGAATCCAGCATGGGCAATAACCATATTCGGGAGGGGAGGGGTGGGAGTATCGATGGGGTTAAAGTCCAAAAAATCGTAAAAACATGCCGAATAAATAATTCTGGGGATCTATCGATTTGAATAGGGGTCTGACGGATTCTGAAGCGTTTAAATGCTCCTTCCCCACGCCCAAGTATAGTCATTTGCTTGCTTAAATACATCCTCCATTGTCACCGTCATTCCGCTAAAAAAATTACAAATTTTGTTTAGAAAATATGAAAAAATCAGAACAGAGATGACATTAGCATAGCAGAAATTGTTCAAAACTTTAACCATAGGTAATCCTTATGAGCTTACGCGCGATTTTCGGCTTCTAGCATATTTCAAATTATGACTAAAGATAATTAAAATTGGCTTTGATCATTTATTTCCGACTAAATTATCCAGACATGTAAATCTATCTTCATACTATTTACATATCCGGATGTTATTTCTATAAACAGTAAAGAGAAATCTATTTGTTAGAGGTTGTATGTCTAGTATTTTATCAATCGTTGATCTCATGCGCCTATGCGATTTGAATAACTGACTCAGAAATTATTCCTTAAGCACTCTCGGGTACGTAGCTCCGGGGGAATGGGGGGGCCTAGAATTCAGAAAAATCGGAAAAATATGACTTTTTAAACGTTATTTTCTGCTATTTTTGGCCTTTTTGGGCTGAGTTCCTCCCCAAAATTGGTGTTGGTCCGCCCCAAAATAGGACGGCCAGCTACGTGCCTGAGCACTCTTCAAAAGTACCGTAAGTTCTCATGCTGTAACATAATTAATTTTGATAAACATCGCGTAAAATGCTAATGCATACTATGAACTGGTAAGAAATCATAGGGTCAAACGGCGGCCAAATCAATAAGTATTTATCTTATAGTATACCTAGTCGAAAATGAGCCGATCCACAGACGAATAAATTTATAGACATTTCAATTAAAAAATTTATTTATAGCTCATTGAGGCTTTTGTTTGTCGTCATACGTGCCTATATGATGGAAAGCAATACTTTCTAGCACGAAACGGCTTGAGGCTTGTTAGTCAGTGGCACATTTATTCCGTTTATATAATAGAAAATTAAGCGTAATTAGGCTTTAAAGAAAATAGTCAGTAAAAGCGTTAAAACACCACTAACACAGCATCAATGACTGAGAAAAACTATGATTCTAATCTTAATGAACAGAGCGTTGCATTCTCTGAAGTTGATTTGATCCCGCACCGTCATGACCAGACATGCACGTAAGGCTGAACTCCCAAGAATGAAAAAACAAAAAAATTTCTGGGGAAATGAGGCTAAGTAAAGGCCGAAAATCGATGAAAATTCTACAAAAGTGCTTTAAATTGACCAGAAACTGTGAAATAGCTTAGTTTTAACGCTGTAGCGCTTACACCAGTTTTTGGGGTCATTTTGGCCCCAAACAAGTCAATTGTTGATCCCCTTGACCGGCTGATCCCCTCCCAGATCGGCCATGCTGTGCATCTGTGGTCATGACCATAGATGCACAGTATGGACGATCTGGAGGTCAGCCCAGCCGGTTTGGAGAGGGGATCAAAAATTGAGCTTTTCTGGGTCAAAATGACCTCAAAAACTGATATAAATGCTAAAATAGGATTAAAGTAACGTTATTTAACAGTTTCTGGTCAATTTCAAGCATTTGTAGAAAATTTTCAATTCTCATTTAGCTTTGGCCTTTGTTTTGCTCCATTTTTTTATTCTGAAGGTCTAGACTCCCCAAGTCCTCCATGTACATGTCTTGTCAAACCATTCCTCTAGAAATCCAACTTTGATAACGAAGAAAAGGTATACCTGCTACTCCCTATATTCTCACAATAGTTGGGCAGTAATGAAATTCTGGGAAGGGGTGCAAGGTCTCAAAAATAGCGGTATGGCGAAAAAACACAATTTTTCAATGTTTCTCATCGAGCACTATCCATTGGCATCAGGAAATTGCAAAAAAACAAAAAAAATCAAAAATTTCTGGGCGGGCATGATTTGGTTTTTTTTCGGGGGTATTCGGCCTTCTGGGGGAGCATACCCCCCATGCCCACGTGTGATTCCCACTGATAGGAAAAATTGCTTGAATTTCTAAGAAAGGAGGGAAAATTGAGCTCACAAGGGCAACATAAATTGTTGAACGGTATGCTAAAAACCGTCTTGAATCTATGGTTTCAAGGGTGCTAGAATTTTAATCTTATATTTTATTGATCTAGCATGACATTATAATGATCTTTAAATTCATGAAAATTTTTCTTGACTTAATCAGATTTTCGGAAAATTCCACTATAGCTTTTGATTATTTATTAAAAATGCAAAGATTTTTGCAACAGGGAAATTTATAGAATAAGGGATTAATATTTAAATTTTTCAGAGAGCCTTAAAATTAATCATTGATTCTGGCGATTAGCATTATCTATGGGATTTTGAATATAAAATGGTGAAAAATGAATATTAAAATATAAATATGCTTTTTATGATGAGCAATTTACATTTTTGGAGACTGCGAAGCCCATCAAATGTTCAGGTATCTAGTTGCTTGGGATGTCTTGACCTCACGAAGAAAAGGGTAATTCGTCTTTGAAATACAAAGCAACATTAAGCTAAAAAATACCGGATACAGATCTAAATTTTTCAAAAGTGCCCGAAATCGACTGGAAATTGTAAGTTGAGCTAGTTTTTGCACTATTGTAACGATCACAATAATTTCTGGACCATTTCAGCCTATAAATACTCTACTGTTGACCAGACACGCATATGAGGGAATCAGGGATCTAGACCCCAAGATGGAAAAATGGGAAATTTTCTCGGGAAAATGAGGCAAAATGAAGGCTAAAAATGGTTAAAAATTGAGAAATTCTTTTTAAGTGCTTCAAATTAACCTTAAACTGTGTAATACCATTGTTTTAACTCTATTTTAGTGCATATACCAGTTTTTGGGATCATTTTGACCCAAAAAAGCTCAATTTTCGCCCCTCCAGACCGGCGGACCTCCGGATTGGCCATGCCGTGTATCTGTGCGCTGACCCCAGACTGACCATTTTGTGCATCGATTGTTTCGAGCATAAAATCCGGCACATGGCACCATATCAGAGATAAAAAAATCAATTTCAACAACAGTCTGATAAAATAATCGATTTTTCATAGCATGAAATCAGGTACATGGCACAAATGGGAGATAAAAAAACCAATTTCGACAGTAGTCTGATAAAATAAACGATTTTTCATAGTATACAGACGTGGGAACAAATATTCCGAGCCGCAAAATTCAAAGAACAACAGCGATAAGGCTTCAATTTTCTGGAATGTACATACATTTACATAAAAGGTACCTACGTGATCATTATAGAAGAACAGCCTCTAAGGAAAAGGGTATAAAATTAATCATTCGATATTTTCCTCAGATAATGCTGATGCTCAAACCATCTACTTGCGAAAACAAAATTATAGCGTTATACTATGCGAGAAATATATGCTTACTACTTTTTAATACCCCCGCTTTTTGCATTTTCTAAGCCATTAATGTCTTAGGCAATGTAATCTTAATTTATTTATAGAAACTCACGTCTCCCGCCTGCGTAGGATTCTTTGCATAGCCTAGCTTCAAAAGGCTACCATTTCCATTGAAAATTAGCGCAGGCATGGAGACGTGATCAAGCACGGCCGACCAAAGAAAAACAAATAAACCAGAAAAAATATAGATTGGATTTGTTCTAGAAAGCCATCTGATCTGAATAAGCTTCTAGATATTTACTAAAGCTGTCAACTTGATGTTTCTATAATTACGTTAAAGTAACTAAGTAGAGACAGTAGCGTTGTAACTGACTGAACATGCGAAAAGAGTTTAATATTCAATTACTAAAAGCACATGATTTCTGGCAGAATACGTAAAAAAGTTTATGGCGTGTCCTAATCCTGTAAAGTCAGTTTCTACGACCCAATAAACATATAAGTTATTTACGACATTTTTCTAAGATTACTGTACATTTCGTTACTATTTCTGTAACTTAATAGCAAGTCGTAATCACACTTGTCTCGTATGTCTAGAGTGCTTGCAAAAAATAATTACTGAAAGTTACCAGCAAGTGTATCGAAATATAATTAATGTTGTTAATGTTCATCAAGTGATAATATTATCGCATGAGGATAAAATTCAAATTTTGACGATCCATGTCGCCTTATTCTGCCATAAAGCACTCATTCGATCTACAAAATTTCGCTTCAAAAAATTGAAAATAATACGCAACTGAGCTGTTTGCATGAAATTTGAATCATAGGTTGAATAACTTACACATCAAACTGCATTTCACTGTCACATTTGTGCACATATTATAATTTCCAACTGAAAATAAAATTTAGACTGGCAAACAGAAAAGGATTAAAAGGGAAAATACCTTGATATTTTGTCGCCACCCTTTCAGAATTTCTACCGAAAAGTACTAATCAGCTTGAAAAATTTGCCTTCTAAATTTATTAAGATCCGTTTAAATAAGACCTGCTTTCTTGTCGACTTGTTGCGTTAGGTTCAGTTCATCAAAGTTCGCACGACTATAGCTCATTGAAAACTTGAAAGAGGCCTGCTATTCACACTTTTCGAACTTTTAGCTTCGTTCCTCATTGAAGTTACTCTCTATTCTATGAGAAAGCAGCGATCACACTTTTTTAAATGAAATATAAATATTCCAACATCTCTATTACCAATCTAAGTTATTAGTTGAAAGGGCGGCATGGTGACTAATCAAATCACGAAAAGGCTAGGAATGCATATATACTAATCCAATCAGGCGCACAATGTGATAAATTTTGCTCAGCAATACTTAATCCAGATCTGGAACTCACGGCAAAATTTTCCGTTTTCATTTATTGCGACGCAGAAGAACAGTGGCGGATTTAGGATTTTCCTAAGGGGGTGGCGGTATCCCAACTTTTCCAAAAACAGTCAAAAATAGGTCCAAAAATTTGCCCTTAACGCGTGAAATATCTTTTTCGGTGTTTTACATTGTATATAAAATCACCTTTGACGCAAAATTTTTTTCTAGAAATTTTAAAATTTTCGACAATTTTGTGCGAAAAAATCATTAAATTTCTTTGACTTCAAGAAAAATCTAGCGCGAAGCGCCGGAAAATTTGTGAAATTAAGGCGGGTAGACGTCTAGAAGCATGATTTACTGCTTGATTTCTATTATTTATAGCATTTGATGCGAAACATCGAAATTTTTAATTGAATGTAGAAGAAAACTATGCAAAAATAGCTGTTTCTACTATTAAAATTGTTTTGAAACCTATGTGAACAGAAAATGGCTTCCAGGTCGCCAGGAAAGTAAATAGATGTCATTATTAGGTATTATCATCCGGCGCGTAGCGCCGGGAAAATTCGAGGAATTATGGTCACTGACGGCCAAAAATCATTGGAAATTGCATATCCATTCTTTATCTCGCCAAACATTTTTGGCCAATGGGGAGGGGGCGGCCGCCCCCTCGCCCCCTTAAATCCGCCCCTGCAGAAGAAGCATATTTGAAGTATTCACCCAAAACGAAATTAAACACTACTCGCAGCCTATTCTCAGCAAATGTCTCCAAAAGTCAAAATAATGTTTTTGCTACAAAGTGAGATAACATGCTAATGAGTTAAACTTATAGCATTATTTCGGATACACACATCTCTTCCTATCTTCCTAGAAATTTAGTAAAATTTACAACTTATTTCTAAATGTGATTTCATATTTTCGAATGCCACATTCAGAATTTCTTTCGCACCGCTGCTCGCATGTAGAAAGCTTAATTGTATCGAACTAAATGTAGACATTTGAGATCTTTCAGCGGACGCGTTTGGCTAATTATTGATGGTTTACTATGTATTCCATATTTTAATAGGCTCTTAAACACACACGGGCGTGGGGGGAGGTTTGCAGCCCCAGAAATTAAAATCCCCCTAGATTACTGTAGACCCACAGAATTCTATTTTTAGTAATACTTTTTGCAATTTTACACATCCTGGCTTCCCAGAATTTTCTTGCTGCCCATGTATGCTCGTGACTATAGATGAACAGCGTGGCAGGTCTGGGGAGGCCAGCCGGTCTGGTGGTCAGTTAATGAGATTTTTGGGTCAAAATGGCTTCAAAACTGGCATAAATGCAAAAATAGCGTAAAAACTATATTGATCCGCTTTTTAATTTATTTCTAGCGCTTTTGAACAAAATTTTCGATTTTAATACATTCTTAGATTTCATTTTGTCTCATTTTCTACAGAAAATTTTCCACTTTTCCTTTTTAGTTTGATCCTCCCCGAACAGTATAATTTTATAGTCGAAATCATTCTTGAGATCATGGTCAGTAATGAAAAATTTGGTCTCTAATCATCGGACTTTTCTCCCGGCTTATCCATTGATCCTCATACTAACGACGATGTGAGCACATTGATATCATTGCACAGCATAAACGGCCTAGGAAGTCAACCTGATCTAGGGAGTCAACCTGGTTTTGGAAGTTAAAGAGCTTAATTGAGCTGAAATGGCCTAATTTCAATACTTAGACGGAGCAAAAAAATCACGAGTTTACAGTTTCTAGTGAATTGCTAGCATATTACAAAAAAATTTTTCCCAAAAATCTTTCCTTTTTGTTTTCTTGGAATTTAAACCGCCTACTCTATCCATATGTACATGTATATGTCGAGCAGATACCAGTCATTACGCCTGAATAGCTACGGGTTTCAAATCAATCCATGCATAATGGTTACAAAAAGTGCTCAAACATATAAATTTTGATAGGCTACCATCAGAAATCTGAATTTTACTTATATACGTAGTAGTACTTCAAGCCCTTATACTTTTAAAAGACGTTCGATTTCTAATATATTGAGATCTTTCACTTCAAACTAATCTCATCTATAGACAGATCACGATTGTATCATCGTGTATTAATCAAAAGTTCAAAAGTTTAGAAGAAAAAATCGGACTTCCTGATAAAAAATAACGCAGAAAAACAAAAAATTAAAAACAATATTGTTCAAAAAAAGTTCTTTTGCTGGCCCCAGATCGGTATGACCTCTCAAAAAAATTTTAAAACGAACAAAATAAATGAAAGTAATCTCTTAGAATAAATTAATCTTTTTTTCCAGGCCCCTTGTTGCTGATTCAAAATGATCATTTTTCCTTTAATTGGAGGGTTTAAGTAATAGTGTCGCGCCGAGTGAAAATAAAAAATAGCGCTATTTAATAAGTACTAAATGCTCTATTAGAATAATTATAATCACATAGTCGTACTTAAAATTCTAAATGACTAGATTGAGAGCAGGAACCTATTACAGAATCTCGTTAGCATATTTACTCTGTTAATCAAATCGTATTTGTGGCATCAAGGATCGTGGAAAAAAACACTATTAAAAATCTTTTCTATTAGCTATGAAAACAGGAAAAAGCCAGGCGGTCAATAGTTTTTCGCATATTTAATTACAGCAATCCTTTTAACGCTTTTTTCCGACCATGGGCCGATGCTTAGAAGCACATATGGGAATTTAGCGATCGGACAAATCAACCGTAATTTTCTATATCGTGCTTTCCGACTGATAGGCACTCGATTATAACTTACCTTTCTTCGTAGAAATATCGTAAAATGAGCAAAAAATCTCTTCTCCAGGCTCGTTCTCTAAACGTTAATGGCAAAACCTGATCATAAGGAAAGAATCGTTGTTAGAAGACTTTATCTCCACATATGCAAAATCATATCTATTTCTAGCAGCGCAAATAATAAGGCATTCAATGATGTTTCCATTTAGCACGTGTAAGCCGGTGTCGCATCTCTAAGTGTTCGTACCTTACAGTGTCCGGCCGGACATTTTAAGATACCTTAAAATGTCGACCGCACACATTAAGGTATCTTGAAGTGTGCGCTCCGGTCTTGCCTTAAAGCGTCCGGGCTGAAAAAATGCACCATGGACATGCGTTTCAGTAAAAATGGGAAAATTGGGACTAGGAGTCTGGCTGGATTCTTACTTAATTACTTAATCTTTATTAATTATTGCTAATTGATTTATACAAACTTAGTTTTGTTTTTTTAATATCTTATTTGAATAGAAGGAATTTCAAGTACTTTTAATCATAATATTTTAAAAATGAATTTTATCAAGTTTTAATAATTAATTTTTTAGATTTTATAATTATAATTAGTTTTAACTAATTTTAAATAATTTTTTGGAATTAGTTTTATGTTAATTCCTTTTCATATTTCAATAATCGTAATTCGGAAATCCTTCCTCATTCTGACTCCTAATTAGTCGGAATGAAATACATTAATTATTGCCTAATTAAGTAAGTTCTAAATTAATGAATTAAATCTTAGTTAATTATTAATCACTTGCTCAATTACGTAGGTAAATAATTAAGTAAGTATTAAATTGATTGATCCAACTATTAATTCATTAGTCTTAATTTTTTAATTTACTTTGAATGATTACTTATGATTAGTTAAAACAAACTCATTAAATTTATAAACAATAAGCCTTAAAATTAATTGACTGATCAAAATTAATAAATTAAATATAATTAAACCCTTAATTAATCAATTAAATATTCTAAATTAATTATTTAATCAATTTTTATTTAATCAACTCATAATTTTTAAGTTAACTCTCGATTAATCAATCTAAATTGATTCATTAATTCTTAATCAATTAAACTCTTAATAACTCTTGCGATGCCTTCTCTTTTGTATTAATGCACTTTAATAAAGCCCGGACACTTTAAGCAGGACATTTTAAGGCATCATAAAATGGCGGGCTGGACACTTTAAGGTGTGACATCGGCTCAGTTTTAGGTAAATCTTAATTGTGTCAAAAAGTGGTTCATGTTCAACTCAGGCAATAAAAAGAAATTCGCAAAATAATAAATCGGAGAGCAGTGGACGTGAAGACCTAGTGATTTGGTGAGATTTAAGACTTCGTGCTTTAGTAAACCATTGCGTAAGATACTTTTAAGTTTTGTGCTGAAGTAAGGCATAACGTTATTCATATGAGACTTGTTTTAAGCTTTTGCACGAAATCTAGTGAATGTCATATCAAAAACACTTGCTTATAATTTAGAAATCTCAGAAAAAATATATTAAGCGAAGCAAAGAAAAGTCTAAATTAAGTGGCCTAAAAACGTCAAACATAAAGGAGGAAATACGGAACTAAATATGTAATGCAACGTAATAAGAAAAAACAAATAATAATGATGATTATGACGAAAATGTCTATTGCGAATAGAATAAAATATCGCTAAATTTAAAACTAAAGGAGTATCAATGAAAGAAAAAATAGAAAAAATCAGCAAAATAGTAAAATGACGAGTAATGGATATGCAGGCACGTCTACATATGTACGCGGACCTAGACTAGTTTTGATTTGTGATAATGAAAAGCGTAGGAGGGGCACTACATAGAATCTGTATTTGGAAGGCTGAGCCCGGTTATGGGGGTTACTTGGAGAGTTGTGTCGAGATAAAATGTAATAAAGTGGTAAAATTGCAGAAATTGCGTACTATCGCCTCAATTTACGACCGATCGATTCCTAGCACTTTTGCAACGTTATTATTACCTTATTTCACCACAAAATTTTCCCTTTTGGCCTCCCAGGGTCTAGACCGTAGATGCACAGCATGGCCGATCTAGGAGGTCAGCTGATCTGGGGGGGGTCAAAATCGAGCTTTCAGAAAAAATTAGCATATTCTGTTAGTCAAGCTCGAATTTGAGCGGTTTTGAACAGGATAGAAAACAAAAAACAGATAAACAATAAATGCGGCGCGAAGCGCCGAAAAAATTTCATGTTGTCCATGTTCGTAACTTAAATTTGAGCTGTTTTGAGTGAACTAGAAGACAAAGACTATAGCTGAACAATGAATCCAGCACGCAGCGCCCGAAAAACATTTGCTCTCTATGTCTAACTATAATTTGAGTTATTTTTAGCGGCCAGAAGATACATCAGCAATAAATCCGGCGCAAAGTGCTGGAAAACTTTGAGTTTACTAGCTCGAAAAGACGCTGATAACCTGTTTAGGCAGCGTTTTAAACGTACTTCGCCAATTTTCCATTTTTTCCTTTGGGGGACCCTTGGGAGAAGCAAATTTTGGTGATGGGGCGGTCCCGCCCAACGGGTCCGGTCACACATTTATACATAACCCGACTATTCGATTGCCTTGGATACAAAAAAAATGCAAGAAACGCCCTCGCTTTTACAGCTGGGGATCTGGAGTGACGTTCTCAAACGCCCCTCAGCAGACCCGAGGTGGAGACTGGAAAATTTTATAGAATAGAATATTGAACTGTAACGTTGAAACTTTCACCAAACTCAGCCGAATTATGGTTGTAAACTCAGCCTAAAAACAGTTAGAATTAACTAGCTCCTTCATACGTACAAACCATTACCAACTGCTGCCCATGAAATGCGTTCTGAACTGAAAACTGAAAAACGAAACAAAACAAAAAATTGTCGAACTGGCACAAAATGAGTTCCATACACCTTAAACACGATATCCAACCAGCGTTTAGAGTTTTAAACGATAAATAAAAAATCAAATTGCTAAATTGAAGTGAATCACTAGAATATTTTAGCTGCTTCAGGATTTAAAATACAATGCTGGAACACTAAGACGAAAAATCATGATGATGCGGCGCGAAGCGCCGAAAATTTTTGAAGTTTTTGCGTTTTAGCTCAATTTTGGTCGCATTCCAACGTATATCTGCTGCTCAACAAATTTTCAAAAAGGGTTATGGGGGCGGCCCATCCCCGACCCCTCCTAGACCCGCGCCTGTGTGTGCGTACATATATGTGCTTTTAGTCAGATTGTACGTCATCATTTGATGTTTAGTTTCACTCCTCGCGAGAATGGTGCGGATTTCACCCGCTATTTTCATTGTGTTGTTCGAATCTGAAATTCGGTTTTCGATGTTCCACGCTCTTTTCGACGACTGACATCAAAAATTATATTTTGATTCGAAGAATCAGGATTTTTTCCTTTCTAGAGTGACCGACTCAGCTAATTCCAGAAAACGTGGTCGGAATGCTCGAAAAGTAATATTTATTGTGAAAAAATTAATTTTCTCGAACTCTTAAAGTGTTTACTTCGATAGTCCCGCTTAATGGTGAATGATATATATTTTATTACACGTAATTCTTCAATGCCTTATTGAATTTAAGATTTACTTCGTTGGTTTCGGTAAAATTGGCATATGCTCTGCGATTTCAGTACAAGTGAGCATAAATTTAATGCTAGATACACAGAACTAGCATAGAAAAATACTCCGATGGAACAAAAAAGACGAATATACTTTGGATTGTGGATTATTAGGGATGTAAAAGGAGGGGAATAGGAAAAAGATACCTAGGTATATATCTGAGTCGCAAAATCTGCTAAAAATCAGTCTTTCACTAAGCAACGCAAAAAATCGAAGTTTATTCTACGGCCGGAAGATTGAAATAAACTATTGAACCAAAAAACCGATTCAAAAAGCAGGAATTTAGCTATACAGTAGCTAATGGAAAATTAGATTAAGTGAATTAGGCGAGACTTTGCAAGCCAATTGAATGAAATAGCAAACATCGACGCATTCAAGATAATCAGAGAAATTTTTGGTTTAAAGCAGTAGGAAACGCGTAAGAGCTTACGTGAAACGGACTACATGTAGGTACACTTGCATGCCCGCAACGACTGTGTGCACTAATCAATTGACGCCAAGTTTGCTTGCTTTAATGCTCATGATAACAAAATAAAACACCTATAAAATACAATTGCAGTTAGTTTTCTATAAATCAAGTTACGAAGCAAGTCAGCGTTGCAACTTGCAAGCAATTTACAAAAAAACATTTTATATTTATACGAGTAGACTCTAATGTGAAGCATTAAAAAAATTTTTAAAGAAGGTTACACTTTTCTAGAGGCTGCAGAATATACTTCGATTTTTTTGCGTTGCTCAGAGGAAGTCTGATTTTTAGCAGATTTTGGGACTTTAGGTATATACATAGGTAGCTTACCTGGTCCCCTCCTTCTGCATCATTAGTAATCCATAATCCCATGTATATTCGTCTTTTTTGTTCCATCGGAGCATTTTTCTTTGCTAGCTCCCTACTTTTGATAAGCATGATTTGAGTGAATCAGTCAATAAACACATACAGTAACATGCCACAATAATGACAGCAGTCCAAGAACGCAGAAAACAATATTGTTCTGAACATCAGCATTATCTTAAGATTTTCAGCATAAACTTAACGCAATTATTTGGTGTAAAGAACACTTACGCTCAGATTCGTAATCCTGACGTCACATGGAACATTTTGAAAAAATTAAGCTTATGCAATGCTCTGAAACTAAATTTAATTTTCAGTGTAATTTTTACATAACTGCTGGGTGTAAAGAAAATATACAGTCAGATTCGTAATCCTGACCTTACGGAACATATTTTGAAAAAATTCATGTTTTGCGATGCACTGGAAGTAAAAAAATTTGTAATGAATAGTGCAAACTTTACACAACTACTGGGTGTAGAGAAGACTAACAGTCAGATTCGTAATTCTGACGTTACGTCAAACATTTTGAAAAAAATTAAGCTTCTGCAAGGCTCTAGAACTAAAAATAATTTACAGTGTAAACTTTACACAACCATCGAATGTAAAGAAGATTTGAGTCGGATTTGTAATTCGAAATTACTCTGATATTACGATCAACATTTATGAAAAAATTCAGTCTGCACAATGGTCTTAAGACAAATAAATATTAGATGCAAATCAATTAACACCACTGTTAAGTTTAAAGAAATGTGCCCGACTGGCGTATCACGTTTGATATTTGGCACATTTTTAGACTTGAGATCATGTCAAGACTCATAACCGGAGAAGTTGGCAGAAAAAAACAAGACAGAAACACGTTTCACACCCAATTTTTGACTTTACACCTTCTGAAAAAGCTCAATATTGATGTAAATAAACACAATTTGCTGTGACGGGTACCCCTTGAAAAGTACTTTATTCGTATTCTATTTGACTTGTCTCGACTTCTAAACGGAGAAAGTGGCGAACAAAAAAGTGACAAAAACGTATTTCTCCATCATTCACCACATTGTAAACTTCAAAAATCTGAACCTGCCCATTGAGTGTAAAGGAATTCGGATTGAGCCACCTTGTATCCTTTAAATTGTAGTACATTTGTATGTGGAAAACTTCTGTTCCGCAAAATATTTGAGAAATTTACCAATCCCCCATAAATATCTCAATATTGCTTTTTTTAAACGCGGTTTGCTGCAACGTTTGCTATTAAAACATACTTTATTTTTATTTCATTCAATTTATCCCTGCTTATAACTAGAGAAGTTGGCAGAGGAATCTTCGACAAAACCTATTTTTTATTCCATAATATTTTTATTCCGTATTGAGTGTACGAAAATTTGCTGGTAAGCAGAAAGTAACCCTTTAAGCGTAGCACATTTCTATCAGAAAAATTTTTTTATGACTTATAACTGGAGTTGTTGGCAGGCATAAACAGGTCGAAAACTCGACGAAAATATGTTTTTTCACCCCCAGATTTCACACTCTTTACACTCCGAATCGAGAACTAATGCAAGATTCAAAAACGAAAAAGTACCATCTAAAGGATTTTTCCTCTACAAATCTATGCCATTACATTGTGTGAGTCATTTATACTGAGTTGTCCACAAACCTTGGAAAAAGATTGACAGAATTGGCTATTTATGATATAACGTTATGCCAAAACTTTACACGTTCTTTACACAGCCAGGCCAGTATTAAGTGTGAAGAAAAACAAAAAACACCGGCAGCGAAGTTTTTCATTATCTTTCTTTGAAAAAAGCGCACCTTCCATATTTGTCTCGTTATAGCTGCAGAGGGTAGACATATGTTAGGGTTACCCAAGTACACTGCCGCTCAAAAGTTTAAGGCCACTCTGATTGATTACTCCCAGATCCATTAGGTTTTCAAATCGTTTTTAACTGTGAAATTAAAAGACCTAAATTTCACTTTGAAAAAGTTTCTAGATAAGTTTTCTCCTCTGATTTCGAAAAGTTTAGTCATTCTTAATTTTTTTCACTACTAGCTGATTTATTATGGGTTAATTCCGCTCCATTTTGCCGGTCTTTTTATCAAAAATCGCGTCTATGTTTAAGGATATTAAACTATTGTAAAGAGTGATAGCTGGATGTTTCAATATAAGTTAATGTTTCATACAAAACAAACATAAGAAACACGAACACTTCGATTCCTTCTTTTAAAAATTGGCGTCTGACCGCTCCTGACACGCAGGGTAAATTGTCTATTGATTGTGGACCATTGGTTTTGAGGCACACAATTGGTCAGTATCTTTGCCGTATAATTGGATCGTCATAAAAAGTCTTTTTTGCGATCGAGTTTAACAGAAAAAAACGTATTAATTTTTGCTCGAAATTTCGTTCGTTGACTTTCCTCGATTGTTCAAAGGTTTCTTTTTCTTCTAGTGATTTTCGATTATTTTGCTTTGAAATTAAGGGGTTTTGTCCGCAGGCGTTCAGACAAAAAAATGTCAAATGCATGGTCGGAAGCGTCAAACACAGATGAGAATGCAGTGCTTTGGTCTGGAATCCAATTGGAGCCGTGATGTTGTGACTTGGTTTTATTTCCTTAAAAAATTTACAACCACTTCATATATTTGCTCAATTAAGGAGCACTTGGTTTCTTGTTTGGTGACTAGAAAAAACAGCCAGGACATTTTTTCCAGAAGGGTGATGATGCAAAACACAAGGCAAAGACCACTGTAGCATATTTTGTGGGGAAGGGATCGCCTTTATTATTCTGATCCCTACAGTCACAGAAATTAAATCCAATTAAAAATATTTGGCGAATTATGAAAGAGAGACTTCAGAAACATATGTCCCAAGTGTATTTTACGGGCAAACATGATTGAAAAATGAAGGAAATCTGGGGTTCAACCCAAAAGGAAAAATGCGTCAAATTGATCAATTCACTAACACTTTGTATACAAGCATTAATTCAAGCTAAAGGGTATCGGATTTCCTTTTAGTCGATTCTTTTTTGTTGACTGTTAATTGATGATACTTGTTATTTAGGGTTCCGCACTGCGTCAAAATCGTGGGTGGCCTTAAACTTTTGAGCGGCACTGTATATGTATTATAGGTACGCGCTAACACGCTACCTATCAGGCACGTATCTCTGCGGGGAATGAGGGGTTCGGACCCCCAAAATTTTAGAAAAATCGGGAAAATAGGACTCTTAAACGTTATTTTGTGCTATTTTTAGCCTTTTGGGGCTTAGTCCCCCCAAAAATTGGTGTGTTGGTCCCCCCAAAATAGGACGGCCAGCTGCGTGCCTGCTCCCTATGACTACTGAGAGTGTAAATTTTTGGTCATGCAATATATTAAATTTCTATTCATGATTAATTAATTTAAATACGCGTTACATTGTCCAGAAAAGAGTCTTTTCTGTCATCAACGACTCTTTCTGACTTAAAATAATGAGAGCCGCAAAAATGAACTTTAGCGCTCTTTTGAAACGACTCAAAGATTTTTAAAAACAAAAAGAAAAAGAAAATTATTTAATAAGCAAATTTAGTGTTGAATTTTAGTTTCAGTGAAGCCTTATTGTGAACAAATTGACACGTGAAAGATGAAATTAAATTTAGGGCGGGCTGACTTTGATGACTGTTTGTATCCATAGATATCTTTCGTTGTTCTTTATTGCTTTGACAAGATGATTTACTCGACCGAGAATAATATTGATTTCAGAACGATTGTATTGCTAAATTAATCTCATTTGTATAATGCTCAAGCTGAATTTTTTTCGGTGTTCCAAAATCTTTTCGATGGTTGACATCAAAGAATTATATTTTGACTAAAGAATCGGAATATTCCCCCATTGGCCCAAAATAGTTGAAAAGAGATGGGTATTTAATTTGCGATAATTTTTGGCCATTGTAATCACGATTTCTCAAAATTTTCTGTGTTAAATGACACTTATTTCCTCTCTTGGTGGTGTGAGAATCATAAATCGGCGCCAGGAATATATTTTTGCTGTATCAAACATTTTCATGACTCCTACACGATTTCTGGAGTAAAAACAGCTATTGGCATGCATAGTTTTAGTATGTTTCAAGCAGGGGTATATTACAAAATTTTCGATGCTGCACGTTGAATGCTACTAATACAAGAAATTCAGCCAGTAAGTCTCTGTATGTCCTTCCGCGTAAATTTCAAAGATTTTCTGGACGTCGCGCTGGATTTTAGCTAGAGTCAAAGAACTTAATCATTTTTTCGCACAAAATTATCGACAATTTTGAAAATTTTTCCGAGAAATGGTTGAACCAAAAGTGAATTTAAATAAAAAAAGTGAACGTAAAATGCCGAAAAAGCGCAACTTTGCTCGTGAGGAACGAATTTTCGGGCCTATTTTCAACTGTTTTCTTAAAATTTATAGGTACCGCCCCTTGCGAAAATTCTACGTAGATCCTCCACTGGATTGGCGGATTGCTCGGAAAATAACACTTCAATGTTTTTTTAATGAAGAATACTGAAAAAATTAAAAAGAATAAGTAAATTAAAAACCTTGGATTTTAGGTCCTTTTATCTTGAATTCGGCTCTTTTATTGTTTTTTAAGAACACTTATTAATTTTTTATAATTCCTAATTAACTCAAGCTCTCACTTAGAAAATTTGAATAAATTTTGAAAATTTTAAACGTTTACACAAGCAATTTCACTTTGTATGTAACCTGTTTTACTTTAGTCTTCTGAACTTAGAATTTTCAGCAGCAATACTAACTTCAAACTTTGTGGCACTAGCCTGTATTTTTTAAACATTTTTGATTTTTATAATATTTAGCCGCAGTTTGTTATTTTTGCCACGTAAACTTGCGCTTTCCGTTTCAGCTGTCTCAGCTGAACAGTTTTAAGAAATAAAATATAACTGACAATACTTTCTTACCGTAAATTATGGGAATGTTTTTCGGTGCATTAAGAATTATGAGATCACTGCATGGTCTTATAAATCTGGAATTTGCTGATTTAATGCAAAATTATGTGCTTTGCGTCAGTTATCATGAAGCAGATGTATAGTCTGCAATTAAACATGGAGTAGATGGAGCTCCGGTCCGACTCCAGAATCTAAATGACCTTCAGAATTCGACGGATCTCAGGGTTGAATTTTCAAAACTTTTTCTCAATTTTTTGATGCCGATGGATAGAGCTTATAAGAAAGTTAATTTTTCGCACTCTTTTGGGCAGTTTAAAAATTATTGTTTTTCCCAACCCCAGACCTCCAAAATTTAGGCCCTCCTACGTATGGCTTTAATAATCTTCCAATCAAATTAAGATGCCCGAGAGTCGAAAATTACTATGAACCACTTGCTTTCTGTGAATAGTTCTTGAAAAAGTCGTCCGAATGCGAAGCAACTAATAATATTTTTTTGTAAATGTTTGTAATTTATATAGTATATGAATTGTAGATGAAAATTGTCAAAATTGGTGTCAAAACAATTTTTATAAAAACTCTTATAAGCTTAAGAACGAACCAGGCTATAAATTAGCAAGATGCGATTGTTTGTATCCACTCACTAAACGACTTAAGATGTAAAATCACTGTATTAGCGTAATTTTAGAAATGCAAAAAATATTTGTTTATTCATAGATTTAATCCAAATTTATTGTTTTTTTTACCTAATTCAAAAGGATTGCGCATCGTTGGACCCATTTGCGCAGGCAGGTACACGTAGCTGTGAGCATATATGTACAGCATGGGAATTCTGGGTGGTCAAGCCCAAAAATGTTTTAAAAGTGTTTTTTGGGCTAAAAAGAATTCGCTCTTTCTTGAACATAAAAGCATAAAAAAACATTTTAAAAATATGAAAAAATTGAGTACATTGAACAAAATATAGTCTAAAAATGTGCATACGGCGCGAAGCGCCGAAAATTTGAGATTTTTGAGCCAAAAATGAGCTAAAAACGCATAAAAAGGCACACTTTTTACAACTTTTACCAACTTTTACAAAAACTCGACTATTCTGGGGGATCGTAGCCATTTTGCGGGGGGGGGGGTCAAAACCCTCAAGAACACTTCAGCTGTGAGGCGGGGGGATCGCGGGACCTTTAGTCATCCCAAAATTTTGGAAGTACGAGTATTTTTTACGAGGGTATCTTGGAGGAAAAAATAAAAATCCTGAAGTGCATTTGAAAGGCAGCCAGTTAGCGAATAAGTCAAAATTTTTGATTCTTCATTTTACTTTTTAAACAGCCCAAGTTTGAAAAAGACTATGAATAATATGTTAAAATGATCTTAAGAACTGATATAAATGCTAAAATAGCATTAAAAGGACGTTATTTCACAGTTTCTGGTCATTTGTAAGTACTTTTTATGAAGATTTTCAATTTTCATCCATTTTTAACCTTCATTTTCCTTATTTCTCACCACAAAATTTCCAATTTTTTTATTCTGAAGGGTGCCCAAACCCTTTACGTGCATGTCTGGTATAGACCCCCACTCTAGGTGTGTACGTTTGTTAAAAAGACGAATTTATTTTTAAAATTGCAATGACGGATTTGAATAGAGACTGAATTGAGCTTTAGTCGTGTAAGTAGCAATCTAGCACACTTTTAAGATGGCGTCTAGTTTTTAGTTTCCTTCCAATTTTTCCTTTCCCTTCCAATCCGCTTAACAAATTTTCCTTTGTCCAAACAACAGTAAAGAAAATTTATCTTGACAACGATTCAACTGCGAACAATGTCAAGGTTTTCGAGAATTTTTAGCGAATACGGTGCTCAAGTTGTTTAAAATTAATTTCCGCTAAAACCCGAGAGACGAACCGGAAAATTTGTGAATTGTCTTGTCTGTACAATGGACTGGTAGTCAGCTTAAGCAAGTTTAGTTTTGATTTCCCAAATTGCAGCTGATTCGCTTGAATAATTCGCACAAGAAATTTTAGACTTCTAAAAACATACTAAAAAATGCGTTTAATTTGATTTTCAGTGAATTTCTGAATTTGAAATCATTTGCATTTTCACTATTTATCGCTCACTTCCTCGTTTTTAGATATTTTTCATGCTTTATATGCTAGAGATGGACTGCATTAAGAACATTTCTCTATAGCGCGCTAGTAATTTAAAATTAGCACTTCACGTGACCTATCATGAAAAGTTATAGCATGCGACGTGCAGCGAATCAGGAGCTTGTTTTTGAACGATTCAGACTCTCTCTAAAAGCAAAAGAAACCGAATGGACGCCTATTTCGCCCTATTTCATAATGTTTTCCGTTCTAAAGCGTTGTGTTGTTGAATCAGTGACTGAGACAGTTGCTAAGAAAATTTGAGGAAAAAACCTGACGTCATCGAATTTAGGCGCCATATGTGTCGACGAAGTTTGCCGAAAGTGTGCAACTATAATTTTTCTTCATGCTTTGTCGGTTTTTGGGATCGGAGATCGCGTAACATGCGCTAAGACTGATATGGCATTATGTATGCTTGTTTGATTTGTAGCAATTCGCTTGCGAGAACGTCACTTAGAACCGTAATTTTTCGTTTGTCTTCTCAGAATCGGTAAATTTTTTGGACGAATTTATATTTCAAACTTTCGCGGAGGGGGTACATACGTAAAATTTGCTTAACGTTTTGTGAAGTAATCACACATATTTTACTATATTTTCATTATTTTACCACATTTGCTTATTATCATGCCCAATGAACATCATTATGTCGCTTTTCACACCATTGCGCGCCTCATGCATTACAATGACTTGATTAGCAGAATTTTTGCAAATTTTCAATTTTGAAGGAAACATAAAAATGACTGAATAGGCGCGAAGCGCCAAAATCATGAATTTCCTGACTAAAACGCATAAAATTCTATTAAATATGTGCATAGTGCAGAATTAATTTTCAAATACTTTTAGATCAGAGAATGCGAAAAAGGATTGGGTTCGCGCGAAGCTCGAAAATGTTTAAGATTTTGACACTAGAATTGCATTCAAAAGATGAAATTTGAAAGAAAATAGGAAGTTCGACGCCAAAAGAATACATAGAAATGATTGAATTCATGCGAAGGCCGAAAATTTTAGATATTTGTTTTTTGAATACTAGAAAATTCATTAAACGATTACACTCGGGAAAAGAGCCGAAATTTTTTCGCTTTCGTGTGTTTTATTCAATTATTAATTTTTTAATTTGGTTTTGGGGAGGGCACGTGCCCCCTGTGCCACCTTTCTGGCTACGCCCTTGGTCCTTCTTTCGCTTCGTTTGCAGTTCAACATGATGTATTGCGAATTAAAATTTTAAAACCGTCTTTCACGATTCGTTCTTTTAAAAAATCCGTGGAGGATTTTCTTTTCCTCCGCATCGACTGTTCCTCTTAGTATATTTTCAACCTAATTGGCGCTATTTGGTCAAAGAATGAAATCCTGTTCCTTTATTATTTTTGAGTATAAGGTTTAACCAGAGTGTTAGAATTTTCGACTAGACTTTACCTCATTTTAGGCAAATATTTGTCTTAAATGTACTCGGCCTATTGTTTGCGCTCGGATATTCGGTAAAATGAGTATACGCTTGGCGTAGCGTGCATCAAAATACCGTAAATACCATAAATAAAAATAATTTAATATGTATGTACCTTTCGTGCTATATATGTAATGTTCAGGTTTAATACGCTGGGAATAGACTCTAAGTTAAGATAAATTTGCATGGAAGGCGGTGTCGGATTGAGAAAAACAAGGGAAAAGGGACAAGTGGGCGGTCCCGAAATAGCGCCCGGCTCGAACGATTCCAGTCAACCTTTGAAGCAATTTCAGGTCAAACCAAGGCAAGAATCTAGCTGGATAAAGAACGCGCCAACAACCGCAAAAGCAGGTATACAGGTAAGCGACTTTTTTCTAAACGTAATAAATGCACGAGAAATAAAAAATAATATTTCATGATTCACGATGTCTTGCTTCAAAAACAAACCATTGATTAGCGTAGGTGCATAGCGTTCTCAGCCTGGAGGGTCAGCTAGATCGATTGCGACTATATGTACATGGGTCACACTCGAATTTTTTTTTGAGGGGGGGTGGTCTGGGTGGTGTAAAATCGGCAAAAATCGGCGTAAAAAATGCCAAAAATTCAGTTCGAGGGTCTATTAATTTTTGAGGAATTTACCAGATTCTTGGGGTCTAGACCCCAAATCCCATACGCACACGTGTGATTGCGACCCTCTTGACCCACCGCCCCGTTAGATCTAACATCCCATTAGTCGTACCGTTCTACTAGACTCACGTTTTCGTCCCACCACGTGCCTAATGTGGCCAAAAACGGCCAAAAGGCACTTAAAAACGGCGGAAAACATTTAATTTTTTCCAAAAACCGGGGGGAGGGTTAAAATTTTTCTGGCTTCGGAGGGCTGGAGGACAACCAACTTTAGGTAGGGGTTCCCCCATCCCCTCTGTTACTTAAATGCACTACGAAATGAGTCCTAACGTCAGTAATATTGAACGGAAATTCTAAGTAGATGATAATGTTTTCTACATTCATGATAAACTTTCTTAATTCTTATAATAAAACAATAAAACAGCGAGAACGTGCAAAACATAATCAATCACATTATTGTACTTAAAAAAGACTCTTGTGTGATTGCTCTTCAGCCGAAAATTTATAACGATGCGAGGTCTCAAAAAGAAAGAAACTGACATTTTGCTCAGTCGTCATGTGAATTTTTAAATTCTTTAGAGAAGCTAGCGAGGTTTGCATCCAATTATAACGTTTCTAGCTAATTATTTTCGCCGATCAATAGCAGACGAAGTTTATTTCTGTTAACTGCAGTGGAAACAAACAACGTCGTTTTCGTTTGCAGTCTAAAAATAAAGGCATGTTTACGTTCAGAGCGAGTACGCGTTAAAATTTCATTGGAAAACGCTTGTCTATTTTTTGTTAAATTCGGCCCTTATTATTCACAAATTAGCTTCAATAACGCCGTGATACTTATTTTCAAGAAACTTTCTACCGATAAGAAGCCGCAGCAATTTTTGCAAGTAAAGGGAGGGTTGAGCCAAGCGTCGTCGGTGCCCGATTTGACGGGGAAGTCTGAATCGACTAGACCTTCGAAAACATCGAAGTTCGAAGATTACGGGTCTTCAGAGCAGCTCAACGTCGATCGAATCGAAAACGGTCAGGACGACGACGATAACGAAGTACGCGTCATTTTTCCGCCGCCAAAAAGCGTACCAAAGGCACGGGCGGCTACACCGCAATTCGATTCCAGCGGCATCCCCAAAGGCCGCGTGACGCCATCACCAGGTCCCTTTGACCCGAAACGCGATCAGCCCGAAGAAGAAGCGACTGGTTGGTCGCTCAGTGGCCAGGATCGAGCGACTGTGAAGTCAAAAATCGCCGACGTATTGGGTACATAAAAAAGCAAGCTTTGCTGACATACATGGGCAGCAGCTAAAGTCTGGGGCGGGGCTGAAATCGGCAAAAATCCCCAAAAAATTAATTCTGGGGTTTATCGATTTTTGCGGGGGTTTCACATTCTGGGGGTGCAAACACTCACAACCCCATGCCCATGTATGTATGCTGATGATTTTACTCGTACTTGATTAGCTATTATCCATTAGCTGAAATTTTCATATAGCATAAGGCCAATGATGTCAGTTTTGTCACCTGATTCGAATGAGTGAGAAATCAATGTATTTTCCATACATCTCACCTTTAACCTTGAGATGTTTTTCAAACAATTTTCTCGTTGGTCTCGTCATATTCGTGTTGCAATATTTTGCTATGTACAAGTAAGATGAGCTTGTCTGAATCGACTTTATTGTTAAAAACTATCAGTTGGAAAAGTTGAAAAAGTGCGAATCATAAAAAATGCATCTGAATTCTCGAAGCTAGACAACCCAAAAGTTAACAAAACCTATTATTATTCAATTGAAAATGAGGACCTTATTCATAATTTAGGCGTAATTCCGGCCCAAGTTAGCTGCTTTTTATTACAAAACCGGTCAGTATACTAGCTGTATGAATATGGAGAGCGAATGATTGATACTACTTTATTCGATTCGTAATGCAAAATTTAAAGCCAAATTTCATAGGATTTATGATTTTAACAAGCATAATGTGGATTATATAATATACTTTATTGAATCAGGACGCCGAGCTGGCCAAAGTCCAAGTCCTATGCCCGTCTCTGGCTCACCAGGGCCTGATTTGGATCAACAGCCGCCACCTCCTTCTCCTCCACTGTTCAAGCCAAAACCAGTCAGGAGTGAGGCCTCGTATATTACTTTGTACACGTGGCGAGAATAGGGAAAGTAAAAACCAAAAACAATATTAAAAAACACTAAGACAAAGAAACGAGGCTAAAAGGAGACTAGGAATATCAGAATTACTTATGAGAACTAAGAGCAAACTAAGAAGAATAAAAAGACTACTAAAAAAGGAACTAAAACACTGAACAAGAAGATTAAAAATTTTTTAATACTTATACACCCATATATTACCGCAAAAACTAAATCACGTACGGATTACAGCATTAGAGTAATAATAGTATTAACAACAATAATAATAGTAACAATACTAGTAATGATATTAGTAATAATTATAATCTGAGAAGATTGAAAACCTCAATAAACTACCAGAAAATATAAAGTAAACTTATCTAGAAACAAGCCATTTTGCCCGATCCTCTGCAAGCGCGCAAGTAGCCAGGTCATTTGCACGGTTTGCATCAAGGTCAGATTTTTAGTCATACGTTACATTTCTCTTCACATAAACTCTTGAATACAGAGATTTTTCATCATTTTTGCAATTACTTTGAGAAGAAACTCAGATAATTCGAGAAGTTTAATGATTTTTTGGTGAAAAAAGACTTCGGAAAGCTACACTTGTATTTCAAACATGAATTTTCACTAATCTTTCCCTTTTTCAAAAATTCTCATTCACACTCGTACATATGCCGTCAAAAAAGCACCATACTTAATTTGCACGAGCGTAGTTTTATTTCTGCTGCGCGAAAAAACCCTTCAACTTTTATTAAATCGTACTATACTTTATTAGATTTGAAAATTATTTGCAAAAACTCAGTTGAAGCAATAAGCGCTTAATTGAAGGATTTTATCTTATTTTGCTTATGTTTAGTCGATTCTTCGAAGTCTAAAAAAGCGCCTGAAGCCGTCGAAGAGCCGTTGCTGAAACCATCGAAAATAAAAGCTACTCAGCCAAAGATGGAAGATATTGTCGGATCTGCTAGCAGCCTGGCTACAAAGCTACCTAAAAATATTAACAAAGATGCTTTACTTGATCAATTTAATGCAATGTGGGACACAGCCGATGTCATGCCAGGTCTATATTATCATTTTTAACCAAACATGCGCATGGGGTTCGAGTTCTAGGCTCAAGATTTAGAAAGGGAAATCCTGCAGAGAGGATAAGGCAAAAATAAAAAAGCCAAATACATACGTCAAAATATTTTCATGCAGGCGCTTGAAATTATCGAAAACCCGTTATTCATGTTATTTTAGGGTACGCATATATCGTATTTTTTAGACAAATACAGATTATTTTTAATTTTTAGTATCGTATTTTTTAGACAAATACAGATTATTTTTGATTTTTAGTTTTAACAAATTTTATTTGTTTTTTCCAGCTCCTTACTCCTTGACTAGTCATGCGACCTTAAAAGCCGATATTTACTTTTATAAAAGTACTTTACAGATATAGACATCTTAAACAAGGATTGAGTCAGGTCAAGTTAATTTTGTCAAATCAAAGAAAATTTACGATACGCTTTAATTTTTAGAAATCGAAATTGTGAAATGCGGTTTGCCAGAAACAAAGCGACCAGCCGAAGCAGAAAATAGAACTGATGTGGAGGACTGCATCAGAAAATTAATGGCTAATGACCCAAGTTTAACGGAAATTAATATCAACAATATGAAGGTTAGAAAAAATGATGAGATTTTTTTACGCAAAAGGCCCAAATTATTACTTATAACTCTACATATAACATTAAAAATAATATGCATTTAGATGGAAAAGCAAAATCAAATAGTCTATCCTAATTGTTTGATATATTCATTTAGCTTATTAAGTCATAACGAAAAAATGAAAGATTACAAAGGCATATCAGTTTTTAAAATTCGTAATATCACAAGCACTGAAAATAAATACTTGATGTTTTTATAATTGCCAGAAAGTCTTCTTCCACGACAATTATATGTATCGTCCACTTAACAGTACATGAGGAAACGCAGGTCACAAAAGGGGTTAGTCGGCGAATTTCCTCGAAAATTTGAAGGCTAGAAACAGTGGCGGATCTAGGATTTCCCTAAGGTGAGAGGTACCCCAACTTTTCCAAAATAGCTGAAAAATAGGTCTAAACATTTGATTTTCACATGAAAAATAGCCTTTTTGGCGTTTTGTGTTGTCTACTTTTATTTAAAATCACTTTCGACCCAACACTTTTTCAAAAAATTTCTAAATTGTCGAAAATTACCGCGAAAAAAATCATTGAATTTCTTTGAATTAAGCGAAAATTTGGCTCCAGGCATTGGAAAATTTGCGAACTTTAGGCAGAAGTAGGTACGTATAGAAGCTTGATTTACTGATTTATTTGATTTATTTTTTATATTCAATTTACATTATTTTTTTATTTAATTTACATTACTTGATTTACACAATTTTCTGTATTTGTAGCATTAGATGTGAAACGTCGTAAATTTATTCTTGAACATAGAAGAAAACTGTGCTGAAATAGCTGTTTCTGCTGTTGCAAATGGTTTGAAAAATTATTCCATGAGCGAAAAATAGCTTCCAGATCGCCCACACAGGAGATAAATGCCATTAATAATGATTATCCGGCGCGAAGCGCCGAAAAAATTTCGTGAAATTATGGTCGCTGATGGCCAAAAATCATCGCAAATTACATCCATTCTTTATCTCGCCAACTATTTTGGGCCACGGGGCGGCCGCCTCCTGCCCCCTTAAATCTATCCCTGACCAGAGATACTTCTGAAGAAATCATTTTTATTTACTAAATCCACGCAGAAAGAATCTATGCCATGGATCTGAGGACTTGTCATGAAAAGACACATCTGACAATTTATAAAAAATTATTAAAATTGAATAACCGTTTCATAAATACTGCGCGGCCACTAGAATTAAGAATAAGAATTAAGGTAAGTAATAGAAATCTCAAAGCAATGAAAAATTTGTATGTATAATTTTTAAGATTTTACGTGTACGTTTCTTAGCTTTTCCGATTCATATGTTATGCATATTCATGTACATATGCAGGTGTTTTGTTTTGCGCGATATTGAATCCTGGTAAATAAATTTTAATTATTTATTTAGCAAGTCAGGACGTCATGGCATATCAAACAAAGAGTCTTTTCAAAATTTGTTTGCGATTCTTCATTAATTCGTCTTTTAAGTTGATGTGTTGGAAGCATAAATGGGCAGCAACAAAATTCTGGGGTCCGATGGGGCCAAATTGCCAAAAATAGCACCAAAAAGTCAATTCTGGGGGTCTATCGGTTTTTCAAGGGATCTTTTAGATTCTAGGGGTCCAGCCAGACCCTCCAGACCCACACGCCATGTTTGATTGGAAGTCAATTAGATCTATAAAACTATTTATTGTAAATCATACATATATTGCAAATTTGATAATTTCTAGCGAACTCCAGTGCCTCAAATTCAGCGACTGTTAGAAGCCTTGCCATACAGTGAGCACGTGAAAGTGCTGTCCATGGCTAATTTAGGACTCTCGGATGCAGCCTTGACGGTAAGGAGAGAACCATTTTCATGATCAGATTTCCGATAAATGAAAAATCAGTCGTTTTTCGTAGAAATCGACAAAAAACAGTAACGTGGCAAAGAGATTGCTAACGGTTTTTATTGATTTCATTTTAGCCCATCCTTGAAGCGCTTAAACAAAATGCAAGCTTGGAAAAATTAAACCTCGAGACGAATTTTTTGTCTGGCGATTTTCTAGTTCGAATGTTCCAAGCTCTTCTGACTAATCAAACAATGCAAGAAGTCAAAGCAGTTAATCAGGTATGCTATAAAATTACAAAGTACCCGATATTTTTCAAATGGCGTCCTTACTAATTAATTATCATAACGTTAACACTGACATATTGTGCATAAACTTTCTTGCGACAGTTTCTTTTAAATCATGTTAAACATTGATTTTCGAATTATTTTTAATTTTGTTTGATGACATTTTTTTATCAACATGCTTTAAGGAAATGAAGTCTAGCCTGCTACTTTTTTGCGCCGATTCATTTTGCAAGTCTAACAAGCTTAGTTGATTCTCCTTCCTAATCTCTAAGTTGGTCTTGAATTATGTACCCTTAATAATGCTATCTTACACACTATTATAAGTCCTGCAGCTTTACAATATTTTATTTGGAAATTTAAATTGCAGAAAATTGGATTCATATAAATCAAATTTAAAAAAAAATTAAAAAGTTCCAGTCGAGATCGATTTTTTTCGTTTAAAGTATATTTTTTATAATTCGAAAAGATATTGAAAATATTATAATTATACCGGTTTCCAAGAATTTGCTTGAGACTCTAAGACTTCGGAAAATAGATTTTAGGCAGTGAACTTTTTCCAAAAAATAAAATGAACTGAGAAGGAGAATGATAAAAATTGGAACTCACCTGAAAAAGTATACGACGAGGAAAATAAATATAATGATGAATAAAACCAAATATAAAAAACTTGACGCTGCGACTTCGGCGTGCTCAAAGCCATCTTCATGCGAGTAGCAAAATAACGAGACAAATAATCCTGTTTTATATTAGCATTGCAAGCTTCGTATTTTAATTTTTAATTTCGAATCTGACTAGTGATAAGGGTAAAACAACAAAAAATTTGAAATTATAGTTTGTTTCGCACAAGTTTGAGCACAAGTTCAAGCTGACTGATTGCGATTAGAGTCAACCAAGTGTCAATATAAATTCTTATAATTTTTGCTCACAGTTAGTGAATCACAACATAGTTCGTGATTCCAAATAAGGAAAATGCAACTGAAAATGGCCTTCAAGACCTTCCGTAAATTTTTATTTGGTTAAATTCTGAGAAAACAAGTTTTTACTTAAACTTTACAGCGCTTTAGCTTTTAAAGCTTGCCTTCATGTATGTTTGCGCATGCCATCTAAGAATTTTTGATATTGTCAAGTGACTATTCATTATTGTCATGTCCATAGATGCACTATGCACAGCATGGCCGGTCTGGGTGGCCAACCAAAGAACGTTTTCAAGCAAAAATGTAGAAAAGAGCCTCTTTCTGAACCAGCATGCACTTTTGCAAAAATTTTTTGATTTTCACAAATTTTTGGTCTTCATTTTGCTTAATTTTCCACAGAAAATTTTCCACTTTGCCACTGGTTGTCTAGGGCTAGACCCCCTAACCATCCATCATGTGCATGCCAGGTCACATTTATTTGACCCATAATTACTGTAAAATGCCTGTCAATTTCAAAAAGAGGAATTCATACAAAGGATACAAACCTTTCCAAGCAGAGGTCCAAAAACTACTTAAAAAATTTTCTTTCAAAAATGACCTTCTTAGGCCAGTTTTGTTCTACAGCTGCAAAGTGTTCATTTATTGCTCTTAGAGTGTGGCACTTAGTAATCAAGCCGAACTTAATATTATGAAGGCGATACACCAGAATAGAGGCCTTTGGAAAGTGAGTCTAAACTTCAGATTGCCCGAGACGAGGCAAAAAGTTGATCAAGCTTTAATAAGAAACGGAGAACTGAGTAAGCTTATTGAATTAATAGACTGCTGCTATGAAATTTGGACTTTCTGTCTGTTTGTCTATACATTGTCTTGTCATTTTATTAGTTTTCATGTTAAAAAGGTGTAAATATATGCAACTAGCAAAGAAAATGCTCCGATGGAACAAAAAGGACGAATATACTTGGAAGTACGCATCATTACTGACATAAAAGGAGGGGACTAGGGAAAAGCTACTCGTGTATGCCTGTGAAAGTAGTAAGAATCCACTAAAAATTAGACTTCCACTAAAAACACAAAAAAATCGAAGTATATTCTGCGGCCTGCAGAAGGGAGTTGAACCACCAACGTAAAAATAAATGACATGAATAGCTTATTTCTAGAAAAGAAGCGATCACTAATCAAAAAAAGACATGACGTGCATTCTTGCTCTAGCATGGCACGCAATTATAGGTGGGCGGCACCCAAATTTTGGGGGGGCAATATTTTTCAAAGGTCAAAAAATAGTCTTAAAAATGGTGGTATGGCGAAAAAACACCATTTTCAACGTTGGCATCAAAACCATTGACATCAAAACATTGTGAAAAAAACAAAAACAAATTCCAAAAATTGAATTCTGGGGGTATTTTGGTTTCTGGGGGGTATATTGGTTTCTCGGGGGCTGCATACCCAAACCCCCAACGCCCAGGTGTGCACGCAATGCTATAGGCAGCAATAAACAAGATGGCGTTCTTGTCATAATTCATTTATGAAGCCATAGACGATTAAACTAAATATTGGTTAGATATTGAAAGAGAAATTTTATATTGATAAGATACTAAATCGGTTGTTAACACACATCAGAGCTTCCTCATAAGTTCTTTTTCTAAGCCAGTGAACAATGTTATGTGAAGGCACGCTTTTTCAAAAGCTGTAGAATATACTTCGATTGTTTTGCGTTTTTAGTGGAGTCTAATTTTTAGTAGATTCTTACAGCTTCCACGGGCATTCATATAGGTAAATTTTCTCTAGTCCCCTCCTTTTATGTCCTTAATGATGCGTAATTCCAAGTATATTCGTCCTTTTTGTTCCACCGGAGCATTTTTCTTAGCTAATAGGTACTCTACTTTTATATAGCAAGATTCGAGTAAATCAGTCAGAAAAGACATACGGAAAACTCCACAATACTAGCAGCAGCCCAGGAACGTGGGAGAAAGATTCTTCTGAACATCAGCATTATCTTTTTCATACAAGACGACCTTACCTTGTTTAAACAGATCAAATGTTTTCATCATGAACTTTAAGAACTACTCGATGTAAAGAAAAGTTATTTTCAGATTAGTAATCCTGACGTTACATGGAACATTTTGAATAAAATAAAGCTCTTGCAACGCTCAGCAATAAAGTTTATTTTCACTGTAAACCTTACACAATTACTGGGTATATAGAAAAAGTACAGTCAGATTCATCATCCTGACCTTACAAAACTTAGAAAACTTCCCATTTTGCAACGCTGTGGAAGTTAAATAAATTGGTAGTTTAAACTTTACACATCAACAATAAATAAATAGTGTAAGCTTTACACAACTACTTGGTTTAGAGAGAACTGACAGTCAGATTCGTAATCCTGACGTTTCGCAGAACATTTTGAAAAAAAAAAATTAAGCTTTTGCTATGCTCTAGGACCATACGTGGGCAGCAAGAAAATTCTGGGGGGGGGGTGCAAGATTTTTTTGAAGGTCAAAAAATGGCCTTAAAAATGAGTGGTATGGCGATAAAAACACCATTTTTCGACGTTTCTCATCAAGCACTATCCATTGGCATCAAAAAATTGCGAAAAAAACGAAAAAAATTTTCAAAAATTGAATTCTGGGGGGGTATTTTGATTTCTGGGGGGTATTTTGGTTTCTGGGGGGTGCATACCCCCCAAACCCCACGCCCAGGTGTGTCTAGGACTAGAATTAATTTTCAGTGTAAACTTTACACCACCACTGAGTCTAAAGAAGATTTAAGTCGGATTCGTAATTCTGATATTACTCTGATATTAGATCAATATTTATGAGAAAGTTGTTCTCCACACAATGGTCTGAAGACAAATAAATATTAGTTGTGTAGCACTTTACACTACTGTTGAATGTAAACAAACGCGCCCAACTGACGTATCATGTTTGACCCCTGAAACATTTTAAGACTTGTGATCATGTCCAGACTTATTACCGGAGAAGTCAACAAAAAAATAAGACAGAAACACTCTCAACACCCCCGATTTTCAAGTTTACACCTCCCGAAAAAACTCAATATTGATATAAATAAACACAGTTTGCAGTGACGTGTACCTCTTGGAAAGTAATTTATTTTTATTGTATTTTCGACTTATCCAGACTTCTAAACGAAGAAGGTGGCGAACAACAAAGAGACAAAGAGCGTATTTTTTCAACATATTAAATTTAAAAATCTGAACCCAAGTCTCCATTGAGTGTAAAAAATTCGGTTTGGGCTACTTTGTAGCCTTTAAATCATAGAACGTTTTTGTGTGAAAAACTTTTATTCAGCATCCTATTTGAGCTTGACCAATCAAAAAGGAGAAGAAAACGTGTTTTTTCGCCTGATGTTACACCCCTGATTTCGTACTTTACACCTCAGTAGTATATTGAGTTTTTTAAACGCGGTTTGCTGCGATATAATAGCCCTTAGAACGTACTTTGTTTGTTTTCTATTCAACTTGTCCTGACTTATAACCGGAGTTGTTGGCAGAGAAATCTAGGACAAAACCTTTTTTACGCCATCCACTGAGGTGTAAAGTTTAAACCCCTATATCTAACTCCGTATTGAGCGTAAAAAAGTTTGCTGGTAAGACGAAAGTAGCCCTTGAGTTGTAGTACATTTCTGCTGGAAAAACTTTTCTGGGACTCATAAGCGGAGTTGTTGGCAGACAAAAAAGAGGTCAAGATGTGTTATTTCACCCTTAGATTCTTTACGCTCTTTACACTGCCACTCTAGAAATAAGTCACTTTCTCAACAAAAAAAACCAAAAATGAATCTTTGAGCTCACTCAATTCTCTATAATAAAAAACTAGACTAAACGGAATGCAAAACTGAGTTAGAAAAGTCGTGTGACAGACCAAAATTTAAAAAAGCATATGTTACAACGTTACAGTAAAACATTGCACGCTTTCTACATCACGGGTAGAATTGTAAAAATTTTTTTAAAAAGCTGCATCGAATTTTTTATTATCAATCTTTTAAAAAAATCCGCACAATACAGATATGTTGTTGCTGTGTGGGGGAAGGTAAATAGATATATGCTGGGGGTACCCAGGTATATTACAGGTACCACGCGCTAACGCGCTACCTATGATGTATTCAAGGAGAAGTCATTTTGAAGCGATGTGCAAACATTATATTTATAATAAAACATTATTATTATAAAAACAAAAAACAAAGAAGATGATTATTGCACAAATTCATTTTGTGTTCGAAACATCAAACTATGTATTAAAGGTGGATGCATTTGTAGCTCCTTCAGTGACCTTGTACGCCGGTGTAATCGTTTAGATGGTGGCTTGTGCATACCATTTATGTAACGGCTCGAAATTTTGGGTGGGGGTTCCCGATTATTTTTGGGGTGGGGGTGAATGACCTCCAATTTTTGGCAGAAAAACGGCCAAAAACACATAAAAATGGCCAAAAAATTCCACTTTTTCCTAAAATCTGGGGGGCGGTCAGAAATCTTCTGGCTTTAGAAAGATTGGGGAGAGGAGCAACCAACTTTGGTTGAAGGATCCCTTTCATCCTCCATTCTACATGTATGGTACGTACCACATTATCTAATGATGTTCCTACCACCGAGGTTAAAATTTTATTAACGATTTCTGAAATATGAGATTGTTATCTTCATTTACTCTTTTTGTTAGTTTTATCATCGATTTATGTACATACGAGTACTTCGTTTTGTATCTGTTGTTAAAAAAAACTAAAAAATGAATTTTCGTTACCGTATGTTTTTTAGGACGGCTGAAACGTCAGATTGAAGCAATGCAAGCTCAAGAGAAATAAATAACGGAAATATACCTACTTACTTTACAATATTCGAATTGTTCATAACTTTGATTGTTCGCTAATACTTTTTTCATATAGATATGATGCTTTTTTATAATTTATCACTCATCATGCTCTTGTGCGTGATATTGCATAGATGTGAAAATTATTCGGGCACAAGAGAATTATAGGCTACCTACCTTTCGTGACCTTTTGCCGACTCCTACGTTTTTTAACGGGGGACAACACTGGTCGTCGCTGTTGCGTGAGCGAAATCCCGCTCGCACCGCTTTCTCGGAATTACAATTATAAGATAAGCGCTCAACTCGGGCTCTTGCTCACTTTCTGCGCTAGTCATTACACATAGGAGACAACCTCACGGGTTTAAGTTCGAAAAATCCATATCACTCTGTGAAATAGCACCTCTGCTCATATCTACCCTTCAAGTAGGAGCGTGAGTGCAGACAACTGCAATGCTCGATTTCGGAGACCTCCAGGGCACCTCTTCGCTGTTATGTGAACAGAATTCTTCCCGCCCTGGTTTCCCGGATCTTCCGCTCTGACTTGCGTATGTGAAGTGTCTACTATGGGTGCTTGCTCACTTTCTGCGATATAATAAAGAGAAAATATAACATCATTGGGTTCAGCTTCGAAAGACCCTTTTCACTTTGAAAAGCGGATAATTAAAGACATAAAAGGAGGGGACTGTAGTCTGTTTCATTTAATCCAGAGCTTTTTCAGTAAATTTTTTAAGGCTGCAGTATGCCTAACTACAGTCTTTTAAAAAGTTACCTTTTACAACGCTTTGAAATCAAAATCACTTTTGAGTTTAAACTTTACGCAGCCAATGAGTCTAAAAAACAATGTTAGATTCGTGTATTAATTTTACGGATAAAAGTTTGCAAAAAAACTTGGCTAGTACAACCTACAATCTGGACCTGGAGTCGACCTGAAGTGTACGGTTTACACAACTCTAGTCTGTTTCATTTATCCGTGAGCTTTTTCAGTAAATGTTTTCGGAGGCTACAGTAACTCCTTCTTTCTTATTTACTGTAGGTCGCTAGATCTAACTGTAGCTACGCAGCAAAGATCGGGTTTTCAATAACATTTTTGCGACATAATTTATTCTCGTCTTCCAGCAGATCAATCAACTCACAGATGAAATTCGCGCTTTCAGCTTATCCTAAGTTGACACTTTAAACACAATAGACTAAAATGTTAAGAAACGCCGTGAACTCCCGCATAGCTCAGTGGTGAAACGTCTGCTTGTCGTCAAAGCAACCCGGGTTCAACTCCAGCCGATAGCTATTTATTCAGCACACTTACTGTAGTATGTCCCAGCACTGATTAAATACTTAAATTAAATTTATTTTGGCGGATTAGTGCATCAAAAATGGAGGAATTCCAGCTACTCGCCCTCACTGATTTGATCTGCCGAATTATAGCAATTTGGCTTGTTTCGCTTACTGTAGGCTTTAAAAAATTGACTAAAAAGCTCTTGATAAAATGAAACAGACTATAGAGAGTGTGCAGCAAGTTCATTAACCTGATAGTAAGGAGAAATCCCTGTATTAAAAAATTTTACCTTCGGCAATGCTCTTTAGCTAAAGTAAATTCTCAGTGTAAACTTTACACCACCGCTCTGTGTACAAAATTATCTAAAATGTTAATTAGGTATATTTATAAATTTTCTTGGCAGCCTGGAAGCCATTTTTTTGTAATTTTCTTCTATTTTATTGCAAAAATTCTAAATTATTTTGGTGCTTCACATCAAATGCTTCAATAGGCTTTGCTAAAAGTGCTCAAGTGCAGAAAGTGGCATAGTAAGTAAAACGATTTTTCCACAAATTTTCAGGCGCTTGCGCTGGTTTGTCGGAATAAAATTTTAGCACTTTTTTCAATAAAGTCGCCGGGAATTTCGAAATTAAAATAAATTTACACATGAAATTACTTTAAGGAAAAGTAGACAACGTAAAAGAGAGTGATAAATCGTAATTCAGCATGTGAATAGTGGATTTGTGGACCAGTTTTTGGCTGATTTGGGAAGAGCTGGAGTACTTCCCCTTGTGAACGAAAATTATAGATTCGTCACTGGATTCGAGTCATTCATGATTTTATCAGCCGACAGATTGCAATTATTGTGTGCATCTACCCCTGTCCCTAAATAATATTTTTGATAAGAGCTTGTTCATACAAATTTTGCGTTAAAATACCAAATATAGACAGTCTGATTTGCAAATATTACCTTTTGCAGTAATAAAGCTTGTAGTACACTTACTGTGACTGAAAACATTGTTTGCATTACGCGCACCGTTTTTTACAATTAAAGGTTTTTTGTGATCCGAAATTTTGGGATGTAGACAATAGTGATTGACCGTGGCCGCCCCGGCTATCCCCAGCAATTTTTCAGCAAGGTCAAAAAATGGCCGGGGCCGGGGAAAAATTCAGTGTAATTCGTATTTTGTAAAGGATGTGATTAGGGATGCACCGGGGCCGCCTTTTTGACCGGGGCCGGGGCCCGCCAGCGCCGGGGCCGGTACCAGAGACTGGGACCAACCGGGGCCAACTATTTTTGCTATATCCCAGATACACCATGTATAAATATGTATTAGGCAAAATGTTACTTATGCAAAACAGCGTCTGGGCAAGTCCATGGCATCCGTTCCACATGTATTTCCGAGTTCAATTAATCATCATAGCTTATATAGGCCAAATTTTTTTCCTGCCATTTAAAAAATTTGGCCCAATTCATGTAACTTGCATCATTACCAGCCGAATTGCTCATGTTTTAGATCAGACAAATTAAAAATAGCTCAAACAAAGATAGAAATTTCGCGTGCATAATTTATTATGTTAATGTGTAGTGTCGTTTTCATGTTATTGTGTGTTCTTATAAGTGTTACGCCTTGTAGCATACTATTATTTCGCTTAAACGGCATCAGATTACATGAAACGATTTTAGACTTGCACGCATTTTTACTAATAAGTCCTTACAATCTAGCCAATGATATGCACAGGCGATTATGCACGATTTACCCTCAAAATATCGCCAAAATCCGAACAAAAAACGTTGAAATAATTCTTCATAATAGGCTGAAATTCGCGTATTTTGGCCCCGGCCGGGGCCGGCCTGGCCCCGGTGCATCCCTAGATGTGATATTGCCAGTTATTTATCAATGGGGAAGTGTTAATTTTGAGAACTGTACTGATTCGACCATATGCATACCTAGTCACAGGTGGGCAATGCCGCGCCACCCGCGCCACCGGGTGGCACCAGAAGGCACTTCGGTACCTTCAGAACCCCAGCTGGGTGGCGCCATAAAAACAGTTCTTGATTGTGGGGAGTAGAATTTTTGACCCAAAAATAAGAAAGTGAGAAAATGATACAACCAACTAACTAGCCAACCAAGCAACCAACTAAGCGGCCAACCAACCAGCCAAATAGCCAACCAAAAAACCAACCAACCGGCCAAACAACCAACTAGCCAACCAACCAACCAACCAACCGGCCAACTAACCAGCCAACTAGCCAACCAAACAACCAACCAACCACCCACCCAACCAAACAACTAACCAACTGGCCAAACAAACAACCAACCAACCAACCAACTAGCCAACCGCTCAACCAACCAACCAACCTCAACAAAAGGGACTCCGGTACCTTCAGAACCAAAATCCATTGCTCAGGTATGTACCTAGTCCTTGTTATATCTTTGTTACTGTGTATAAATGAGCTTTTAATGAATAAATGTCAGGACAATCTGCATGTTTTCGATTCCTTCACTTAACTCAATAAACCAAATGCTACTTTTATCTCATTTATTTGTAGCTAGTGGCTAAAAGATTTAGAGTTGACAAATACGCTCTATTTCTAGTTTGAAATTGTATATACTTTTTCGAGAAAATATTTTTATAAAATACACTTTTACATCTAATTGAATGGGAACCGGCTGCTTTAAAACGCATTTCTTGTGTAATAGTTAATTAGAAAAAAGTTAATTATAGGCGAATGTAAACTACGCTGCAGAATTGCGTTCGATCCGATAAACTACATGTATATGGCTCATTTATTACATCCAATACCTATTCCGCCCAATCGCTACATCTCTGTGATTCCACTATCACGCGTTTCTTGCGTAATAGTTATTGCAGCGGAAGTAAATAATAGGCGGAAGTAAAGTACACTGCAGAATCGCGTCGCGACCGATCCGATAAGCAATAGGTATATGTCTCATTTATTTTGTCCAATACCTATTCCGCCCAATCGCTACATCTCTGTGATTCCATTACTTCTGTTTTTGGTTTTGTTAATAACGATTACTACGTCTGCTTTTCATCGGAGCTTTCTCATTTATATTCAAAGTCTTTGTTTCTTATTTTAACTTGCTTGGATAATTTATGCTCTGTTAGGGTATTGACTGTGTGCTGTGTGCCATCATCTCTACTCGCTTCCAGACATGCACAGCAAAAAATTTCTAGGGGGATGACATCGAAAAATTTTTCAAAGTGCCCTTTTTACCGTAAAAACGCTTGATATGCATTGAAAACGCTATTTTTTCTTCCTAGAACATAAAAACACGAAAAAATTCACAAAAATTGCATTAGATTGACCAAAATATAGTCAGAAAGTGACTATTTATTGCTAATTCGGCGCGAAGCGCCAAAAATTTGACAATTTTGAGCCATTTGAACGCTAAAAACGCTTAAATCTAGGCTCTTCCTATGATTTTTCTAAAAAAGTGTGAATTCTGGATGGTGAAAAATTTTTTGCTGAAGGTGAAATTTTTTGGGGGGGGTTGAAAACCCCAAACTCCCCATGATCATGTACGCTCGCTTCTATAAGTTAGCTCTCAAGAAAATACCTCAGCCCGCCTATTAAATCTGTGTCTAGCGAACGCGAATTCAAGTAAGCCAGAAAATCTTCAGAAGCTCTTATTCCTGAAACATAATTTGCGAGCAATTCGATTCAATACGTGGAACCTCCCAAGCACTTAGGCTGATGAACATGTATAATGCGGCGCGAGCAGCAGTAGTGAAAATTCAAACAATATTGAGTGTGATAATAGCAGCGACATAGAATTTATTGATGATTCAGACAATGAAACACTGAACTAAATGTTTCTTGTGATATAAATAGTAAAAAAACTTGATCTGAAGAGGCGCAACTAACTTTGCGCTTGCCATTTACCACTGAATGGAGCAGTCGCTCATTATTTATCTTCCTTTGCCCACCCCAATTATGTGTCATGCAATAATATTTTTCTTGTCTGACCCCGGCCGGTCCCGGCCGAGGATTTATTTTCAGCACCGGTACCGCCCCGGCCAGAAAAGTCGCCCCAGTCGATCACTAGTGGACAAGTCCGTATCCATGATTTCTTTCCGAAGGTTGCACGGCTTGAATGAAAAAAATTTTTTAAAAACGATTTTTAAAAAACATTTTTTAAAAGCATAATCAAACCAAAACCAAACTATAACCAAATTCGGCACTTATGCGCTTTGAGAGGACAAAAATTTCCGAAATTCCCCCCAAATTACTATTTTCTAGGGTAATTTTGTATCCTAATAAGGAATCTAGCATTCATTTTTGATTTCAGACAAAATTTGGGTGAAAAATCAGGTTTTTTGAAATTTTTTGTGAAAAATTTCAAAAAAACATTTTCTTCATATTTTTGCTCATTCTAGGGTAAATCGGCAGTGATTATTTGCAGTGCAAATAATTTAGCACACAGTGAAACATTATTTGCAGTAAAAAACCAGTGGCATAGACTGCAAATAAGTTTGGACATAACGCAATATTATTTTCAATCAAAAACCAGTGACATAGACTGCAAGTAATGTCAAACACAGTTAAATTATATTTGCAGTCAAAAACCAGCTACCTTTACTGCAAATAATATCATACACAGTCTAATATTATTTGCAGTCAAAAACCAATGACCTAGACTGCAAATAGTTCAGTACACTGTGTTATATTATTTGCATTCAAGGTCGCTGGTTATTGACTGCAAATAATATTACATTGTGTGCAATATTGTTTGTAGTATAGGCCACTGGGTTTTGATAGCAAATAATATTACGCTGTATCCGATTTTATTTGCAGTCTAGGCCATTTGACTGCAAATAATATTACACCTTGCGCAATATTATTTGCAGTCTAAGCCGCTGGTATCTACTGCAAATAATATTACACTGTGTCAGAACTTATTTGCAGTTTAGGCCGTTGATTTTTGACTGCAAATAATATTACATTGTGTGCTATATTTGTAGTTGACTGCAAATAATTACTACCGAAAAAATCATTCTCAAATTTCATCCCGGAGGGGGCACGTGCCCCTCCCCCAATCTCCCCCTTGATACGGGCCTGGATGTGGAAAAATTTTTTGGCTCGATTCACGTTGTGGTAAATTTTTGTAGTGCAAAAATATATTCTAGAAAGGGTGAATTCCAAAATTTTTCGGCGCTTCGCGCTGGATTTATTTACCTATTTTTTATTCCTTTTATTGGTGTTCTCACGCCGCCCCGTTCCGATTGCAGCTCTTATGCTTAACTTGCTCTAAGATACTTGGCTAGGATGAAAATTATGCATTTCCTGCACAGATTTACCTATCGCTGGACTAGGTATAAAGCTGAAATTTGTACAGAACATAGGTACTGAAAAAAGTTGAAAGTTTTGGCCTTTCGCGATTAATATAAATCAACAATTGTCTAAAAATGCCTGACATTGAGCTAACGAGTGTAAAAGTGCAGGAAATTTCTGGTTCTATGCGTAATTCTTGGAATATCGTACATGAATCAAAAAGTTGAAAAACGGTGATTTTAAGCTTTGTACTAAGTCTCTTTATCGGCCGGCAGAAGTCATTTCCTCCTCACAAAGATGCGATCACAATACTTGTTCTCCTGAAACGACGCCAAATTTCATATAGAAATGGTATAAAATCGTGTTATAGCTAAGTTTAATTTTGAAGCAAGAAGAAAATCGAAATAACTTTTTCGAAAAAAATTTGTTTTTTAGCTTTAGTTTTATAGAGCATGTTGGGATTCAAAAACAAGACAAGACAAGACAAGAAAATATTTATTGTCCTGCTGTAATACACGAAATATAACGCGAATACGTGATCAAACAACAACTGAACAAACGGGCATACACATCACATGGTGATTACTACGTATGCATGCCCCGTCATGAAATTTGTAAAATTAATGTTTCGGAGTTTTTTTTGAAGAAACCAACTTTTGGAGATGCGGCAACGTGATCAAGTAGATTATTCTATATCCTAGATAACGATTTGAGAAGTTGTTTAGAATTGAGCATTGGAACGGACAAATGGTAACGTGAGCTCACAACGATTTTCGGCTCAAGTGATGTTGGAATTGAAAATAAAAAATTCATGAGCATCAATTCAAGATGATCCATCAATAATTTGATAATATGAGGCATAAATTTATTTGAAGACGACGAAGTTTTAAAGAAGGTAGGTTGCGAAGCCTTAAGTTCTCAATGTAAGATAAACTGCTTTGAAACCAAAAAGATATATAGTAAATTTACGCCGAGCATTCGAGACGATTTGTATCATTAGCGTAATACGGATTCCACACAGAAACAGAAAACTCCAGAATAGGTATTACATATGTGGTGTAGGAACTAAAATATCTTTATCACGAGAAAGAAAAGCTTCGTGTAAAAGAGAACAACGAGAAACAGCTATTTTAATTACGTGGTTTAATTTCTCTTTACAATTAAAATTACGAGAATTAAAAACAACTAGATATCGAATAGAACTAATGCCGTTTGGAATAGTTATAATATTTAAAGAATGAAGTAAAAAAATTCTTTCATTTTGTGTACCTTCGAATGTAAAGGATTACGGCAATATACGGTCGCCAGTTTTCGGACCACGCTCCTTAACAATATTCTGCTTATACCCCTGGATGTATGCAGGCCCGTATAAAGGGGGTAGGACTACACGTGTTCTCCCCGAAACTAAATATGAGAATGATTTTTTCCTTGCTTTTTAGCCGAAAATCGCAAACAATTCTAGTGGTCGTAAAACGCCTTTTTTAATTCATCCCTTGGTCCCCTTTTATGTTTTTGAAAAATTTTGTTCCCCTCCATCGAAACAAAGTCCTGGATACGGGCCTGGATGTATGTAATGACCTATTGTCCCCATTGTCCTTTGTTCATCTTCAGAACTCCAGTGCGGACAAAATTTTCAAATGCAGGGGGATTTAAAATCAATGACAAATTTGAATTGAGTTTATGAAGAACACTTATGGTAAAAGAAGTTAGTTAAGTTATGGTATTAAGTTATGGTTAGCGTCAGAAACATTTTTGATGTTTCTGACCACACATGCACATAGGGGGGTGAGGGGGTATTAATCCCCCCTGAGGGGTCAGCTAGACGGTACTGTCCGGCGATTTTGAGCAAACAGGTCTTGTTCTGCATCATTTTTGACATCAAAATCAGTAAAAATGTCAAAATTTTTCCGGCGCTTCGCGCCAGATTAGTACTTTTAAGTACTTTTTACTCAAAAAGCGCCCAAAATTGATAAATTTTTGCATTTTTTAGTGTTAAAAGTGATATAATGCAGTCAAAATGGACTAAAAATGCTTTTGCAAAAAATCGTGAACGTTAAATTTACTGTTTTAGATTTGTTGCATTTCACCCCCCTGCCGACCCTGACCTTGTGCACCTATGTTTCTGACGATGCTCTTTCTAGGCTATAAGAAGTAGAAAAATTTTTAAGAAAGAAAAATTTAATGGAATTGGGCGAAAATATGGTAAAAAGTGGCTATTTGGCGCGAGCGCCTAAAAAATTAGTATTTTTGAACAAGAAGATCGGCAAAAGCGCTATAAAACAGGTCTAAGATTCTTTGGAATCGAAAATTTCGAAAGTATTAGCGGAAAAACTTTTTGCTAGGGGTAAAACCCGCCACCACAAGATCATGTATGTATGACTGTCTTACGTGTATAGATTTACTTTAGTTTTCATTATTTTATATTTCGTGATTTCTATAGTTTGTCTCTTTTTAGGGTACTGTAATCTTAAGATTTTGACGTTATTCTTTTTGGTCCTTATTTAAAAAGGCAAGGCGGCTAAATTAAAATACATGCGTGGTGACAATCATTAGTCGAGCGATCGGATTATTCACTGTTAGCTATCACTTATCACATTGAGTCTCTGTGATTGTTGCTGATTCATTTGCAATGGGTAAGTGCTTGTATCAAGTTGCATTTATTTGAGATTTAGCATTAAAACAGAAAAGATAACTAGGTACGCAACGCATACATGTAACGGCTTGAAATTTCTATTGGGGTTTCCCGGCCATTTTTAGGGGGGGGGTGAATGACCTCCAAATTTTGGCCAAAAACAGCCAAAACGCCCAAAAAACCGCCTAAAAATGCAAATTTATCAAAAAATGGGGTTTAATTATTTTCTGGCTTTGGGAGGGGGAGAACGACCAACTTTGGGTGGGGTTCCAATCATCCCCCTGTTACATGTATGTATACAGGCATGCATCATCTGATCAGAATGTTTTGTCGTGTGTCGCGCTTCGTAATTATGAAAACACTGTGAAAAGACGAAAAATTTTTTACAGTCAAAGTCGTCTAAGAAAAAAGAAAAGTTGATTTTAATAGAAGTCTTGCACGTAAAACTACTAGAAAAGTTTAGTCTGATGTGTCTGTTATCATGGCAATTCGCTCGCTTTTTTGGTATTTTATAACAATTGTATTGTAAATACTTATGTAAGCATAAATGAGAGATTTTGGATGTAACCTTTATTATCTTGAAAGTAATGAAATCTTGATGTTGAGTGTGATTCAATATAATTCTGCTTAAGAATTTTTTTGATGAACTGTTGATTTTATTTTCGCATTTAATTCTGTATCGAGTTGAAGAGATTGTTTTGTGCCCTTAGTGTGAATAAAAATTATTAGTTTTTTCTCAAATTTTCGGGACCTATTTTTCATTCGTTTCTTTATTTCAATTAAAAGCTTAATATTGTTTTTATGAAACGACAATTTAAGTCCACTGCTAGTATGGAGACATGCAGATGGGGGAAGGGGTTAGGGGGTCTAGACGAGACCCACTGAAGGACAGTGAAAAATTTCTGGTGAAAAATATGTTAAAATTGAGGTAAAGACCGAAAAAGTTATCAATTTTCTTGCAAGTGCGCTTTAGATTGACTATAAGCTAGAGATGTGCCAGGCCCCGGCGCCGGTGCCTGGGCCTGCAAAAAAATTAAAATGTATGCAATAAGTGCGAAAAGAGAAGTTTAATCAGTCAGAAAGCAGAAAGATCTTTATTCGTTTCCAAGCATTAGCAATTTCCAAGCTAGCAGATGAATAATTATTCCTATACAGCATGAAGAGTAAGCTATCTGTGTTATTTTTAAGGTAATGCATACTCGTATATAAAAAATCCAGTGACAAATAAGTACGTCAGACAGATCGAATTCGAATCGAGGTAATAAATTAGAAACACATTGTTACAAAGAAAAGTACTCGAATTTTGTTGAAAACTTCTTGCTGATAATTTTTTCGAAAAATATCTTAAATATGATCTGATTTTGTAATCAATTTCAGTAATATATTCTTTCTGATTAAAAGCTGACTGGTGGAGAAGAAATATGGGGAATCAAAATCGGCGAGTAAACAGATAAAAACGGACCTTGAAGAAAGTTTTTTTTATAGTTTAACGAAACGACTTATTAATTGCGATGAGCAGGTATGTGCTCTAAGTTGAGAAGGTGTAAAGGGCTAAGATTAGTTTTTGGAAACGGTCAGACCAATCGTACATTAATTCATTAAGTAATCAGCAGAATAATAAAGGTGAAGCAAGAAAACAAACAAAACTGTGCAACTATACTATGTAGGTTAAAAGCTCAACTGAAAAACACATGCCACGGTAGTCTTACGTGCCACCGGAATACCAACAAACAAACAGATGTTCCATTGCGTTTTCACATATGACAAACCGAATAAGTCGTGCTTTAAAGATTAGAAGCACTCAATTGTAGAGTAAAATACATTCAAAATATGGATCTAGAAACAGTAGAATAGGTATTTAGAAAATCAGGCAATTGTTCATTAAGTAGTGCGCCATATTCGCACGACTCGGTATCTCAATGACATATTTTAATGTACAACTTTAGGCCCCGGCTAGGCACCGGCCCCGGCAGAAATGGCGGCCCCGGCACATCTCTACTATAAACTGTTATATACATAATACAGTTTTTATGTTATTTTAGCTTTTGTATCAATTTTGACGAATCACATAGTAATTTTCTATACATTTTTATAATCTCATGTTTAACAGCCTCGTCAAAAATGTTTACGTGGTTGGTCTGCTCCCAGGCCGCGTGACTGCTTGGTTGTTTGACCTGTTGGCATACACAGGCCCTAACCAGGATTTTATTGGGGGGGCGTGAATTTTTGAAACCAGATATCTCGAGAACCTTACGAGATAAGCGAAAATAAAGGCAGTTTTGAGCGTATCTCGGCGAGCTCTATACGATGGTGAAGAGAAATTTCAAAAAATTTTAACCTAATTTCATATTGATATACAGCAAATTTATCATTTTAGCTGATATCTCATCACTTAATCGACGAATTATTTCATATCTCTTGCCATACAAGAGCATGGGGGTTAGAGGGTATAAGCCCACTGAGCTTTGAAAAACTGATAGCTATATAGCGAATTTGGCCGAAAAACCATTGCTGCATAGCCTTTGTTGGGCTCAGAAAATTAGCTAAAAAGCCTTTTTGGGCTCAGAAAACTAGCTATATGGTCATTTTTGAGCTCACAAATGCTATTTAGTTTCTTTTCTAAGTTTCAAAAGGATATATAGCTATTTCCTCGACTCCAAAAAGGGATTTATAGCTATTTTTACTTCGAAAAAGGGTATATATATATATATATATATATATATATATATATATATATATATATATATATATATATATATATATATATATATATATATATATATATATATATATATATATATATATATATATATATATATATATATATATATATATATATATATATATATATATATATATATATATATATATATATATATATATATATATATATATATATATATATATATATATATATATATACCTACTATATATTTTTGAAAGTTTGTTTGTTTGTATGTATGTATGTTCGTATGTTTGTGCCGGGTTGGCTCCGGCCCAATGAAATTTGGTGGGCTGATATTTTGGGCCGAGGTCGGTCCAATGGGGGAAGGAGCCGTAGCGATCTTGAAATTTCGACAAACGCACCCATTGGCCCTGGGCAGGGAGGGAGTAGGGTTTGGCCCCTGTGCTATAAGCCTCCACGATTTCGGGAGATGGCCGATTTTTTGCTATTTTTTTCAAAAATTAGTTTATACTGTTTGTATAGGGATACCCCGGCCAAGAGGAGCATGCCTGGCGACACTATGTACATTGTTATATGTTATAGCATTGGTGGGCACTGTGAAACATCAAAATACGGGTTTAACCAAATGATGCTATAACATAGGCAATTTTATAAGATAGGCATGGTATGAGATACTATGTGCAACAAGATAAGCAATGCTATAAGATAGGACGTGATATAAGATACTCTGTGCTACAGGATAGGCAATACTATAAGATAGGACGTGATATAAGACACCCCGTGCTACAAGATAGGCAATGCTATAAGATAGAACGTTATAAAAGATACCCCGTGCTACAAGATAGGCAATGCTATAAGATAGGAAGTGATATAAGATACCCCGAGCTGCAAGATAAACAATATTATAAGATAGTATGGGATATAAGATACCCTGTGCTACGAGATAGGCAATGCTATTAGATAGGTTTGGTATAGATACCCTGTCTGTGCCATAACATGCAGTGATATAAGATAGGAGATACCATCAGCTATAACATATCACGTGATATATGACACCCTTTGCTACAACAAACAAAAAATTTTTAAAACATCAAAAATATGGTTTGACCGAAAAGATTTTTCAAAACATCCTAAAACATCAAAAATATGGTTTGACGGAAAAAATTTTCCAAAACATCCCAAAACATCAAAAAATATGGGTTTGATTAAAAAAATTTTCCAAAACATCCTAAAACATCAAAAATATGGTTTGACGAAAAAATTTTCCAAAACATCCCAAAACATCAACAATATGGGTTTTATTAAAAAAATTTCCAGAACACCCCAGAACATCAAAAATATGATTATGGCTAAACAATTTTCAAAACCATTCTGTAACGTCAAAAATATGGATTTGATCAAAACAATGGTTGACAAAAGACATTTAAAAAAATCCAAAAAATAAAATATGGTTTGTACCAACAATTTTTTTAGAAATATCCCAAAAACATCAAAAGTCTTGAAAAATAGAAAATACAAGAGACGTATTAATTCCATATAGCTATCAGGCCTATGTTCAGCCCGGGCAACGCCGGGCAGCTCAACTAGTATATATATATATATATATATATATATATATATATATATATATATATATATATATATATATATATATATATATATATATATATATATATACGCTATGTTTGTGAATCCAAAAAGGCTATTTAGCTAGTTTTCTGAGACCAAAAATGTCATTTAGCTAATTTTCTAACCCCAAAAGGACTTTAGAGCCGTTTTTACGAAGCACATAGCTATCTAGCAATTTTTGGTTTTCAACCCCTGAAAGTTTGACCTTGCGCACCTATGTCTCTTGCCTTCAGTGGCGGATCTAGGATTTTCCTAAGGGGGCGGTACTCCCTAAGGGGGGGGCGGAACCCTGACTTGGGCGGAAAAATTAGACGTTTTAACCAATCGCTAAAAATCGCTCAAAAATGCCTAACTTTGCGCACTATTCTGGGCCAATGGGGGGCGGCCGCCCCTCGTCTCCTCCCCTAAATCCGCCCCAGCTTGCCTTTGTATTTAATCATTGTGCATCACAGAGAAAAACAGCCGTCACACGGGGTGACTTGAGCCAATTACAGCCAGAAAATTTCACATTTTTGTACAGAACGCTTCATCTAGAGTAAATCGTAATCACTAATTTTGCAAAAACAAAAAAGGACTAACCTTTCTATTCTAGAAGTATTTTCTATGTACTAGTGTTCAATCACAAGTTTTTTTAAAAATTTATAGGGTTGCTCATTTCACCCCGGCATTGGGGCGACTTGAGCCACATTAATTCTAGTGCACTATAAGAGCGTCAGATGGCTAAAATAGCACATCAAATTGGGTTAGATGAGCCACCTATGGTGTTTAAAAAAATTACATACGTTTTTATGAAAAAAGACAAGAAACTGGAATGTAATCAGTCAACGGTAGCCCTTGGTATGTTGAGAGTTCGAGAAAGGTCCCGGATGCTCATTCCTTCTTCAGCCAGGCGCTTAGCTTCAGCTAACTGATCCTCTGACCAGTTTTTAATGGCCTACTTCCTAATTTACGTCTATAATGGCTTATCTTCTAAATTAGAACTAATTAAAAAGCATAACAGCAGTGGCTCATTTCACTCCATTTTTTGCACAATGGCCGGGGTGAAATGAGCCATTGGCCTTACTAAATATCAAAAGTGGAAGTAAGGACTTAAAATACTTTTGTCAGATGCAGAAAAACGTTAGCAATCCACTAAAAAAAGAATTTCCTCGAAGCATCTGCTCATTGTCTCAGAAAATTCAAAAGTTTAGCACCATACTATTTTCAGGAAAATTTTTATATTCAGGAAAGTGGTAAATAACAGATGACAGAAGAAGCTGCGTGAAAAACTAATGTAATAGCAAGAAAGAGGAACAAAAACTAGACCAGGAAAGTTTTATTTCAAAACACATTAACAAATAGCACGCATGCAATGAGATCACAAACAAAATCCATGCTGAATGGCTCATGTTACCCCGGTGGCTCAAGTCACCCCGTGTGACTACAGATAATGAATTATTCGGCGCGAAGAAAATTGACATACTCTGCATGTCAAGCTTCAATTTGAGCGGTTTTGAGCGGTTTTAGAAGACAAAACTAAACATAAACAACAAATTGGCACGAAGCGCCGGAAAAAATTTTCAGTTTACTAGCTCAAAAAGTACGCTCGAAACCTGTTTTGACGGTGTTTTAGACGCACTTCACCAATTTTCCATTTTTTACTTCGGGGACCTTTGGGAGAAACATTTTTTTCTCTCATTTCCTGGGGCCGACCCCCCTCCCCCGCCCCCCTGGTTGTGGGCCTGGGTATACATATAAAGGGAGATGAAGATCCCCATCCAAAATTGGTTGTCTCTCACCCATTGCTCTCAGAGCCAGAAAATTCTCGACCTGCCATCGAGAAAACCTTTTTTAGTCGTTTTAAGTTTTTCTTTAACCTTTTTTTGTCCAAAATTGGAAATTATTCACCCCCTCCCTAAAAATTGCCGGGACCCCCAGCCGAAATTCCGAGCCGATTTTATTGACATCAGTTGTACGCATAATTCCAAACATTTTTTATTAGAATGTCCGCCAGACGCGTACTACTGCAATAATGGCGAATGCTTTTCATCGCTCGATATTGTTCCTTGTGATGGCATTCCTCAGTGTCCTGACAGTTCTGATGAAATATTTTGCCCGTCGAAAAGTAAGTAGTCTGCTAAAATCGTAACAATCAGCTTATTGCCTGTTTTCGCATGGATATAAAAAATCTATCGTTTAATCTATCAGCATGACTAATTTCCCAGTATCAAGATCGAGCTTGACTCCAAAAACATTTTGAAATTCTTGTCTTAGCATGTAATTTTGCAGTTCGGCAAGGAAAATTAATGCAGAAAATAATAAAAATTTTGACATGTTCATGATTTTTAAGTGAAGTCTGGGCTTCTATGGTAAGAAGTATAATAGAAAATAAGAAATCCGGCGCCGAAAAATTTTGACTTTATTAGCTCGAAAGTGTGCAAAAACGTATTTTGGCCGTCCTTTTAGTAAACTTCGAGAATTTTTATTTCTTTTCTTTCGGGGAACCCTTGTGGAAAACGAAAATATCCTTTTTATTTAGGGGAGGTGGTGGGGGAGCCGCCCTCCCCGCTCCCCAGCTAGTTACGCTCCTGCCTGTAAGTGTACATGCAATGGCTGGACCTCTTGCCAACTGTTTCAGAAAAAAGATTGGGCACCACCTCTCCTTGTCTCTAAGAATCCTGAAAATGATAAACGAAACAGCCCAAAAGCTTAAAAGCTTTATTTGCTTATCTTGATTTTTGCTGGAGAATCTTTTAAACGACCTGTTCGATTTTATTTTGAAAATACATAGGGCTAGTTGATCCCCCGCTTGGTTGTCAACCCCACAAAATACTGCTACCTACTGAATTTCTGATTTTCCAGAACAAATCTAAGAGTATGCCTCAGGCTATTTTTGGGCTTGAAACTAAAGTATCGATTTTACTATGCTTTACGCTAATGAATCAACATTGGAACATATTATCTCGCTAAACTCTACTAAATATGTAAAATTTTCCGTTTTAGTATTCTAGAAAGGAAGAGTGTTGTTAGAAAAGCTGGAAGTGCTCATTTTGACGTTTTTATATAGTGTAGTGCAGTTGTTATTTATTCAAGCACATAATGCCTATTGCTATTACTTTATCTATCTGTTACCTACCTTATGTGCGCAACTAATATGATCTTGCGTCATGGTACATATGAACGCTTTATCATAGGTAGCACGATAGCGCTACCTATGTTATACTTGACCACCTTTTTTCTTATATATTTATCACAGCGACTACGAATTTCGTGTATCCCCTCACAGCCACAACGACACACACCTAGGAGGTGCGGTTTTTTTAATCGATAGATAATTTAAAAACTTGATGTTGGTTTTTTTGTTTACACTCAATACCAAGTTAGTAATGAGTGTGTAAAGTGTAAACCGAATAATCAAATAATTTGCGGAGGGCCAATTTTTTTAATTGTTGCCCTCGAGTTGTAGATTACGAATCCGACCTAAAATTTCTTTACACTCAATTGGGTGTTACACAAAAGTGTAAAGTATACGTGTTTTTTACTCTTTGTGTGCCCTTCAACTTATCTAACTCAATTTTGGTTTCTGCATTGGTTTTATAATGTAGAAGGAGCGATTCAAATGTAAAATATGAAGCGCAGAACTACACTCCATTTCATTTGTAGTTACTTCGAAAGTTTTGTTGAAAGTTGAATTTTAATCGGTTTTTGGTTGCGATTGAGATGTTTTTCATTATAAAGTTTTCTATGGTGTCTAGACCGTATTCCCACTTGTATTTTATTTTAGAAAATTAATTAATTCAGCCACTCTCATTGAGGAAACGTAATTTGGATACCTTTTTATTCGTCATAGACCTATAAATGATATAATATCTGTAAATTTCTATGGAATTTGATAAAAATGCGCATAGTTTCCATGGCACAAATGATCGAGTCAAGCTCATCCATCCAAAATCCGCTGAGTAGGGAGGGGGCGGACGATTGATAAATTGATTCTTATATCGGAAACTTCGTTGGGATAGCTAGTGAAAACCGCATTTTTCGACGTTTCTCAACATGCTCTATCCATTGAAATCATAACTTTCGAAAAAATTTCTCCCCTCTTAATATACTGTGAAAAGTGTCGTTCTTGTCGCGCCTGGAGCTAAAATATGGAAAATAGTTCATGAAGCGCTGAAAATTTGAAGGTTTCCTTACAAAGATAATATCTTTGTATTATGCGGATTTTCATGCGCTATTTTGCCTTTAAAAATTTTTTCGGCCAAGGGAGGGGGAGTCGCGCCGTCTCTCTAAAATACCGCACTGACTCAAGCTTAATTTATCTTACTCACTGTCTAACAGATATTTAAAATAACTTTCTGAAGCTATGTATGCAGAGGTATTATTATACGTTTTTGTTTGTTAAAATTTTTACTCGCCTTTTATCTTATCGTTGCTTATTCATTTTATGTATCGAATTTTCCTTTGTTTTCGAATTAGAAAGTGAATAAAATATTATAGCGCGATCTAGTAAGCAGATTCCTCTTCTTTCTTTTTCATATTTGAGTGTGCTCTTCGCTCATAGTTTTTTTCTCTATTTTCCGCTGCTCTTTCTTTTTTCCTTCCTTATATATCATTGACATCAGATCACTTATGTACTATTTTTGTGGATATGTTATCGAGTAATTTGAAAGGGGAATCAGACAGTTAAGTGCTATAAATTTAATAAGTTTTTATACAATTTACGCAATGCAATTGCAAAATTTAATTATTAGTACGCCATTTAGGCCGCGTGATATCAGACGATCAACGATACAAGCAACCAGAAGGTCTTGATGTTGCTCTGACGATTGTTTTTCCCACGATCTTGGCGTGTATTGGCTTGGTGGCTGCTATGCTTATCGGAATAAAAAAATGCCGACAGTGGGAGTTGGACCGTATTGTAGAAATGCGTTAGTGGAATTATTTTAAAATTTATTTGTGTGAATAATGAGGAGTTTTGGTCCTTATCACGTGTGCTATATTATATGCGTGTGTTATGTCATGTTTATGATAAGGTTGATATAAAAACTAAGGTCACGCATGCAATGACCTACATACATACCATCAGTAATTTCATAAAATCGTGCAGCTCATAGCAACAAATAATTTGGATAAACAAGCCCTCTGTACAACATGAAAATATTAAAGAGTTAATGAAAAAGTTTAAAATTGATTTTTTCCATTCCCATTAAAAGATTTTTTGTAAACCTCTTTTAGTCAAAATATTTGATAAAAAAATACTTCATATTGTTTGCTGCTAGCATTATGTTATTGTTTACTGTTTCATTATTTTAGAGGGCCAATTCAAAACAGCTGAAAGCAGCTTGCAAGCTAAGTAGCTCGTAAATTTTAACATCATGCTAGTAATAAACAGGTTTTAATCTTTACAAACATAATGCACAACTAAATGGTAGCTTATGCTAGCATGTTTGCACTAACTGATAAGGTAAAGTACAAATAGCTGATAAGGTAAAGAACAAAAAGGTACGTGTGGAATGGACTTTAAGGCATGTAAAAGCGATGAACTACTCCTTGATATGCACCATGTGACATGTAAGTGTGGGGATGAGAGATCCCCCACCCAAAGTTGATCGTTACCCCATCCCCTAAAGCCAGAAAATTTCTGACCCCCCCCGATTTTTGGGAATAACCTGCATTTTGTTGGCCGTTTCTAGGTGTTTTTAGCCAAAAATTGAAGGTCAGATACCCCCTCCCCTTGAAAATGGCCGGGGGCCCCTCCACTCAAAATTTTCAACCCTTACATGTCTGTACTTACCGTTGAGTGACACAACGTCTGAACGGGCGGGATAATTACGTTAAAGTGAACGTCTGATGGATTTTTTAGCGTTTGATTGTTTTTCTTAGGACGTTTAAGAGAAAAATTTGATCATGGCTGCACTATTGTTTTCTAAATAGGGTGGGTTTTCCTCACGTCGACTGGGCTATTCTCTTAGCACTCTGATTTCGGTCGGAAATACCGATATGGTCTGCAGAATTTCATGAGACTCCGATGATCAGCAAGTTTTTTTATCGGGCTTTTGCGTTTCTGCATTATACAAAAAAGGAGGCTGACCCCCTTCTAAATTTTCGGCCATGAATTCTTGAATCCTCTCCGAATTTTCATGTGCGAATCTGTAAGCATTCTTATATGATTTTCGTTTGCTCTTATCTACTGCTAAATGTGTCGGTTTTCAGGAAGAACTAGGCGCTTGATACAAAGAATGACGCAAGCCTTGCGCGAGAAAAATTTCCGTACATTACAAGGTGAGCTTATTTTATTTAGAAAATATGAAATTCTAGATAAACAACACAAGTTAGCATAAGGAAAAAACCATACATGTAACAGAAAAGGGGAATCACCCATCCAAATTTGGTCCTCCTCAATCCGTCTAAAGCCAGAAAATTCAAGACCACACCTGGGCAATACCCTGTTTCAGCCTCAACCGGGAACAGGCTGGACCAATCCCGGAACAGGCTGAAGGGTCCCCGGGTTGAGGGATATGTTTTGTACAGGGACAAAACTGACGCACTATTTCGTGGTTGAGAGCAACCAATCATTATGTAAGATCAGCCAACCCATTTCTGGAGTCAGCCAACGAGTTTTTGGAACCATCCCATTTTTGAAGCTAGCCAACCTGTTTTCAGGACCAGTCAACCCATTTTTGGAATCAGCTAACCCATTTTTGAAGCCGCCAGCCAACCCATTTTCAGAGCCAGCCAACCCATTTTTGAAGCCAGCCAACCCATTTTTGGGACCAGCCAAACTGTTTGTGGAACCAGCCAACCCATTTTTGGAGCCAGCCAACCCATTTTTGGAACCAGCCAACCCATTTTTGAAGCCAGCCAACCTGTTTTTGGAACCAGCCAACCTGTTTGTGGAACCAGCCAACCTGTTTTTGGAGCCAGCCAACCCATTTTTGGAACCAACCAACCTGTTTTTGGAACCAGCCAACCCATTTTTGAAGCCAGCCAACCCATTTTTGGGACCAGCCAACCTGTTTGTGGAACCAGCCAACCCATTTTTGGAACCAATCAACCCATTTTTGAAGCCAGCCAACCTATTTTTGGAACCAGCCAACCCATTTTTGACGCCAGCCAACCTGTCTGTGGAACCAGCCAACCCATTTTTGGTGCTAGCCAACCCATTTTTGGAAACAACCAATTTGTTCGTGGAACCAGCCAACCCATTCTTGAAGCCAGCCAACCTGTTTTTGAAACCAGCCAACCCATTTTTGGAACCAGCCAACCATGTTTGTGGAACCAGCCAACCCATTTTTGGAGCCAGCCAACCCATTTTTGGAACCAGCCAACCCATTTTTGAAGCCAGCCAACCCATTTTGGAACTAACCAACCTGTTTGTGGAACCAGCCAACCCATTTTTGGAGCCAGCCAACCCATTTTTGGAACCAGCCAACCTATTTTTTGGAACCAGCCAACCCATTTTTGACGCCAGCCAACCCATTTTTGGAACCAGCCAACCCATTTTTGAAGCCACCCATTTTTAGAGCCAGCCAACCCATTTTTGGAACCAGCCAACCTATTTTTGGAACCAGCCAACCGGTTTTTGGAACCAGCCAACCTGTTTTTGGAGCCAGCCAACCCATTTTTGGAACCAACCAACCTGTTTTTGGAACCAGCCAACCCATTTTTGGAGCCAGCCAACCCATTTTTGGGACCAGCCAACCTCTTTGTGGAACCAGCCAACCCATTTTTGGAACCAGCCAACCCATTTTTGAAGCCAGCCAACCTATTTTTGGAACCAGCCAACCCATTTTTGACGCCAGCCAACCTGTTTGTGGAACCAGCCAACCCAATTTTGGAGCCAGCCAACCCATTTTTGGAACCAACCAATTTGTTTGTGGAACCAGCCAACCCATTCTTGAAGCCAGCCAACCTGCTTTTGGAACCAGCCAACCCATTTTCGAAGCCAGCCAACCTATTTTTGGAACCAGCCAACCATAGTTTCCCAAGGTCGAAAGTTCAGAGGGGGTGAAATCCCAAAATTTGAGACCACTTAATTTAGATTTCTAGCCTTTTTTGCAGGTCAAATATGCAAAACGCTTAAAACATCCTATATAGCATGTTTTAATGTGAAAAACTGCATTTTTAACTACTTTTTGTCCCATTTTGACTACTTTCGTCACTCTTGTAAGTAAAAAATATAAGAATTCATCGAAAATTTTGACTTTTCAGATCATTTTAACTTCATTCTAGGTATTTTATGGGTAAATAAAACAGAAATGTACTAGTCGGCGCGAAGCGCCGAAAAATTTTTAACATCTGCGCTGCTTTTGTACCCAAAAATCATTGCAGAAAACGTTTGATAGCTCAAAATCGTCTGACAGTGATTCAAGTCTCGGACCCTGAGATGGGGGTAATACCCCCTCACCCCCTATGAGAATGTGTGCAGCCAACCCATTTTTGAAGCCAGCCAACCTGTTTTTGGAGCCAGCCAACCCATTTTTGGAACCAGCCAACCCATTTTTGAAGCCAGCCAAACCAAACATTTCATTCCATATATTTTTAATTCACATATCCTAGAATCACACAAATTATATGACTTTATTCATTCCATTTGTTACAATCGATTCAATCGTTGTTCCAAGGTACCATAATATCGTAATTATGCACGATGCGCGGATTAAGACACTTAAAACAGACGGCTTATTTCTAAATATTTTTTCTCATCATGTATCCTGACTTGCTTTCCACGTTTAGTTGTATCATCACTTCTGAACCCATGCTTCTTCACCCAGTCTATGGCGTATCTTTTTGGATCAAAGTTCTCTATCGGCGGTCCATTTATTTTGATTCGAAGTAATGCTTCTAGGTATCATCGCAAAACCCCTTTCAGCATCGGCTGAACCAACTGGCATAGCTAGAGCAACTTGTACTAGAAACCTAATTTCTTTTTTCCAGGGCAAAGTGTCGTCTTTCAAAAAGTGGGCCCAGAATTTAATAATATTCATCGATTCTTTCAAACGGCATACTTCATCGCTTTTTCTGCCATGTCCATGAGCAAAGCTCTCCACTGCTCTAGAACTTCAACGTGATCATCAAAGCTGAAAAAAATTGCTAACTTGATTATTTCTTCTGTGCCATAATCCAGGATTAAGCAGCGATCAACAGGTATCATTTTTGGATTAAAAGCATCAAACATTTGTAAACTTCCCTCTGGAAAGTAACGTTCTATTTCAGTAGCAACCACATTACTGAATTTTTCACGTAATTTGCTCAGTGGTAGAAACTTTGATGCTTCTTGCGTGCGACGGTCTTGAACATTTTCTCCTATTTCGATTCCTGTATAACGAACTTTACACATTGTATCATCCAAGTCATTTAGCGTACATCTTTTCCAAGATAAGTCTTTAAAACATCTTGCTTGCTCTAGAAACCCGCTTAAATAGTCCCCATTATTTTCATTGAGACTCCTTATAGATTGAATTAGTCCAGTACGCTCGCTTTCCTTTCCAATGAGGACGCCAAGCTTTTCTTGCAGCTGCTTGGAAAAAATTTGAATTCTGTGAAGTCCATCAATCAGAAAAATGAGCGTAGTCAAAAATCTGGGTGTCTTAAATGTTGACAGGAATTTGCTAGCTTTTGCCTGTGAATCACTATCAAATTCAGTTGAAGTTATTATGTGTTCCATATTGGCAATGATAATTTTCCAGTTGTGAAGCACTTTTTTAAAGCATTGTGTTCTGAGCGGTCAAACTTAAATAGAGCACCGTAGTCGTAGGCCGTAGGACAACGACTAAGAGATTTGTCTGGACCATTTTCAGCATCTAATTCTGGTAAAATAAATGAATAATGATTAACTGCGGCGTATGCATTTCCTGCAAGTTTTTTAACCCATGATAACACGGAAGAAAATGCTTTTCATCATCTTTACTAAGCTTATTTTGAGAAAAGGCAATCATATCATGCATATGTGATGCAATCGCAATCCTTCTTAGCTTTCAGCACTACAACAGCTGCAGCGCCTTTTGTAGCTTTTTTAGTAATTATTGTCATCGGTTTCTTTTTAAACAAAGAGGTTATTGACTGTTGAATTCCTCCGGCTTCAATTTTCTGTTTGCTCGTTACTGAATTTTGTGAAAATGTAATATCCACGTAACGTTGGCTATTTGGAATTCCCTCACTTCCAATAACAAAGTAGTCGCTATTTTCCTTGAATCTAGCATGATATAAATTGACGTTAAATTCAATTCCGAGTGAGCATGTTTTTGTCCCATCATGTAGTGTTTCCTCTCTTGCAATAATAGCGAACAAGGAATAAAATTTCATAGGAGGTTTTTCCTTGTTTCGGTAGTTGATTGCTTGTAATTCGATGAAGTGTTGATTTTTAATGCCAATTTTGTTTAACCAATTCGTATTAATTTCGTTGATAGTGAATGTGCAATCCGGATCAGAAGTTGAATAATCAATTTGCATAAGAATGATTAGAGTTATAATAAGCATGTACTGCATATTATCAGTAAATCTGAAAAAAGATGCAGTTTAATTTTTGTAAATGAATATGCTAGTCAGAGGGTGGGGAATGGAGCGATTGCTCTTATTGACCCAAAGTAACGCATTTTAGCGATTTTAATCATTGATGTTTTTGTTTTTTTTGTTCAAACTTTCAGGTTTTCTCTTGGAAAATGCAAATGCAGTTGAACTGACTAGTAGCAATTCTAATCTATTTTTTGTTTAAAAAATTGGAGAACCTGCTACTGTTCTTCCATGACCAGAGGTGGGCAGCTCCAAAATTCTGAGGGGGGGGTGCGAAAATTTTTAAAAGTCAAATTTTTTGCCTTAAAAACGGTGCTATGGCGAAAAAACGCTATTTTTGAACGTATCTCGATGAGCTCTATTGATTGGCATCAAAAAACCCAAAAAAATTTTAAAAATGAAATTCTGATTGGGGGTATTTTTTGAAAATTTGCCATTTCTTGTTGGGTATTTTGCCTTCTGGGGGTGCTTACTCCCCAAACCCCCCCTTACGCCCAGGTATGTCCATGACCACACATGGGCGTGGGTGGTCCTGACCCCCCAGGAATCTGAAATACTCCCTGCCGACCCCCCAGAATGCTATTTTTAACCGTTTTTAGAGCTATTTTTGGCCAATTCACACCACTTTGACCACCCAGAATTTCGGTGCTGCCTACGTATATCCAAGACTCATCATAGCTCATTTCTTATCAAAATCATTGATAACCTGCATTATGAATTATGATTGCTGAAAAATGCGATACTTACATACTAAACTTTATTTTGGTGTCTGGTTAATATAATTTGTAGTCAGTGAATTCATTGTCTAAAACTAACCATGAAAAAATTTCTTTTGTGCAGTCCATTGATTTAAAATTAACAGAAAAGCTTCAATTGCCACCAGACATGCACAGCTTGAGAAATACTTTGTGGTGTGGTGACCCTCAGAAAATTGCTTCAAATAAGGACTTTTTCCCTAAATTTTCCCAAAAAATCTCGATTTCTGAGTATATGCATGGACTTACTTCAAGATAGTGGTTAATCAATTTTTGCGAGGCTGAGATGCCTTGCACGTTCACAGATTCTGCTTCATTTTTTTCAACAAAATTTTCCATTTTTCCATTCTGCGGCGGCAGTGGCGGATCTAGGATTTCCTTAAGGGGGACAGTACCCTAACTTTTTCAAAAACCGCCAAGAATAGGTCAAAAATTCGCTCTTAATGCTCAAAATAGCGTTTTTTACGCTTTTCATATGGTCTACTTTTATCCAGAATCACTTTCTGACTATATATTTTTCCGAAAATTTTTTAAATTTTCAGACACTTTTGTGCGGAAAAATCATAAAATTTCAAAGATTTTAGCTAAAATCCGGCGAAATTTGCTAAATTTCGACTGAAAGACATATAGAAGCTTGATTTACCGCGCATTTTCTGTATTTGTAGCTTTTGACAACAAATTTTAGAAATTTTTTTCGAAAGCTTCGCTTGAAGATAGAACAAATCTATGCTAAAATATCTGTTTATGCTCTTCAAATTGTTTTCAAAGCTATTTTATGAGCGAAAAATGGCTTTCATAGTGCAAATAAAGTAGATAAATGTCATTAATTGGTCTCCACCGGAAAAATTTGAGAAATTATGATCATGGACGGTCAAAAATCATCGCAAATTACATGTCCTTTCATTATCTTGCCAGATGTTTTCGGTCGATGGAAAGTGGGCGGCCGCTCTGTGCCCCCCTCAAATCCGCCCATGTGCAGCGGTCATCTTTCATCAGCATCATGAACCTTCCCCACATGCATTTCTGGCCCAGTGGCGGATCCAGGAATTCCTGACAGGGGGGGGCAGATCCCAAAATTTTCTTAAAAGTGTCAAAAATTGTCCCCGAATTCGCTTGTTATACTTACAATACCTACTGGTTCTTTGCTCTCTCCTGAAAAGCAGAGTCATTTCTGATGCGAGACAACTGCAAAATTTTTGAAGATTTTCTGTGAAAAAGTCAGAAGAATAATGCAGAAATCGACTCAAATCGCTCGAAAACAAGCGAGAAATCATTGTAAGAGCTTCAAAATCTTTGTTCTCTGCAAAATCTTATCTTCTAAAGTAAATTTAAGTTCTTTTAAGCGTCAGAAGAGATGGCTCAAATCATAAAAAATACAAATCAATTCTTCATTGCGCCCAAAGATTTTTGACAACAGGGGGACGGCCGCCCCCTTCGCCCCCTCTAAATCCGCCACTGGTCTGGCCACCACATAAAGTGTCATCCACAAAGTAAGAAAATTGAGAATAATTCATCCTCATTTCCTGTAAGCGAATGAAATCAAATTAGCAGAAGATAAAAATAATACTGATATGCAGAAATTGTAATGAAGTAAATAATGTACATAGTTGAAGCTGACGAAGACGTCTGCCTCTGAAGAATGTGCAAAGGTAGCCTGAATGAAGATGTTTCTTTCTACAAGCCTGCAAGCCTGAATGAAAAATAAAACTGATACAGATTTGCGTTTTCGCAAAAGCTGAAGGAAATTCATTTTTAGCTTGTTAGGAAGCTGTACAGCACTGCGAAATCAGCTAGTCTCGGCTAGGCTTAGGCTTAGGCTTATCCCATTAAATATAAGCAGATGTTTTACGCTTCTTCTAACGCCTGTTTCCCTTCCAATGAAGGTTCAAAGAGCGCCACGCCACATCTTGCAGCAAAGTCGAGGGTAGTGAATTCATAAATAGCCTAGAAGCTAATTGAGATGAGTAGCACGAGCAATACAAAAATAGGTTACTCGCAATTCAGTATCTCTTCAATGATTTGGTCGAAATTTTACAACTATTTTGATGCGGCAGACCGTTGGCCGTAGCCCAGGCTTAATAATAATAATAATACTTTATTCAGATAAAACGTCGCAAGGTGAAATACAGAAGATAACGAATATAAAAACACGAATTATCATGGACACACAGGCAAATAAAGCATTGTTGTTTTTCAAAGAGCGAGTTTCTTTTACAATATAATATCTATAAATAATGAAACAGCTGCACTTGGAGTCATATTTGTATTTTTGCCACTCGGTTCTACGCGTTCGATTAAAAGACTTCTTTTTGCTGCTGCTAACACAAATTAATCTACACTGTCTTGCTTATTTTTTATCTCATGCATGAGGCAATTTACTATTAGGACAAAATTATAAATTTCAACTCTATTTTCACAATGTGAAATAAGCATGCATTTTTTAACTGTTATCTAGATGACTACAAAAAAATATTTAAAGTGGGGTAAAAAACTAATCAAAATATTATAGGTACAAATTTCAATGATTACTAGGCAACCTTTTTCGGAAAGTTGCCAACCAACCTAAAAATGGCTTGCCGGAACAGGCTGAAGGTCCGACCATTGCCCAGGTATGTTTAAGACTCCCTGATTTTTCAGAAAAAGAAAAAGAAATCGAATTCTTTGGCCGTTTTTAGGTATTTTTAGGTCGTTTTGGCCAAAAATTATGGATCATTTACCCCCCCTGAAAATGGCTGGGGATCCCTCAGCCAAAATTTGGAACCGTTACATGTATAGTGAAAACCTCTGAGATGATATTATTACCTCTACCTTTGATGTCCTGGTTTTCGGGGATGGCCCAGCGGTGCGGTTTTGGAAGCGAGCCATAGTATTTCGAGAAAATTTTTTGATTGATTTTTGCAGTTCTTATAATGAGTTCTCCAGTATTTTTCGGTGCTTTGTGCCAATGTTTGCACTAATTTTGCTCGGTTTTTGTAGAAAACTTTCGATAATTTTTGACTTTTTCCGGTTTACAAATGATTCTGTCTATAAAAAAGACGGCAAAAACAGCTTTTTCAAGCATAATGGACGGATTTTTTGTACAATTTCTACAAACCATGAAGGAAAATAGTTGTTTAAGCTCGCTGTCAGAAAATCCGGGATCCGCCTCTGGAAGCAGGCATGCACATTAGGGGTTGGAGTCCAAACCTCCATTATACGGAAAAAATAACGCTTGGCGTAGAATTAAAAAATAATATTACTAAAAAGAAATATTTTTTCCAACATGGAAAACCATTTTAGTTCAGTATTATAAGAGCTTTGCGGTTTCTATCTCAGACTGAAGTATCAGCTCCCTACTGATCGCCCATACTGTTCAGTGCTCGCCTACGTATATACAGGGTGGCTCGAAAAAATGAATGGCATATTGGTACTTATAACTTCTCTAATACATGATCAAATTAAACGCGGCTTGCTTTGTTCAAAAGCCTATTATGTAAGAATTTGGTAAACTTTTATTAGTTCAAGTTGAGCTGCTGTTGGTCTACAATAAATTAAGCAGAAGTCGTTTTCTTGAGTCATGAAAGTATCTGCTAGAAGCATTATTTGCCTTTGTAAGTCTTTAACTTTACAGAATCTAAAGATAATCAAATGCAGCTTCTTTTATTCGAAGAGCCTTTATGCTCAGTTGGTAATACTTCTACGTTTGTGCGCGTCGACCCGGGTTCGACTCTTCCTGTGGTCGTGTTTTTCTCGGGTAGCATGCTCGGGTCAACTCAGCCTTTCATCCTTCGGTTAGGTTGATAAATGGGAAGCTACATTCGTAGCGTGGTTAATCCTCGGGGAGTCGCGCTCATACGTGGGCAGCACCAAAATTCTGGGGTGCAAGATTTTTAGAGGTCAAAAAATGGCCTTAAAAATGGTGGTATGGCGAAAATACACAATTTTTCAACGTTTCTCATCGAGCGCTATCCATTGGCATCAAAAAATTGCGGAAAAACGAAAAAAATTTCAAAAATTGAATTCTGGGGGTATTTTGGTTTCTCGGGGGGGGGTGCATATTCCCATAACCCCTAACCCCCACCCCACGCCCAGGTGTTGTAGCACCCCCTTGGGGTTTCTAGCAATGTAACACACAAAGTTCTGGTGTGCAGGCGATGCCTGGATTCCGGGTGTATGAGTCTACATTTACCTTTAACCTAACCTAACCCTTTCCTTAAAAGCCCTTTTAATTATCTATCTATCACTCACATAATTTACTTTACTTGAAATAAAAAATGGCGATTAATTAGAATTTTTTGTTGGGGAGTCTCACTGTTGCAAAGATAGGTCGTTTTAGGCAAAAAATCTGCAAAAAGATGAAAAAACATATTTTAATGTAAACCAATAGCAGCTTAACCAGCATAATTGAAACTTTAGCACTTTCTTGCAGAGGTACATAATAGACTTTTAGAAAAAACAAACTGCATTTAATTCAGTCAAGTATCGGAGAATTTATAGGAATCAATATGCTATTCGCCCTTTTTGAGCCATCCTCGCGTATCCATCCACCATTGAAAAACTGGCTAGGCTAATTGAATTTTGCAAATTTTTTTATTCCTTCGAATGATTAGCATTTACATAGTATGTTCAATGCAATCATAGTGTATAATGTTTAGAAGTTTAAAATGACCCGATGATTGTTCCAGAAATACTGATCATTTTACAACGCCGAATTCTAAAATTTGAGAATTTGATTTAAAATTGCAAAATTATTAAATTATAAAATTCCAGAAAAATTCCAGAATTGTAAGCTTCCGCATTTTAACACGCCTATATTCATTAATTAATGTATTAATTTAGCGGCTCGGTCGATCAGAAAGCGTCAAAAAATGATGGCAACGGATGGAAGTGGGTCGGGAGGAGGTCGCAGCGGGTCGGATTCGTCGCAGGATAAACTGATCCAACCGGGGCCACCGCCTCATTACGGTGCCCATCCTCCATTTTTATCCGGCACTTCGCCCCCACCATCCTACGACGACGCTTTATTCGATATTTTGCAACGGCAAATTCTTGAATGATATTTACTTACGCTTACATGGTATTTATAAATTTGAGACATTTTTTCGAAAATCGGATAAGATTCATTATTTATTTGGCGAACCGCTTATTTCTTCTATGCGAGTACGTGCGGATATATCCGAGTAAGGCAAAAATAATGCTACTTTGAGTTTCTCGAGCAAATCTTCACAATGAGTTTATTACGGAGGATTTTGGAAAATCGAGAAATTTTTCATTATTCCAGAAGCAGCATTATTTTTCTCCTTTATCATACACAAGCAATGTTTTTTTTGTACAAAGATCCGCTTGATACATGTACTAGAAAGATGGTCCCTAAGAGTATTGTACATTTTGTGCACACAAATTTTTGGGTACTATAATATGGTACAGTGGCGATTTTAGTGTGGCAGAAACAGAAGTTGTGCGACCTTTGGTAGTGTATTTTAGCTATTTTATGGGTTTCTGAGGGCAAAAATCACTGAGTAATCGTCTCAAAATTTGACATTTTTCCTTTCAAAATGCAATTTCTGACATAATAAAGATATATAAAACACACAATTGCTCATTTCGGCGGAAAATTTTTGCGAATTTCAAACCTTTTTTGCAGTTTTTGTCTTCCCGAAAATCTTTGTATGTACATGTACAAAGACGGTCCCCAAAAAGTCTTTGTACATCGGAAAAAATCTTTGCCGAATACGAAAAAACACTGTACACAACTGTCTAAAAAATCTGAATTAATAATTTTTGAACGTGCGAAATGATTGACTCCTCAATGCATATCCGGTTCAAGTTTGATCTCGGCATTTCGAAATTTTTATCTTGATATTCAACTGTGGAGCTTAGCAAAAAAAAATCAATACAGAAAAATAATAATTAAGTTGTAGAGCGTCCGGAGATGTTAAAGTGTTTATAAATGTATAAATCAGACTGCGGAAAAAGGTTCACTGGTTAGCAGGCACGTATCTCTGGGGGAATGGGGCGGGGGGTCCGACCCCCCCAAATTCAGAAAAATCGGAAAATAGGACTTTTTTACACGGTATTTTGTGCTATTTTTGGCTTTTTTGGGCTTAGTCCCTCCAAAAATTAGTGTTGGTCCCCCGGAAATAGGACGGTCAGCTACGTGCCTGCTGGTTTAGAAGTGAGCTGAAAACTTGTTGGGCACCTATTGATGAACCGCGTTGAGAAGATGAGTCCTTGTCTCTAGCCTTTCAGGTTAGAGTCTTGCTTTTTTTAAATAACGCCGAAATTTTCGATAAAGTAAGTTTATTGATAAGGTCTACTGTTTTCATCGTGTTGAAAAAGTATAGGTATTCAAAGTTGACAAAACGCCAGGATTCAGTTTTTGCAAAATATTTTCCATTTTTTAGCAGTTTTTCCTTGCTAATGAATAAATAGATAGCACTAAATGAGAAACGTCGAAAAGTGACATTTTTTGCCCCTAACATAAATTTTTGACTCAATTTTAATAGTCTGAAATTTTAGACCCCTTCATACGATCCTCTAGAATTTTGACCATTTTCGCTTATGTTTTCGAACATCCAGCGGCTTTATTTGCTCAGTATTCCACACGATCTGTAATGAATTTTTTATAGTGGATGACTGGATCTATTTTTTCTTTCAAAATGTCTAGAAATAAAATACTGATTCGTTTGTAAGCAGTCCCTGCCATATATGGGCGGCACCAGAGTTCTGGGGGTAGGGGGACAAGATTTTTTCAAAGGTCAAAAAATGGCCTTAAAAATGGTGGTATGGCGAAAAAACACCATTTTTCAACGTTTCTCATTGAGTACTATCCATTGGTCAAAAAATCAAAAAATTGCGGAAAAAACAAAAAAAATTTCAAAAATTGAATTCTGGGGGTATTTTGGTTCCTGGGGGTGCATATCCCTCAAACCCCCCACGCCCAGGTATGGTTCCTGTTCACGTTTGCAAAAATTAATGGCGTCCGTTTCTTAATTTGTTCTCTAATCGTAATCATCCATAAATCGTGTTGGACTTACTCTATCTTATACGATTTTTCACGTTTATGTTTTGTTTAGATTACGTCATCCTTTGATAAAAAAGGAAGGCTTCCATATTCATAGATTGCATAATCATGTATTTATTCGATGAATGTCATAAAAGTGTACATTCTTCAATGCGGCATATTGCTGTACGATTTTTAAATTTACATATATATTATTTTTTGTACTTTATATTACGCGCGTCCCTTACTTATCATTTATTCCTAATACATTCCCCCGTTTACACCACGTTGTTTTGCTACTATTACATGCATATACCCTACTATTTCTCATGTGTTTCTTGAAATTTATCATCTCTTATTTATTCGTCGTTTTTTTGCATCATACGATCCGATTAGTTTTAGTGTAAACTACTTGTTAAAAATTTTGCGCTGTAATCCGCATGCCAGGATGAAACGGATTCTTCGTGTACGTACGTTGCGTTTTATTTCATGTTACGCTTGAATTTTTTGTCAGATTAAGGGTACTACCGAATAATAGATAATCAGTTATTATCTATCTCTAAAATTCTTAAATAAAAAGCAAAAAAACAAAAGCCGAATGGTTATGGAGTAAATTTTTTCCAAGAATCGCATTCGACGGTCGTATTTCTATTCCTTGACCGGGTGCTGTTTTGAACACCTAATTTTGTATAAAAAATGGATAAAGTTTTTCTTTAGAATTTGGAGAAATACATACCTGCCTTTAGAACATTTTCGATATTATACATACGTGTGACTGCGAAATCGAAATTTGGATAACATTTGACTGTCCCCTTGTCCTTCTTATAAACGACTTATATTTAATTGCTTGTTCCGTTTATGTTATAGGTATTTGTATGTTAACAGAACAAAACAGAGCCTTGACGCTCAGACTTGAAAATAAAACCGAAATTCAAAAAAGGCCTGAAATAAGATTGTTCTTGTTCATAATCTCACTTATTTCCAAATTCCTTAATGCTTTTCGCACTTTTAAAATTGTTCCGAAACACTGTTTTTTTTGTACGCGACAAGGATTTTGAGGCTCGTACAAAGATTTTCGGAGCCATCTTTGTACAATGTACAAAGACTTTTTGGGGCAAAGTAATAGTAATTTTAACACTTTTTCGAGTATTTTTTAGCAAAATTTCAAAAATTTTAGGCGCTTCGCGCCGAATATCAATCATAATTACATTGTATTTAGCTCCAAGCTCTGGCATTAAACACTCCAAAATCTATCTTTAAGCATCTTTGTACAGATTTAAGCATCTTTTACATCTATTTCTACTGTTTTATAAAGATTTTATGCAGAAAAAAGAACTATTATACAACTTTGCACTGTTTTCCGTTTGAAGATCAAATTGACTCTTTTATCTTTGTGTTGCATTAAATTCATAAGCAAATTGGTGTCTATTATGAGATTCACTCAGCACATTGTAATCGCTTTATTATTTATAATTGTGTAACACAAGTTATTTTAACATACTGAGTCGAATTTTACGTGTAATTTCAACTTAAGACTCATGAAAATTTTGGCGTTTCGGGCCGAACTGATATAACCAGCTGAATTTAGGACAAAGTTACGCCTTTTGCGAAGCGTGCGGGTCACGGATAACAATCTAGTAGTATGTAAACATGTTTACATTCAATAGTATATCTATACGTTATATGTACAAGAAAATTTCCGCTCGTACAAAGACTCTCGGAGATCTTTGTACATGTACAAAGAGGCTCATACAAAAAAACAGTGTTCCGAAACGTAATGCACAGTTTTTATTTATCGAAGGTAGTCGTGTACATACATGGGCAGCACCAAAATTCTGCGGGGGTCAGGATGGGGTAAATCGTCAAAAATGTGACTAAAAGTAGAATTCTGGAGGTCTACTGTAATCCGCGGAGGTATTTCATCTTCTGGGGGGTGCAAACCCCCACGCCTATGTGTGGTCGCGTAGGTACTAAGTTTCTTTTGAAAAAAACATTGTTTGCCGTTGACTGTTTCATTTTTCTATTTCGAACTCGTGAGAAATATGTTAATTTATAAAATTATTCCTAATGATCTCATTTTCCGCAGTCGGTTTCCGCTTGATGTGTAGTTGCATCAGTATGAATTGGTCGTGAATTATCAATATGCATCTTTAATAAAGCTGCTGTTGATCCGCCTCTTCTTATTTTTCCGAATAAAATAGTCACAAAAATTCTATTTTCCAAATGAAATTAGTTTAGCCCATTAAAAATGTTTATTACTGCATTAAACACAAAGCCTGCTAAACATAGGTGGGCGGCACCAAAATTCTGGCGGTTGCAAGATTTTTCGAAGATCAAAAATGGCCTCAAAAATGGTGGTATGACGAAAAAACACCATTATTCAACGTTTCTCATCGAGCAATATCCATTGGCATCAAAAAATTGCAAAAAATCAAAAAATTCAAAATTGAATTCTAGAGGGAGTATTTTGGTTTCTTGGGAGCTGCATACCCCAAACTCCTCCGCTAAAGCGCAATGGCTTGAAGCTGCGTGCTTGGAACTATAGAAGGAGATATTACTGCTCCATCACTGATAGTAGTTCGATTTTTTATCGCCCCGCCGACTATTGATCAGAAATTTGCGTCTTCTGAGCCACTTCAAATATTTTTTTATCTATTGGCATCAAAATATCGTGTGACAAAACTTGGTTCTTTTAGATTTTTTTGAAATGTTGAACACTGGTTGCATGCATGCCGTCCCGTAATCATGGGGGCCGCCCCCCGCAGAAGAAATTCTTTTTTTCCAAGGGTCCCTCAAAGGGAAAAATGGAAAATTGGTGAAGTGCGTCTTAACACCGCTCAAACAGGTTTTTAGCGTACTTTTGAGCTACTAAACTCAAAATTTTCCGGCGCTTCGCGTCAAATATGTTATGTATAGCTTCGTCTTCTATCCGCTAAAAATCGCTCAATTTTTCCGATGCTGTGCGCCGGATTCATTGATCAGCTATAGGTTTTGCCTTCTATCCCACTCAGAACAGCTCAAACTTGATTTATGACACGGGAAACATGAAATTTTTCTGGCGCTTTGCGCCTTATTTGTTGATTATATATGTTTTTTGTCTTCTAGCCCGCTCGAAGCCGCTCAAATTTGTGCTTGACATACCTCCGAATATGTCAAATTTTTTCGGGGAGTTTAAACTACACCTTCAGACCTAACTCTGTATTGAATTTACTGAAACACGTCCAAGTGTTGTGCATAAACCTTATGACGTATTTCATTTTTAGTATACTTTGCGCGTCCTGATTTACAAGCGGCGAAGTTAGCAAACTAAAAAATGGTAAAAAAACGTGTTTTTTCACACTGGCAGTGTGTAGACTGATAATTTGAAGCTAACTAGCCATCTACCAATTTTTGGCTTTCACACTCCGCCCCCTAAAAGTTTGACCTTGCGCACGCTATGCTATATGATAAATTTATTTAGCAAATTCACTTAAAAGATTTTGTTTAATCAACCATTAAACTTTCTTATCTATATAGAAATCCCAAAAGTTTTTTATTTGAGCACATGTGACATTCGACAGAAATGAAAAATGTATCTAAATGGGTGATTCGAAGAGCAACGAATCAACAGCATTGTTGTGAAGTGCTTTTCGCAACAAAGGTGGATGACAGTTGCAGCGAAAATGCAGATGCTTTGGCCGACGAATCAAAACAGACAGAATCAGACAACTCGTCTAGTCTACCTTCTGGTTCGAGCTCATGGACGTACGGTATTTCTACCACTTACTTGAAAGACTACTTCAATTCGTTGTTTTCAAACTCACAATCTTTATCAAGCATGAAGGGTCTGCCGAAAAAGCTGAAGCCGGATGTAAGCCAAGTTCTCTCTATTCTCGGGAGCAGTTTTGTTTTTGACGTAATTCTTGTTTGAATTATCTTATTGGTTATTAGCGAGGCCACGTCTTGATACTCTGATTAAATATTCCTAATTTTATTTTATATTAATCTTAGAAGTTCGTTTCACAAGGAAAGACAGCATCTTTCGACCAATTTCAGTGTCTTCTATGAGCTTCTGAAACTTCTATTTATGGCATTGGCGTATCTAGGATTTTCTTAGGGTGGCGATACCCCAGCTTTTACAAAAACAGTTAAAAATAGGCCTAAAAATTCGCCCTTTGCGTGCGAAAAATTTTATGCGAAAAAAACATTAAATTTCTTTGACTTTAGTGAAATCGCTCCGGAAAATTTGAGAATATTGAGCGGAAGGATAATTTGAAGCTCGAGTTACCGCTTGATTTCCTTATTTTGACCTGGAGAACGTCGAAAATGTATTCAAAGTTATGCTTGAAAATATAGGAAATCTATGCTGAAATTAGGGATGCACCAATATATCGGCGGCCGATATATCGGCCGATATATCGGCCTGTTTTTCATATATCGGTATCGGCCATTATCGGCCAGTTTTTGGCCGATAATTTCTAAATTTCTAGAATTTCATAAGAAAATGGATAGTTGACAGAATTTCAAAAATGCCACTGCATACATCAAAAGGAACTTTACTAAAAACGTATTTTACTATATTCTCACTTTTACAAACATAATTGACATCAAGTATCAAGACCACAGTACTGCATTTCCTTTCAAAAATGAGAGTTCCTCTACAATGTTCGGCTTAAGTCGATTTCTCAGTTGTGTAAGCACTTTTCCTGCTGTGCTGAATAGCCTCTCACTTTCGACGCTTGATGCTGGGGCTGACAGGTATACTCTGGCAATGCTGGCAAGCACAGGAAAACGTCCTTTATTATTACGCCACCATTCAAAAATATTGCAAGTATTGGCTATCAGAGCTTTTCGAAATATTTGCTAATTTCTTTAGTTTCATCTACGCCTGAATTGGGACTGTTATTTACATAATTTGAGGTTAGGAATTTGTTTTCACTCGCCCACAGAAAGCTTCTCTTTTCAAGTAAGACAATCTTGGATGAAAAGATTTCGGCTAACATAACTGGAAAATACACATGATACTGCGATTATATACATCATGCTCATACTGTTGCCAAATATGACTTTTGAAAAATAAAACTCAGGTTATTTCTTAGAAACATTCTAACATCATGTACACACAAGCCCCTAAAAAATTCAAAAAGTGCATCGAGAAACCCATCACTCAACTGATTATAGATTGAAAACTTTCCAGAAAAAGTTGGAAACTCCCAAAAATAGAGAGAAACTCCCAATCTGGCAGAATTGTATGCTCATATTAGGCAATTAGAGTCAATACAGTATTAGTAAGATTCTATTCAAAGCATCATGCACTCAACCTGCATTTTCGAGATATGATTCTTATTGTTTTATTGTACTTAAATTTCAGGATCATGAAGCATTGACTGCTCATTCTGTGGAATTACTGAGTACATCATCCCTGCATTTACTATAATTCTTTATATCGGCCGACATATCGGCCAAAATATCGGCCGACATATCGGCCGATATTATCGGCCATGATTCGCCAATATATCGGCCAGCCGATATATCGGCCAAACCCATATCGGTGCATCCCTAGCTGAAATAGCTGTTTCTGCTCTTGAAATTGTTTAAAAACGTATTCCATGAGCAAAAAATGACTTCCATGTGCCAAGAAAGTAAATAAAAGTCATTAATAGGTATATTACGGTGGCCAGCGCCGGAAAAACCCCTGATTTATGGCATCTTTATCCTTTCAAGCTCAATTAGGCGGTGCTTTGCGGATGAATACTACAGAAAATTATTATGTCTGACTCGTTGACTAATGTACAAAGAAGTGTAGTTAATTTGCAGCATTAAGGCGTGGTACTCGTATTTATTTATGCATTCATAGGTGCAAAATTAATGCATGAATATTTTTCGAGCCTCAGTAGCTCAAAATTTTTTGTATGCAATTATAATTTTTTAACCGAATTGAGCCGTTTGTTTTAAGCTACAGCAAAGGTTTGGACTTCAACATCCCCATCAAGTTATAAGTCGAGAAGCCTTAAGGAGTCGCACTGAAGCTTTGGTGGACAAACTGAAGTCATCAAAAAGTACAACTTCCGGACTATTTAGAACCCGGGAACTGTGCCAACACCTCATTGCTCACCCAGAATGTTCTTGCGTCGCTTGGCAGAGCGGTGCCGTCCGCGTTTTGCTTAGAATGCGCCAGAAGACCATTGATCGGTAAAATCCGATATGAGCTGATAATAAAATTAATTATTTTCATATCCTCGACATTTAATCAATGTTTCCCTGTTACAATAACTCTTGTATTTTAATCGAAGCATTCGAAATTAATTTCGGTCTTGACACCATGCATGTAACGTGTGGGATGGGGGCCCCACCCAAAGTTGCACGTCCCCCCATTCCCCCTAAAGCCATAAAACTACTGATCCCCCGATTTTTGGAGAAAAAAACTTTCGTTTTGGGTCGTTTTTAGGTGATTTTTGATCGTTTTTGGCCGAAAATTGGGACTCATTTCCCCATCCCCCAAAAAATGGCCGTGGCCCCCCGCCAAGCTTAATGGGATTTTAGCTTTAGCTATTTATACACAAAACACATGTATGGAGTTTCTTAGTGCATTTGTATCGTCACACCGCTTAATAATAATGAATAACTAAGATTAATTATTTTTCAGATCAAATAGACTCAGTGGGTCTAACGACGAAATTAGAGTTACGAGAACTTTCTTTGTTTCCTAATACCTCGATCCAAGCTAACCTTTAGGTCCAGTTGAACGGGACAAATAAAGAGGAATTTAAGAAATTTAAGATTTGTTTGATTGATACCACCAGTGGCGGATCTAGATTTTTCCTAAGGGGAGGGGTGGTAACTCCAACTTTCCCAGAAACAGTCCAAAATAGGTCCAAAAATTTGCCCTTCACGTGTGAAATAGCGTTTTTCGGCGTTTTACATTGTCTACTTTTATTTAAAATCACTTTGACACAACAATTCCGGAAATTATGAAATTTTCGACAGTTTTGTGCGAAAAAATCAATAAATTTCTTTGACTTAAGAAAAAATCTTGCGCGAAGCGCCGAAAAATATGCGAAGTTAGGTTGGAGGACGTTTAAAAGCTCGATACTCCTCGATTTCCTGTATTTGTAGCATTTGAAGCCGAAGATCAAAATTTTTTTTTAAATTTCGCTGGAAAATAGAAAAAATCTATGCTGAAATAGCTGTTTATGTTCCTTAAATTGTTTTGGAAGCTATTCCATGAGCGAAAAATGGATTCCAGGTCGCAAAAAAGTAAATAAATGCTATTAAAAGGTATTATTCGGCGCGAAGCGCTGGAAAAATTTGAGAAATTATGATCACTGATGGCCAAAAATCATTGCAAATTACATATCCATTTTTTTATCTTGCAGAACATTTTTGGCCTATGGGGAAGGGCGGCCGCCCCGCCCTCCTGTTAAATCCGCCACTGGATACCACCATCGGCATTCCGCTTTGAAGAAACAGTCGGGCTCGGGGGCGGATTTAAGGGGGCGGCCGTTCCCCCTATTGGCCAAAAGTATTTGGTGATGATTTTTGGCATTCAATTTTGAAAAATATCTAGCAATGATTTTTGGCCGTCAGTGACCAGAATTTCTCAAGTTTTCGGCGCTGCGCGCCGGATTATGCCTATTAATATCATTTATTTACTTTCTTGGCGGCCTGGAAGCCATTTTTGCTCATAGAATAGGTTTCAAAACAATGTCAACAGCCGAAACAGCTATTCTAGCATAGTCTTCTTCTATTTTCAATCAGAAATTTTCGACGTTTCGTGTCGACATAGGAAATTAAATTTTAAAGGTCCATCCGCCATTATTTCACAAATTTTCTGGCGCCTCGCGCCAGATTTTTGTTGAAGCATAAGAAAATTTTGTGATTTTTTCCCACAAAATTGTTTAAAATTTCAAAATTTTTCGTAAAATATTGCGTCATAAGTAGTTAACCGTGTGTCCCTAGGGGGCAATGTTATAACATATCCTGTGTTATAACATAGGCGGAGGGGCTCAGAATCTGCTCCCTGGCTTTTCCCAGGGAGCAATGCTGTAGCATATGCTGTGTTGTAGCATAGGAATGGAGGGGGCGCGCGCCAGCCCAGGGCCAGGTAAGGGAAATTTCCATGGGGGAAAAATTGAAATGACTATGACTCAAGAACCCGCACTCGGATCAGGCTGAAATTTTCTGAGAATGTTAAGTGTATGTTAGGTATGATATATACAAAATTTTAACGCGCAACTTACAGTATACCAGCATAAGTTTACACTTTTGCATAACTCAAGAACCAATGACCGGATTTTGGTCAAATTTTCAGTATATGATGTATATAGGCGAGTCATGCTGTGCACAGAAGTTTAGCGCACAGTCTACAGTATACCAATTTACTTTACACTTTCTCATATAGCACTGTATCTCAAGAACTATAGGGCGGATTTAGCTCAAACTTCCAGGGTGAGATATATAAATTGTTGCTGCGCTATGTACAAAATTTTAGCGCGCAGTCTACAGTATACCAGTTTACTTTATACTTTCTCGTTTAGCACTCTATTCCAAGAATCACCAGCCGGATTTTGTTCAAATTTTCAGGATATGATGTACAAACCTTAGTTGTGCTATGTACAGAATTTTAGCGCGCAATCTACAGTATACCAGTGTACTTTACACTTTATCATACAGCACTATATTCCAAAAATTACCAGCGGGATCTTGTTCAAATTTTCAGAATATGACGTATAAACCTAAGCTGTGCGATGTACAGAAATTTAGTGCGCAGTCTACAGTATACCAGTTTACTTTACACTTTCTCATATAACACTATATTCCAAGAAATATCAGCCGGATATTGTTCAAATTTTCAGAATATGACGTATAAACCTTAGCTGTGCTATGTACACAATTTTAGAGCGCAGCATACAGTATACTAATTTACTTTACACTTTCTCGCATAGCACTATATTACCAGAACCGCTAGCCGGATCTTGTTCAAATTTTCAGAATATATTTTATAAAAACCTAAGCTGTGCTATGTACAGAATTTTAGTGCGCAGTCTACAGTATACCAGTTTACTTTACACTTTCATAGCACTATATTCCAAGTAACATCAGCCGGATATTGTTCAAATTTTCAGAAGATGACGCATAAACCTTAGCTGTGCTATGTACACAATTTTAGAGCGCGGCATACAGTATACTAATTTACTTTACACTTTCTCGCATAGCACTATATTACCAGAACCGTTAGCCGGATTTTGTTTAAATTTTCAGGATATATATTAACCTTAGCTCTCATATGTACAAAATTTTAGCACACGACCTACTATATGCTGATTTTTGATTTGCATTGTCTTTACAATGCTTGATTTTGAAAATTCGTCTAATGATGCCATTAGGGATTATTTTTGCCTAAAAATGAGCAACCAGTATAGGCAAACATTGCTTCAAATTTAATTATCATGCTATTTTGAGCTTATCAAAGTTTATCAGAAAACACCTGAAAAAGGGCGATCTTTGCTCTTGCTGTTCAACTTGTGGGAATTTTCAAACCCTGAGCTAGCGTTTACTTTATGAACCTCCACAAAAAATTCAATAATGAACACGTAACTTCATCCATGTCATCAGTATTGATCTAAAAATTAGCTAAGTTTGGAATATTTTTTTAAAAGTTGGGAATATTTTTTGTAAAAGTTGGAATATTTTTGTAAAGTTTGAAATATTTTTTGTAAAGTTTAGAATATTCTTGTAAAGTTTGGAATATTTTTGAAAAATTTGGAATATTTTTGTAAATTTTGGAATATTTTTTGTAAAATTTGAATAAAGTTTACATGCTTAAGCATAGTACTTTTGTAAAGTTTGGAATATTTTTTTTGCAAAGTTTGGAATATTTTTTGTAAAGTTTGGAATATTTTTTGTAAAGTTTGGAATGTTTTTTTGTAAAGTTTGGAATATTTTTTTGTAAAATTTGGAATATTTTTGTAAAATTTGGAATATTTTGTGTAAAGTTTGGAATATTTTTTGTAAAGTTTGGAATATTCTTTGTAAAGTTTGGAATATTTTTTGTAAAATTTTAAATATTTTTTGTAAAGTTTGGAATATTTTTTGTGAAATTTGAATAAAGTTTACATGCTTAAGCATAGTACTTTTGCAAAGTTTGGAATATTTTTTGTAAAGTTTGGAATATTTTTTGTAAAGTTTGGAATGTTAGCAATACGTAAATCGTTCAGAAGTATTACC